>OZ029924.1:9189974-9527190 GCA_964023275.1 Norana najaformis | reverse complement strand
GCTAAGAAATGAAGTCGCTATCTGCCCTCATATGCCGAGGCTAAGAAATGAAGTCGCTAACACTATACACCCATGGCTGCCTCTCGGCGGCTAGCTTAAGACAGCGGTCCTCAAAGTGTGGTTCGGGGACCTCCGAGGGATCCCCGAGACCATTTCAGGGGTCCGCAAGGTCTAATCTATTTTTATAATAATACTAAGAAGATATTTGGAAAATTTAGTTACTTTTCTTCAAATATGTTATTTATGTTAACATGAAATGGGTTTATTATTGTTATTTTGGTATGATTTAATACACTGATTTCTCAGTTTTAATTTTCTATACGGTAAAAATCGATAGATATAACCCACATAAACAAAAGTTCTTTGGGGTCCTCGATAATTTTTAAGATTGTCAATGGGTCCTGAGACCAAAGAGTGTGAGGACCATTGGCTTAGGAGACTGGTCTAGGCATTGGTTTGGTTCATCTGTTTTGACAGATAGGAATACGGCGCCCATCGAGAAAGCTAACTAAAATATATAAACGTGTATATAAACATATTTACGCATACATGAGACATACAGGCAGGCAGACACATGCATGATACGGATACATAGAGAGAGAAGGACAACAGGTAAACAGGCACATACATGATACGCATAGAGAGAGAGAGAGACATACAGGCAGGCAGACACATGCATGATACGGATACATAGAGAGAGAGGGACAACAGGTAAACAGGCATATACATGATACCCATACAGAGAAAGAGAGAGAGAGAGAGAGACATACAGACAGGCATATAAATACATGATACGCATACATATATAGAGACATACAGACGGATAGACACACACATGATACGCATGCATAGAGAGAGACATGCAGGCAGATACGCATACATAGAGAGAGACATACAGGCAGACAGACACATATACATGATATGCATACATAGAGAGACATACAGACAGATAGACACACACATGATACGCATGTTTAGATTGACATACAGGCAGGCAGACACATGATACGCGTACAGAGAGACATACAGGCATACAGACACATACAAGATGCGCATACCTAGAGAGACATACAGGCAGACAGATACACATGTGTGAGTGAAAGCTAATGAAAACATATCTGAGTTGTACCAATGGATCTGCCAAATCCTCCCCCCCCCCACTTTTAAAACCGGTGAACAGCACTTAAAGGCGTTACTGAAAAATTCAGATACACTCATATCCAAGTCGTTAGATCAACAAAGCAAAACAGGAGCCCCACCTAGCGTGTACTAAAGGTAAGGTTAGACGATGGAAACATGTTCATTGTGCCTGATATAATACTCTTGATATAATACTACCTCATAATACTGCCTCGATAATTAGGTCGACAACTTCGTTAGCTGCAACGCCAGCAAGACATCGATATTTTAGAAGGTGAAAGTAGGGCTGCCAACCGTCCCGGATTCGCCTGGACAGACCCGGAATCGGCCGTGTGCGTCCCATATCCCGGATTCTTCCTAAATTGTCCCGGAACTTGGTGTAAATATCCACTTCACCAAATGTTGTTCTTCTTGTCGCACACTAAACTCGAACAGCCGGCCGTAAATAAGTTTTACAGAGTGACCATAGAATAGAGGGTAGTTAGGTTAGGAGACCGAATAAATGAAATCTGCAAATTGCATGCATCATGCATGTACATATGAACTTCGCTCGTGCAATGCTGTGAAGCCTGGTAGGTTACTGGAATTTAATAAACGTTTTGCTCTTGAAGTTGATTCAGATTTTATATATAGGTCACTTGTCTCTTGATGAACTGAATCAAATCATTTGACTGTAATTTTTAACGACTATTTGCAGTAGATCTTACATTAGGCTGACGCAACATTTGTAATGATTCGTTACATACAGTGATGTGGGCAGGGTAAATTGGTACTGGCATATCGAGTGACTATGCGGGCGTCCGGATTGGCAGAATCAAAACTTGGCAGCCCTGGGGGTGAAAGGTCTAGGACATTAATATTCACTGAGTGTCATATCTTTGTTCTGAGATCTTCGTTTCAAGCGTACAATTCATCTCTTTTGAATAGCCTGCTGTAATTCTTCATAAGGGCCCTTGCATGTCTGTGTATTAATTAGACTGACTGAAAACTGTGTTGAATAGCAGGTTTACTATTCAATCGAAGATCTTACTTCACTCGTTCTCTACAGAGTATAAATTCATTGTCGTTTTGCAATGGCCTGAACGGATCTTCACAAGGACATTGGCTGTAAAGCACAAGAAACCACGGCTTCTGAACCATTCTACGGGAAACAATGCATGAAAACCACAGAAATGCGCTGAGCGCTGCTCAGATTTTCTACTGAAATGCATTAAAATTTACGTTTTCAGCTGTTCGCATTGCTCCAAAACACGATGAAAGCACCCGTCTACAGCTGTTCAAATGGGCTTCTAATACACATAAAATTTACATCCTGATGGCGAAAGAGCATTTTAGTTGCGCCAGAACACACCCGACACGTGTAACGAAAAGATTCGTGGGTATAATAAAAATCGAATACATGCAGTGAAGACCTATTGATCTGAACGAGCCGTGAGTGATTATTGCCAAAGCTATAAAAATCTGTGAATCCGTCTACTAATGTTTATAACAGATGGTGTCTCTCTGTATTTATATATTTTATCTGTTTGTCTGTCTTTCTGTCTGTCTGTCTGTATGTATGTATGCATGCATGCATGTATGTATGTATATATGCATTCATGTATGTATGTATGTATGTATTTATATATGTATGTATTTATACATGTGTATTTATTCTCTTCCGTTCCGCTCTATTGGTTAATTCACAACAGAATTACGACAATTATCTGACCCATCATCATCTGAACTCACCAACACTTCACCTCTTGCAATTTCTAAGCAGGTCTTTCACTCAAAACTGAAAACACTCCTCTTTCACAAATTCTATCCTGATTCCTCTTCTTTCCCTTTTCATTGTTGACAATCCAATTCCAAACACCATCCACAGTAGACGTGTGACTGTCTACCTGCCTGACTCTTTTATCTTGCCAGCCCGAGATATAAATCTCTGAAATATATCTACCAGCTGTATGCGAACCGGGATCCTCGCGCAAAGAGGCGCCTTGGTCAACTTAACCAAGGGTTACCGTTAACGATAATGTGAGTTCGAATACCGGTCCGTAGAACTGAGAATTGGTTTTCAAGCCGAGTAACCGTGGGGCTTTTAATTCTGGAGCTATCGTCGCCATGGAGTTGGAGATTTGACAAATACGGTACATTGTCCGAAGACATTGTCTGCAGGTATTATCTGACCTGAAAACAATATGGAAGAACAGAGGTATCTCAACACCAACTAAGCTACGCCTGCTTCGATCTTTAATATGACCTATAGCAACATACGGATCAGAATCATGGACATACAGAAAGAGCGATCAAAGAATACCGACATCATCAACTGAGACGACATGCTATAGAAGAGTTCTGAGAATACCTTGGAGGCTTGGACAGCCAAAAAGAAAAGCGAAGAGCTGTTACGGGAGGTGGAGGCAGACAACTCTGGGCAGCAATAATAACAAGAAAATTGAGATACTTTGGACATATTATGTATGAGAAAGACAACAAACAGCCTGGAAAAAGATATAATCACGGGAGAAACAGAGGCAACAAGGAGAGGAAGACCAAGCAAGTGAAGGAATGGACCTGGATGACCTTGGAGCACACAGTCCGGGCGACTCAGGCCAGAGGTTTATGGAGACAATAGAAAATAGACGCCGCTGTGATGATGATGATAGTGGTGGTGTCTGTCTGTCTGTCTGTCTGTCTGTCTGTCTGTCTGTCTGTCATAGTGGGTGCAGGAAGGCAGGGAGACAGACCGGCAAACGCAAACACAACGCAGTAATGCATCGCACAAATGCTGCGTGCACGCAGTACAAGGATTGCGCGCACGCACGCAAATAACCGCCCTCCCCAATCACTTAAACACACACACGCGCACACATACAAATGCGTCGGTGACGGCCCCCCAAGTACCTCAACCCGATAACAGCCAGCCTGGCCCACTCAAGTCAGTCCTAAAGGCGAGAACTGCCGACTGGTGTGGTGTCAAATCTGTTCCAATGCGAAGACTGTTCCCACTTCGCCCACTTCCGCCACAACACAATGTGGCGAATTTTAAATTATTCTGTTGCCTTGATAGCAAAATTAACACAGTATTTTAGGAAGTAGAAAAATAGAGGCTTGAACAGTCGCCGAAGCAGTCTATACGTACATAATTCGGACAAAATATAATTTGTAATAACGAGACAGTAGGAAACAGTGTTTGACGGAACTGTTCTATTAGTAGAAACAAATTTCCACATTCTGGTCACATGAACCAATCAGTTTTTTGGAACTATTTTCGCTGTGAATCATCTAACATCCCACTGGCTTGCCAACGTATCGCGTGAATGACCCGTGGGCCTTTCTGCTGTGCACAGTTCTGCAGCCGCGCGGTAGCGTACGGTCGTGTTGTGTATGCGCCGGGTAGGGCATGTATGCGAGATATTAGTAACGGCCGAAAGATCAAGAGTTTGAGGAGGAGCAGGAGAAGGAGCAGGAGGAAGGGGAGGATATGTTCGCCGCAACCTGTTAGCAAGAGAACTCGGGAAATAGAACGCGACAGATGCGTCGAAAAGGCCGGATCTTCGTTATTGTTGTGGACGGTAAGTAGAATGATCTCGTTGGCTCGGTTGTACCGGTCCGCGGAGTGCAGTATGTCAGTGTGGGCCTTTGGGTGCATGGTCTTACCGCAGTATGTAATATTCTGAGGAGAGGAGAGGAGAATCGAGAGGAGAGTGGAGATGAGACGAGAGCAGAGCGAGAGCAGAGCAGAGCAGAGCAGAGCATAGCGATAGGAGATTAGAGAGAGGAGAGAGGAGAGCAGAGGAGGCGAGAGGAGAGGAGAGCGAGAGGAGAGGAGAGCGAGAGGAGAGGAGAGCGAGAGGAGAGGAAAGCGAGAGGAGACGAGAGGAAGCGCTGAGTGGGTGTGACCTAAATAAATCCTTCATGTTGACGCGTCTGGATTATAATTGTAATTGTAATTTGAGATTTATAAAGGGCCTCTTAGAGGATAAACTCAACAGAGGTGCTTATGACTCGAAAAAGTAAAATCACTGTTACACAGTGCAGTCTTCAGGCGCCTGCGGAACACTGAGAGGGGGAGAGAAAGGAGCTCAAGTCGCAGTTCTCGAGGGAAACGATTCCAGCAAGTGGGACCAACATAGGCAAAGCTTCTGGACTGGGCCACAGCGGTTCGCATGCGATGGACAAACAAGAGATCCTGAGTGGCCGAACGAAGGGTGCTACGGCCCGGCAACGAGGAGACCAAAGTGCAGAATTGCATGAGGTAAAGGGGAGCAGAGCCAAGAACACAATTGCTCATGAGGAAAAGGATCTTAAAGTGGGCACACTGCTGGAAGGTGAGCCAGTGAAGAGTGTCACGAATATAAGACGAAATGTGGCCATATCTTGGAATGTTCTCAATGAGACGGGCAGCAGAGTTAAGCACATATTGCAGCTTAGCAGTGTTGGCTAGCGATAGGCCGGTAAAGATGGCGTTACCAAAGAACTCGGGAAATGATTAATACAACGCCTACCTTGCATTGCAAGACTGTCAAATTCATAGTCTGTCAACTCTAGTTCGTCCACAACTTCGCCTCACGATTGGCTGCCAGTTGAGGAAAGCATAGATTCAGGATCTTCCGAGTGAGGTGGGCCGCGTTTTTCAACGCCAACCTTGCACAGACTAACCGAGCTATTTGTGTCGGTGAGTTAAGGTCGGCGTCGATGGCAACCACGAGATGTTGTTAAACACTGGATATAACTAATTTCCTGCCAATCGGGACATCAATCATTGCGCGATGTTGTAATGAAGGTCTAGTCAGGTCTCTCGCTTGTGTGCTTTAATTTATGCACTCCACGCCCTCTCACCCACTCTGTCGTCATGGGACAGTCTTCCTTCGTGCTGCTGCTTGGGCTCAAGTTACATAATCGTGACTTAAAGTGTACGGATTTCGATATCAACTTTCAGGGCTTTTGACATGAACTTTCATGTAACGGTTCCTGCATGGGGGGGGGGGGGGCAAACCAGAGTAGCTTCTCGTGTTTCACGAACGTCAGTACTCAGTTGGCCTTTGCAATGAAGTTCCCTATATCATTTTAATAGTATATGGGGCCCATGGCTTTCGAGCGGACCAGCACGGGCGATAATGTGGAGAAGAGCTTAATGCCTTGTCATTCAATTGTTGCTCTACATAATAGAAAACAGCAGAGGACTTACAAATGACAGCTAATCGAGTTGAGAGAAAGAGACAGACAGACAGACACAGACAGACACAGACAGAGAGGGAGAGAGATGATATTAAAATCTGAGTCGTATTGGTGACCTTTGACATATGTGCAAGCACGGCTTTTCAATTGCACTTTATAATGTTTGAATAGTCGCCGATACTTCCTCATAACGGCCCTTGCCAGCGTCTATGTAGTTTAGGGGACCGACTGAAGACTACTCCGAATCGTGCTTTTATAATTATTCTATTCTCATACGCCAAGAACAGACACGTCAGCCATAAGACTGCCAATTCTAATATTTAGATCTCCAAGCCTCGGCCAAGAAGGACAACATTCTAATATCTGTAGACCTCCTTGCCTTGCCATATGTCATATGTCATTATGTCATGTGTATGCACTGTCGTATCTCATTGTTCGATGGACATTTCAATAGAGCTACATGTGTCTACGTAGTTAAGGAGGGACTCGTATGGAAGGTGATGGAGCCTCCGACGAAGTAAGGCACAGCCCGATCTATGTCGATTTTACTTGATGAGCACGGGATGCGAACCTGGGTCGCTTAGGTAAAAATACAGACGCGTTAGCTGCTTGGCCACGATGCCACCTGCGGCTTAGTCACGGTCGAATCGATAGGACTACACTCCATGAACCATTCCAGAACTCGGTGTACAAGAATGAATGAGTCGTTTGTTTTTGTTTTACGCTGCCTTAGCACTCTGTTGATGAAACAAATGATTAAAAATGGCAAACACTCATTTAAAACAGTGCATGGAAACAGCGGACACTAATCTAGATGAAACGCTTATTTACGTAGTTGTCTGGAATAAAGCACAATCGATGTGGCACACAACCAGGCAGTAGTCTAACCTAACGATTTCTTTTGACCTTTATGATAATGCACAAGGTATCAATCGGTGGTCGCTTCAAGTGAATTGATAGCCAAAATAGGACTTCGTTGGAGAAGCCAATCGCTTAAGTGCAAAGTACTTAGGTAATTATTTAGTTGCTGAGGTAAGAGATTATAATAGTAAGTGCTTAAGTAAGTATTCAAGTAAGTGCATGAGTAAGTAAGTAAGTTGCAAATCTCCCAAAGTGTTCTCACATTTCGGACTACATCAGGGAGACGCTACACTGCCACACTGGCTTCCTATTTCGGAACGGATTCGGTTCAAGGTTCTTCTACTTGTCCGTTCTGCTACGGTTGGCACAGCGCCGGCTTACATTCGGGAGCTGTGTGTTCCTGTTTCCAGTCGACCTGGTGGCCGGTTGCTGCGTTCTGCTGCTCGTGGAGATATGCTGATTCCACGTTACCGCACGTCGTTGCGTGCTCATCGTGCCTTCTGCTTTGGTCCCTCGTTCTGGAACAGTCTCCCTTTAAACATTCGTACTTTTCCACTTAGTTTAACTCAATGTTCATTCTCTGTTAAGTTGAAAACGCACTTGTTTAGATCGGTAGGATAGCCGTGTCATCAGCGCTTTTGAGAGGTACTTGAAGAGCGCTATATAAGTGTTTGTTACATTACATTACTTAAGAACTTTTAAGTAAGTATTGAAATAAGTAGGTGTATATTTGTAGCCTAATCAGCATTGCATAGAGCTGTGGAAGCCTTATTGAATGATTTATTATGACAGGTATAAAGTTCTTGGAAGGTGAAGCCCAGTCTAGCATAACTGGGTCTTCTTAACTGGCCATAAGAGACTAGGGGTAACAATAAGTTTTATTGCTTGTTTATTTGAATTCCTCCGAAACTGGTGTACAAATTACTCACTATTGGCATGAGTGAAATGTGGAAATATGGATGAAAACACCATTTTTTAATGTTATGGACCAATTCTTTGGTGGCCTGCATATTAAGCATAAACCTTTGTATACTCGGCCATTGTCAAAAGAACTTTAAAACAGGAAGTTCGATCCAGTTGGAAAAGCTTTTGTTCCACGGTTCCACCATCATTAATCAGACAAAGCTGGGAGCGATCTGGGACATGGGCGGGCGTATGAATGGTGTTTGCCCCATCCCAAATCTGATGACTAGTGGGTTAGAAGCTAAAACGATATAGAAAAAGCAAATATGTTGACGAAAATGTATTCTAATACGGGTCAACGGTCCCTTGAAGCCATCCAAATTTAATGAGGGCTGTTACAGGTTATGGATGGGGCGTCGAATACGGTTCTTCTTACCATTTATAGAACTTTAATTCGATCTGCATTAGATTATGGGGATTTTACCTATTCTACGGGCAGTAAATATCTGTTAGGCAAACTTAGTTGCATGCAAATAACCAAGAACTTTATGTAGCGCTAAGGTTGTGCTGTGGAGCTCCTCGATGCACGGTGGCTTAGGCGCTACAAAATGAGTGTGGAGAGAAACCTTGAATATTGTTAATAGCATTAGACTTACCCGGTAGTACCGTAATCGTTGTTTGGATATGCAGTCATGTTGGTATTTGGCAATAATGAATGAGCGGACCTCTTAGTCAAGGAAGCACTTAAACTGAATTCTTATCAGGTCTACTAGTTATCTGGAACTCAAAGAAGTGTATGCATTAATCAGTGTGTGTTGTGAAGAAATGGCTATTGGAGCAGAGTATAATTTCCAAGGGTAAATTTTTTACATCATTGTATCCGTTGGTGGACAATTCTGTTAAATGTACTGATCCTAATAAGCGAAAGGAATTCCGATTAATTCGTCTTAGAATAGGCACTGTTGACGTGGATGCCCAGCTATTTAGCCTAAAATTTCATAGAACTGGTCTTTGTACCACCGGTAGTGTAAAAGACAATAGCTTCATCTACTATTAAAGTGTCAAAAAGAGAATATTTCACGAAAACTTGAGATGATTGTGTAGCAAACTAGTTGGATTTTACTGTAACATTTTATGACATCCCAATTAGCAAAATGAATTTCATGGGCTGCTTCATAATTACAATGGCGGTCGTGTCCTTTAAACGTATAGATATAAGATATCTTGGATTGTTGTTGATGTATTGTCTAGATTCCTGATGTATTTGTATATGTTGCTATTGTTTCATTTTGTGCAATATGTGTAGTTTGATTTGCTGTATTTTCTTTGTTACCTGTAATGTATAGTACCTGGCTTACTGGTGTAAATAATCCTGCTTCTGTAAAAAGTCTATAATATGTTTTGGTTAATGTTGTGAGTGCTAGGTTGATTGACTGTTGATTTAATACAATTTTTAATCATTTTGGGTCAGCTGTTACGTACACTAAGCTGAAGCTGAGTCATGTGATTAGCTGTAGATGGGCTGAAAAATTGGTGGGAGAGTTGGGCGGGATTAGATTGCGCCATGCTGGGTGGGTGCTTGGCTGATGAAGTTAGGCATACGTTCATTCATTTGTCTGTAAATGTACTGTTAACAGCTGCTGTAAATAAACGTTCGTGGCTCTGCACTTATTTGCTTTGACCATCCCGTGTTACTTTCCTTACTGTGATGTATTATTTAAACTAATCCCTATACATAAGAGGTGCACTTTTGTTATTCTCTGATTCCACACACGTTTCCTGACAAACGATGTATGCCCTTCTATTTGCTGCCAGTGAGTTCAAAGTTCAATGGTTTGTTTGATTGTAACTTTATTTATTGTCGTTTAAGCCAAACTGTTTAAAGCAGAACTGTTTACATGAAGAACATTTCTGTAGACGTCAACGGCCTTTACTGCCATATGATGTCGCAAAACTTCTTCTCCCACTACTAGATGAGCCTGTTTCTAGTTTTTTAATGTTTGTGTATGTGTCAGTCTGTCTGTCTATCTGTACGAATGTGTGCCTTTGTCTGCCTGTGTGTATGTCGGTTAATCTGTGTATGTCAATATGTCTGTGTGTATGTGGCTGTGTGTGTGTCTGTCTCTCTGTCTGTCAATCCTGGTCTTTTCAGTGGTAACAGCTTTTTGGCTTAATTTCATTAAATCGCTTAAGCGATTTATACTTTGACAGAAATTTTTCATCATAGACATGCCCAGATGATCCACTGTTGCCTATGCAGTACAGTGAAAGACTATGCGCAACTACGACGAATAGCATCAAAACTCCGCCACTGCCTTGTTTGGGGTAGTGCCAGTCCCAAGCCTGGATAAAGGAGGAGAGCAACGGCAATGGCCTTTGATGCCATAAGCTGTCGTTAAACTGAGGAACTACGAGGTTTTGCTTCATATTTCGTATTAACTTAAAATGTAGCTGACTGGGACTTGTTCCTGCCAACCATGGCGTCAATGCAAGGTCGTCTTGATTTCATTTGTTAAAATTGGAGTTGGCCAAAGAACAAGAAAAATATTTTTGTTGACGTGTCTATTACGTATCTAACGGCAGAATCCAAAAACAAAATAATAAAAAAAATTATTGGGCAACAATAAAATGCTTTAACAAAATTTCAGCTTGACTGGACAAGCCCGAGAAATATTGAATCCTATCTTTACCATAGTTTGGCTACAGAGTGGATCAGAAGAAGTATCACCAAATACTGGTTTGGAGGGAAAAAAACGTAAATAAATAAAATAAACGTAAAATCTCCATTAGAGTAGGCATCTTATCTTCAACAACATCTTCAACATCATCATCATCAACAACAACATTTTCATCATCAGTTCCTGGCGCAAAAAGCGTTAAAATAAGCATTTTTGTCAGCCTCAATGTATTTACTGTATCACTGTAAACCCTGCCGTTTTCCTACAGAGCCTGCAGGAAGTAGTTCTTCAGGATGTAATCATTTTTGGGTCTGCCTGAGATGAACGAGTGAAATTTGCTCGGTGTCCCTAAATCAATTAGCTGCGTTAATTACGTTTGTACTACTGTCTATTAATTATATGGCGTATTAGCAAGCAGACCTGCTGATGACGCGTGACAAACAGGAGGTTATCAATATGGTAGATTGGTAAGCAGACCAAGCCAGAGGTTAAGGGTTCTAGCTCCCGCCAGAGTGGAAAGATGTTTCCGAGATCTCTGCTGCACTTGTGCTCCTTAATGAAATCGCCTATAGAATGAGTATACTGACCGTACCCTGTTCGTGGAAAGATCAGGCGGCGAGGGAGAGGACTGGTCTCACTCCGTCGTGTGCCGAGGCTCTTGGAATTTGCTTAGGGGAATGTTCTTCTTGGCTTCTATTGTACTTAGGCTATCTTCTGGTCTCTGTTGACTCGCGAATCTTACTGATTCTGTCCGAGGGACTGATTTCGATATGAGGTTCGGCTTAGAAGCTACCATAGGACTGATACCGTGCACATTTCTATAACTTTTTCTGGTGTTTTTCTCTTTTTAGAGCTTTACCGCAATAGGCCATGCACCTTCGTTCCAAACTTGTAAACCAAGTAACCATGACAAGAGTCAAAGACAAGAGTGAGTCAGTCGTGACCGGAGTCCGACGTCACGCTTGTCATGCAACGTGACTCGTGACTATTCCTTGTCATGGTTGGTGGGATAACAGTCGTCATCGTCGTCGTTGCTGACCAGAACTAATCGTTATCATCATTGTCTACGAGAGCATTAACAATCCTAGCCACATGTGGCCAGACTGTTAGTAGTTATCGTCACGGATGACTAAGCTGTATATATAATTATCGTCACAGTTGACTAAAGTATACATATTCAGTGTCATGGTAGACAAAAATATTTGTAGTCATCGCCACAGATGGCAATAGTACTAATGGTCATCAAAACAGTTGATGAAAGTACCCTACTAGTCATCGTCACGGCTGATCAGATTTCTGACCGCAGTTGCCACGGGTGATTGGTTAATTGACTACGGTTTAACTTGAAGCAACCCTCGATTGATGTCATGTGCATTGTGATAATGTCGCTACAGAAGCCAATAGATTAGACAGTCGTCATCGCGCTTGACGTAGGATTCAGTTACGCTTGATTGACCTTTGCGCAGACGGAGATTTGCAATGCGTAAAATCGGAACCGAAGTGGTGCACGTGCTGACGAACAACATACGTCGGCGCCGTTTCCGGCTGGTAGGTGGCGCCAGCATCCTTGCCGCTCTCGTGTATCTGACGCTTCTGCTGGGACCGCAGTTCGAGGAGAGGATCTTGCGAATAGGAGTAGCAGGGAGACCAGAGTCGCCGAAGATCCAGCTGCGACTAATTGGCAACACCGGATCATCATCGTTCTTCAGAGAACCTCGGATTCAGAATCTGGGTGAATCGAGGCTCGAGACAGGTTCCCTAGGCCAACCTCTTCGCAAATCCCAGGCAGGAAGTGGACAATCCAGTCACAATGACAAACTGTCGCCGAAAGCCCACCGAGAGGCACCACCCGCGAACCAGAGCATCGGCCGGGTAGACCCGCGCCTGTTGACAAAAGCCCTCAGGGTTCTTTCGCAGCAGAGTGCCACCCAGTCGCCCCATAACCCCTGCAGTGCAGATACTTTCCCGAAACGACCGCCTGACAGCCTGAAGGAGTCCTTCGAGTGGCAGAATGTCTCGCAAGAGGCTACCAACACATACGTCTTCTCGGCCCATTACGACTCAAGGGATGGGCGAAAGGTAATCGTCATCGTCGGCATCTCGAACGACTACATGGGTCCCAGAGTCTCCTACTCCTGCCAAATGTGGTTTGCCAACTCCGACGCAGCCGAACTGGCATCGGCCATGATAATCACCCACTCGGAAACTCACGGGCTACAGTAAGAACAGCTTATTTATATTATACGCGAGTGCATGATAACCTAGGAGAGATACCCTAGCCAGGCAAGGCAAGGTAAGGTCGATGGCCCTGATAGCCATACGACGTTGTTAAGCACTCAGTATTAACACTGGTTTAGTGTTTAGGGGTGGCACGGTGTCAGAGAGGATAAGGCGTCGGCCTTTCACCCATGCGCCCTGGATTCGAATCACGGGCCTGTTGTGTAATATCGTCATAGATGAATCGTCGAACTGTGCATAACCTCGGATGCCTTCATCGTCTGAATATCTTTCCCTCTGTCTCAATATGTGCACTTGTCGCTTGCCTCGACTCCAGCTGTCTGGCTGTTAGGTTGCTCTTGTTGCCTTTGTTTGGTCCCTGTAATGTTGATAGAAGCTTGTAATAAATCAACAGTTACTTTACCTAAACCTGCCTCGTGTTTCTTAACTTTTTACCTTTCCAGCTGGCCTTACCTTACCTTGTCTGACGCTGTCTGGCCTTACTCCTGTCAAAAGCAGTTGAAGAGTTACGTCTTAAGTCATTCCTATCTTTCACGATTGCAAATGCAATTATAATCGCTAATTTGTATAGCGCCTCTGCATGGGAGACTCCTTAGAGGTGAACAGGACCTGACAACACAAAATCATGATCGAATAAAATGCTTTTCAAGCACTTGATATTGGCGTATTTCTATTTAAGGTATTTTCCTGGCAATATGCTTATTTTAATGGTTGATCTATCTATCCATATCCTAAACTATTGCTACCTTAATGCAGCCTTATGTTACTGCCTGGGACATTTCCATATTAATATATGTTTGTGTTGCATTAAAGGTATGCTGTGACCTTCTACACATGTACATTCCAAAGCAGCGAGAATCCTCCGTTCGCCGTGTCCTTGGTGACCTCGGAATCTCGCTGTCGACCGCCTTGCAACGTCCTCAGTATTTCACCCTACAACCATTCCAGTGGCCCGGAAGTGAACTTTACCGTGTGCGTGTCCCCTCTGAACTACGACTTCGACGACTTCCGTCAACTCGTCGAGATGGTCGAACTGAACCGGTTGTTTGGGGCAGATCGTGTCGTCTTTTACAACTTCACAACCGGAAGTCACGTGGATGCGTATCTGCGGAGCTACGAAAAGGAAGGTGTGGTCGTCGTCCTGCCGTGGAAAATTCGGGTCGAAACGGACGTCCTTGGATCGAAAAAGGATCCGCAAATTCACTATTTTGGTCAGCTGGCGGCGCTCAACGACTGTCTGTACCGAAACATGTTCCGGTCGCGTTTTGTCGTAATGACGGACCTGGATGAAATCGTGGTTCCGCGCCAGCACGGATCCTGGATGGAGATGATGGAGAGCCAAGGTCAGGGCCGTCAAAGGGACTGGCAAAGCAGTATTGCCAGTTTCCATATACGAAACGTGTTCTTTCGTACGGATTACGGCGAGGACAAGCTGTACTCTGGAGATGCCGTGGTTCGCGGTCTCCGGCTGCGATCGCTTCTGACTACGACGCGTGAGGAAGCGACGTTCCCGCACGGGTGGCGATCGAAGCACGTGGTGAACACCCAGGGGGTTCTCTTCGTCGGGGTTCACCACATCGAGGGCATTCTGGACTACAGCCGCTTCTTTGTGATGGACGTCTCCGAGAACACGGCAATCCTTCATCACTACCGCAGCTGGGCCGATGCGGAGAAGAGCCGTCAGAGCTCAAGGAGGGACCGCTTCATGCACCGCTTCAACCTAACGATACTGTCGCGCGTTAAGGCGGTACATAAAACGGTCGCCACCAGGTTCAAAGGAATAGCGACACTTGAGGAACTCACAACGAATCGGACGCAGTCGGCGAAGTTGTAGGGAGGACGGACGCAAGTGATACCTTTTAACATCTAACGCGGACGTTGCCACGACTCTGCTTGGTTTTGGTGGACATTAGACGCCGTTTGGAGTTTTTAACTTCGGCATTTTTCAGGCTTTACAGCTGTTTCCAAGATGGTAGCTTACATGCAGAGTATAGTTAGCAATGATCATCGCGCTTAGTAAGTGAATGGGTAACCGTCTGTGGAATTTAGGTCAATGAAGCCCACATTCCTTTCGGGTAGGCATATTAACACCAACTTCATCTGGGGAGCTTTACAAAGTCGTTTGAATGTTGTGGTCGAAAGTTAAGCGATCATTGGTTGTTGCCTTGTGCATTATGATAACGGCGCTATAGAAGTCAGATTAGATCGGATCAGATTCGATTGAGTTTGAGCTTCAACCCTGGGACCACTGTCTATCTTCAACACAGGCACGTAAATAAGGATGTTGCCTCTGCCTGAACGAACAATGCAACTCAAACAAATGGACCAAAGGTTATTAATATGGATCACGTGCCACGTCTTGTCCCGTATGTTACATTATGTTGGCACAAACACCTATCTATATGTATAAAGGAGTACTATTACATCGATGAGTAAGACACGTGTATGGATGGTCCATTTAGTATAGTTAGACGGGGATCTTGGTCGGTCGGTGATCCATTAGTGGAAAGTAATTTCTTTCCGTTTGGCCAGAGAGAGGAACACAAGCACAAGAGAGGGAGAGGCAGGTGGGGAGATTGGGGAAAGGAACTTTAAGAAGTCTGTGGAAGATGGAGAGGATTAGGAGAGGTAAGAGGGGAAATGTGGAGGGGAGGAGAGAAGGAAAAACGGGGACAACAGGGAATTTCCCCCAAAATGGACAGTTTGCTGAACTAACCCTCAGATGTTCTGTGCCTAATAGGTTGTAATTGCAAAGAAAATGGTAACCATTAAGACTTTTCACACATTCTGTTTTTGACACTTTCTCCGTAAATTTGCCTGTATACCTATGTAAGTAGTGGCATCTTTGTATGCACACTAGTACTGTATATGTGAATATCCCCATTTAGGAGTTTATATTTTTGTATAATTACGGCAACAGATGTATATTTGGTATAGAGCATGTATAGCTTGAGCTAATGAAGACGTATGTGATGAAGATGTCTTCTTCTTCTTCTTTTTCTCCTCCGTCAAGTTTTCACCGACGATGAGGCTCTAACAAAACTTCTCCATTTCGGTCGGTCCCTGGCCAGGTCTATCGCCTCTCGCATTTCCCATCCTCGGGCTTTTATGTCCTGTAGTACATTGTCTATCCATTTCTTTCTTGGCCTTCCTCTGCTCCTCACTCCTTCCACCTCTCCGTGCAGCGCCTTTGCTGGTATTCTTTCATTCTCCATCCTGATCACGTGTCCGTACCATGTGAGTCTCCTCCTCCTTATTCTGTCCACTATTGTGTCCTTTCCCCAGTTCTTCTCGTGTCGTTTCATTTCGTATTTTTTCTCTTCTTGATCTATTTAGCAGTCCTCGCAGCCATCCCATTTCCGCCGCCAGCAGTCTCCTCTCGTCTTCCCTCTTTACACACCAGGACTCTGCTCCATACAGGAGGACGGGTATCACCAGTGTCTCGTACAGCTTAATTTTTGTTTTGATTGATATGTTGCCTGATCTCCATAGTTTCCTCAGCTTTCCGAACATTGCAGACGCTAGTCCTATCCTTTTCCTGATGTCTTTTGTCGATTCCGCATCTTCTGTTATTACGCCTCCAAGGTATACAAACTCTTTAACCTGTTCTAGTTCCTCTCCTCCCAGTCTGATGTTTATCTTCTCTTTTTTCTTTCCTATTGTCATTGTTTTGGTTTTTTCTGCAATAATCTTGAGTCCGAACCTTTTGCTGCTTTCGTGAACCCTGGTCGTTAGTTCCTATAGCTTGTCCTCACTTTCCGCCAGGAGATCTATATCGTCCGCAAACCTTAAGTTGTTGATTATTTCCCCGCTTATTCTTACTCCTATTTCCGTGTTATCCAACGCTATGTTCATCATTGCCTCTAAGATTAGGTTGAACAGGTATGGGGACAGCCCGCAGCCCTGTCTTACTCCCACATTTACTCGAAACCATTCCGTCAGTTCTCCATCTACTCTTACTGCGAAGATGAAGATGTAACTGATAATAAATATGTATGTGATGAAAATGTATGTAGTGAGGTATATGTTGGCTTGTGTGGTAATGCCTGTGCAGTGTATCTAGTAATGTAGCCTGCATTTGTCTATTTATTTGGTAAAGAATATGAAAATAGTAATGTACACGTCACATGTAAGCTAGACACAACTCGCTGTAAAAGGTCGTTTATCTCAGGCAATCGCATTTTGTTCTTCATATCTGAACAACCCACTTGACACAGCTCCCGTGATTAAGCGCTTAGCTTTTGTGTAACGTTGTACATATTTTTGTTGTGTAATGTTGTACATATTTTGCTGTTAATGTGCTGGTGATGGAACTTGAACTGCTTAGAACTTCTTATGTAAGTTTGTATCTGTTATGTGTCAACTGATTTGGCTTGGTATCCGACAGCAGCTGCAAAAGATAGACTCACGTAACTTGCAGCTTCACTTTCCAAATGCCTCCTTTTCTGCTTTTGTGCGTGACCTTGATATGACCCTAAGTAAGTAAGTATGATATTTGTTCACACGCCATGAGTGCATCGGCTGAGCGAGGAATCATAGATTCTAGACCAGGAGTGAAACTTCTGTGAGCTTGTGAAGACAATATGTCGAACATGCTTTTATCAGCTGCGTCAGAACCGTACTATGGGACACTCGCTGCTTGTTCCCTGATGCATACACCAAAGGCTATCGAGTATGCTATATTCCGCAGATTTGCCATAGCAACAGGAAACTTGGTCCGATAGACAACGTTGACCGCGATTGGTCGGCTTTAAGTAAAACGGTAGCTATGGTTTTCAGTCCTCCTTTGAGACCAGGTTGTACTGCGCTAGCAGTCCAGTGACTGTTTTGTGAATATCTAACAATCTTTCTTTCATCGTGTTTCATTGCCATTATGGGGTCTCCACTGATTGTCTCCATTGTGATGAAGTCACTGGTGCGGAGCAGTTCTGAACATTGGGGCGACACATTTTCTTCGTAGAAATATTTGACGACGGAGAAACAGAGAGAGAAACAGACAGAGAAACAGACAGAGAAGCAGACAGAGTAACAGACAGAGAAACAGGCAGAGAAGCAGACAGAGAAATATACAGAGAAACATACAGAGAAACAGACAGAGACATGTGATGACGTCTTTGGTAATAAATGATAGCCTTCTTAGTCTTCTGGACAACCGGTCATTCTTTGACGATTTCTGGTCTGTAGATTTGTGATGGCTTTATTGGTTCTCAGCGTATTTGCCAGTCTTTTCACGTGTCCCCGTTACCTGCTTTTATTTTCATTTAACAGCGTTTAACCTGTTTAAAAATGTTGTGAAAAGATTCGCAAATACTGAGAGACATCCCTGTGTTTGTCCACTCGGTAATAAAGGGATCGACATCTAAATTTAACAGATAAAATGCCGTTAGTTTGTGTATATATATATACATGTATGTATGGACATGTATACATTATATATGTAGGTAGGTGCGTACATACGCACGTATCTCAACAGTTATATAGTGCCCTTTGAAAACATAACAAGGCGCTGAAACGACCATTATGTACAATGTTTTTAGAAGAGATATTGGTAACGTGATGCTTTTGTTACAAATTGATTTGTCTTTAGTAGCTTTTTGGACCAGACTTGTCACGAAATGCGTGCAGTTGCTAGACGATAATTGTTGTTGTCAAAAGAACTGTTACACTGTAAGCTATTTTGAAGAGTATTACAAGTATTTACATTTGTTACTCTGTATTGTATTCAGAAAATATTGAAAGCTTCACGCGTCACATTGAAGTTGCCGCATAGGCATTAACATTGGGATCTGTGCCCTAGTCATTACAAAATGAGCAGGGAGGGTCGAGGCCATATAGTCGCTATAGGAAAACATGTACATTTACATTCATATTTAGGCTATTCAAGACTGCACATCTATTAAGCTAAAGTAAACGCTATGAATCGCATTGTACAAAAGCAAAAGATGTTAGCCGCACAAACATTCATGATGACACGTGTCACGCACACACGTGACTAGTGACGCTATGACTCCTGGGTGTGTGAAGAAGCTGGTTCCCCGACTTAGCTTTCTTTGGGCACTGCAGAAAACTCGAGTTCACGATTATGATTACACGCAGAGTCTAAGAAAATGAAATTTTTAGAACTTCATACCCATGGCCTGTCGAAGTTAGCTGACAGAACTGCTTTACACCATCTAGTGAGTTATGATACAGTTTAGTAGTATTGGGTGTGCAGTAGTCTAGTGGTTAGCGTGATGACCTGTCAGTCGGAAGGTCGGGGGTTCAAACAGGAATTTGTTTTGAGGTTTCGGCTCCACTTGACCCCAAGCCACTCAGCTATCATGAATACACTGAGCCTGCACTGTTTTGGGAAGATTCATTTAGCGGCGAAGTTGAGTGCTGGGCACCCGCCCTCGTATGAGGCTTAGGAAGATGAAGTGGCTAAAATCTCATACCCTTAGCTGCCTTTAGGGGGTAGCTTAAATGTCTGCGGTTTTTCTTCTAGTAAGTTATAGTAAAATTTATGAGAATTTATTATAATAATATTAGAAATAATATGTTAATATTATATGTTAATATTCATATATAATATCAGTAGGCCTATTAATATAATATTAATATATAATGTTAATATTAATATATAATAATAACATGAAATAATATGTTGGAAATAACAGAATATTTACATATTTAGTGGTCAGTTCTATCAGCATGCAGAGACCGATTTAGGAAAAGAATTTTCTTCTGTAAATCTGTTCCATACAATTGACTTCCACGAAACTGATTATAATTACGCGCACGATGCAGGGACTGCCAATAGCCATGCCACAATTGTCTGCTACACTTAAGAGAATTTGGGTACCCACTGTCAAAGATAATGTCTGGAAATAGCAGACACTAAAGTGATAGGACACAGAAAGTAGTAGTTTCTGTTTAACGACGCTGTGTCACAGCAAAGATGATTAACGTCGCCCTTCTATAGATCTATCAAGTTCATGGTCGCTTCAAGTGAAACCGTAGTCAAGAATTGCAATCCGCTGGAGAAACTCGATCGAAATTAGATAGTTGAGGGAAATAAGAAGCCAGGTTTAAGGGGGTATCGAGGGGATGCAGAGGGGGACACTCATCCTCGGGCACAGGGCTAAGTGGGGCGCAAAGTTACGATCGCTGTGTAAAATGTAAACAATGCTATTTATTCAAAACACGAATTTGACACTAAAGCTTTGTTTTTTGTTCTGTTTCCCCCATTCAAAACTTAGCATAGACTTTGGACATGAGATGCATATATATCTTGCGTCTTGTCCCCGGGCGCAGAAGACCCGATAGCTGCGCCACTGGTCAGGCTACGGTGAGTAAGCATGTCAAACACTTTGGACTAGATTTAAGAGCAAAAGCAGAGTGCTTAGCGTGGTTGACTGTCAACTAGAGATTGGGGGTTCAAAAACCGACCTGGACAGAGATGTCGCCACCTAGCGAACTCTGCTATAAATCAGTAAACTAGTTGTACAGCTGACGGCAAAGATTTTCCAGTTTACTGAGTTATGACTCTTCCTAAATGTATGCGTTTTCTAAATCGCCTGTGTACCTCGACCCTGCTCATTTGTTTATTGAATTTATCGGATGACATCATTCAACACCGCTGCCTGTTTGAATGGGGGCAACGCCATGTAATGTCCCGTGTACGTACCGTTCTAGCCGATATTTCAAATCTCTGAAAGGCCATAACATCGAGATCGGTATGCGAACCGGCATCCTCACGCGCAGAGGCGCCTTGACGTACGCGTTAACCAATGTAGCTAACTAGGCCAGCGCCGATATATGGCGCCTTGCAGTGTAAGAATCAGCCTGCACACTTCGAATTAAAATACGGTGGATAGAAGCAGAAAATTGAATATCTAAGTAATCGGTTGTGCAATGAATGAGCTTTTACAGTTATAAAGCAAATATTAAAGCCTTTAAGCGGGTCATCAACGATCCTGACGAAGGAAATCAAAACATCGAAATATGCTATTGACTAGAAATGGTAATTGAAATAGTAATCGCAGATTTATACAGCGCCTCTTCACTAGAGACTAATCACAGAAGCTCCCGCTCTACGACAGAAAACCAGGAGCAAAGAAAATGATTTTCAACACTTACGAAAAGGATGTAAAGAAACTCATGTCGTAGGGTGCTAGGCAACATTTTCCAAAAGGTTGGAGCAACCACAGCGATGCTTCTATGCTGCACTGTGGAAGTTCAGGCAAGAGCCAGAAAGACATGACTCAGAGCAAAGGATCTACGGCCAGGAATAAACGAGACTGAGATACATAAATTGCTGAAATGAGATGGAGCACAGCCCACGAGGTAATTATGCATAAGCATTAAGATCTTAAAATCAATGCGATTGTGCATCGACAACCAGTGCAATTCCTCCAGCATGAAGCTGGATATCTGCCTAGGTATACATGCGTTGAGCCGGTTGGTAGCATTCAAGATAGATTGCAGTTGGTCATTGTGGGAAAGAGTTAGCCCTGAGTAAATAGCATTGCCATTATCAACCCTGGTGCATTGAATGCATGGAACAGAGTCGTAGGGGCTTCATTTGTAAACTAACGCTTTATTGTGGGAATCTGGCGCAGGTAATAACAGCATGTTCGACATACTCTTCCCACATGCTCTGAGATGGTCAATTCCTGGTCCAAGGTCACACCCAAATCACGCACAGCAGTAGAAAGACATTCCAGGGAAGCAATGCTGCAAATTAGGCAGATCGATTTGTCAAAAAATGTCATAGAATGTTTGGCGACACCACTTAGTCATTAAAATTGGTGACGAGAAAAAGGCTCGTCAAAATTTTGGGCGAACTTGAGTAAGCCTTGACTTGAGTATGGCCTTGCCTGTCTGCTTCCATCCTCTACCCCCCATTTAAACTGTATTGCAGTCATTTTATTCATCATCGACAGTTTAGAAAATATACAATCTGGTTCACTTGAGTAGGTGTAAAAGGGAGAACTCGGTATGAACCAAATGGGTCCTGCTAAACAGAGTCCCCCAGTTACAGTATAAGTTACAGTATAAGTTACAGTACAAGTTACAGTATAAGTTACAGTACAAGTTACAGTATAAGTTATAGCATAAGGTTGCACAAGTGGTATCATCACTCGCTTTCTTAAATACAAGTAGTTGTGTTAACTGATAGTTTTTAAGTCCCTCTAATATAATGACTTCTATAGCGCCATTGTAGTATATACAAAAGGCATCAGTCGATGGTCGATTCTAGTCAAAATCGCAATCAAAAATCATAATCCGTTGGAGAAGCTGGGTCGAATTCCGATAGGTCAGAGAAACCAGAAGCTAGGCTACGGTGGGTAAGCAAGTTGAAACATGAGTTTTACGCTTAGACAAGACATTATTTCAATCTTATTAAATGCTTGTTTTGTCTGGAACCGCCAGGTTACACCGCATAGCATCACGTGACACTACATTACGATTCTGTAGCGAATCTTTATGCCGACGTAGACTGTGGTTTTCAGGAGCGGAATTAGTACTTCGTTGACCGATCCGTCTTGCGAGAGACAGGACCGAGTGTCAAGCGTTATCGAATCAGCGAGACCTCTAATCGCGTTTCAGCGACGCTTCCGAATTCCATTAGGCGGTCGACGAACGATGCATCGGTGGTCGCCAGAGAGCGCTAGCATCGTCGCTTGATTGACTTAAAGGTCTTCCGCTAGGAGACGCTCTAATGACACCGAATGCGCAGGCGCCGAAACGAAACAGGTAAATCGCACCTGGAATCATGTGACGTTTAATGTATGTGAGTTTTGCGTATGTATGCATTCATGTATGTAAGTACGTATGTATGTATGTGTGTATATTTGTATGCATGTATGTGTGTATGTGTATGTAAATTGTACAATCTCATGGTCCAGGAGAAAGGTTTGTTGCGAATGAGTCGGTTTTAAACCTCTGCATCCTCGGTTCTTTGAGGTGGACTTGAAAAATTGTCAGTCCTAAGTTTCTCAAATGCAATCGCGAAATCTAAAATTTCTGAAGCGCTACTGTTAAAAGCTAAGCTCAGGACACACGAGCGCTGCGTCAGGTCAGTGGGATTGTCCAGAGTTACCGTGGGAAGAACAAGATCCGATTCCCGGTTGACAACATAATGTTCTTTAGTCACCATATATGTGAAAGTGGCTTACACTGAAAATAAACATGAGCTCATGGCACGATATACTACCTCAGTCTGTAAGCTGAAACCCGTTGAGAAAAGTGGTTTTCCTGTGACTGGGTTATTCGTGGCGTGTTTGCGTTCCACTCGTTAGATCCAAAGGCGTCCGTTGGGATGTTCCTGAGAACAAGAAGAGCAGTTCCTTTGGCTAACCCAGAGAGGCAGCCATAGGTGTGAAGTGCTAGCGACTTCATTTCTCAGCCTCAGCATATGAAGGCGGGTTGCCAGTCCTTCCCATTCACCGTCTGATCATCCCAACGACAGTGTAGAAATCTCGAAACATATTGCTGCCCTATCAGGATTCCTCAACTTCTGGATTGTCACTCAATCATGCTAACCAAATAGACTACAATGTACCTCTGTCGGTGATGATTCCCCTCCTATATTTTGAGAATGCTCTCAAATTTTGTTTTAAAATAGATCTGTCGTTAAATGAAGAGAGCAACAATACGTACTATATATTATATAATATATATATATATATATAATACGCTATCATGTAGCGCCTTTCGAGAACCTAGCAGAAGCGCTACACGACATGGTTATCTAACAAATCTAATAAGGTACGATTTACTGTAAGCTGAAAATGTTCTTGAGCTGCTGCGAAAGACCATATCATATGAGATTCCATATGAGCGATTGCATTATATTTTATTATATTATTATTTATTATTATTAATCAATAACTTCTGTCACGCTGGTGCCTAATGCACAAGTCATCAACCGAAGACGCATCAAAGCCAAGCCGCACTCAGGTCAATATCCAGAAGATCAGTCCACTAAGACAGAGAGGCAGCCTATACTGGATAAGCAATTTGAAAAAGGTTAGTCTTAAGTTGGGAATGAAATGACGCAAACGACTGAGCAGAACGAACAGATAAACAGAGAGAGTCTCAAAATCCAGCAACCGAAAAAGTTCGTTCACCAAGAACAGTTCTAGTCTTAGGAATGACCAGAGTAAGGCCATCAGATGACCTGGTTGAATAATGATAAGTCTAGGAAATCAGGACTGGTTTTAACCATTGTGGTTGGCCAGAGTTTAATGTTTAAGGCATGTATTAGCTTAGCATAGAGCACACATTACTCCATCGGATGCAACATGCCCTGGTCAGGTATTTTCATGACGCCCTGTGAAGACGTCCGGATGTCAAGGCGAACGTGGCGTCCCTTTTCGAACGGAACCTGACATTATATGACGATGATGGCATGCCAAGCGACGCAAGGGAACCGTCCATCAGTCGCCAAGAGGAGGGACTACTGCCTCTGTACTTATATGTACTCTACCTTGCATTACTTCTCACATTACATTACATTACTTCTCAGGACAAGCACCTGCACCGAGCTAGACTCTATCTTTGTGAACAACGTGTAAATGAAATAATCGGGTGAGATCCTTCACCACCGCTGCCCGTTTCAACGGATGGGAGACTTTATTCCTCTTCTATATCCAGTCACATTTCTGTTTAAAACTAGTTTTTAAAGCTTAAAAATAAAATCCAGTAAAACAAAATATATCAAAGTCAAGAGATAATGTTTGCAGATTTTAGTTAATGGTCTAGATGTTCACAGTTATCTCCATTTTGGCGCTCTCGTTTTCGAATTGATACAGTTGGAAACAACATAGTCTGGCTTTCCATTTCGTCACCCAAATGTTGACTGATTAGTCGTTTGTCGTTTAACCACTCGCCAGAAAGTAGATTATATCGGTCAACATCGTGCAAATTCAACTTCTTAATCCACGATGGTGTTGTAGCAGCTAGCGAGTTATTGAACAGAACGAGTTTCTTATAAGTTTCACAGTTTGCGGCGAATTTTCTTTTCTTTGAATGCAGGGTTTTCTCTCCTGCTGATGGCATGCCATTTAGCAAAATAGAAGGTGATCTCTCATCTATTTTTATCTGAATTACGAGACTTAATCAGCGTATTTACTTCAAACCATCTTTTTAACTTCATCTTCTGTCCTAGTTAAAAGAATCACAGTGAAGCCAGAGCTAACCGGTATCAGGAAGCCAGTACCAATGAATGGGAAAGGGGATTATTTATAAAAGTTTTATTGCAAAGTCAGGGCTATCTGGATTCACGTTATATAAATAACATGCATTGGCTCTGAAAGAAGATTAATTAGTTGCAGTCATTTCCTTTACAGTCTAATTCTTTATAGTACACAAAGGCCTGTTCTTTATTATGGAAAGATGTATTTAACCTCTCCGCAGCGTTCCAATACCGCCAGCGCGCACAATATCCTAGTAGTGTTATTATATGTTAACTGGGCAAATGCTACAAAGCATTTTTCATATCCAGGTGAATGAACACAACAATACAGAAGCCATTTATTTAAATACTGTATATATTAAATCCGATTTAATATGAACTGAAAATTGGGGGGGGGGGGCGGTTTTAAACGGGGGCGAGTTTGTATTGTAGATGGGGGAGATTCCATTTCAATGGGGACACCTTGTTTAGAAACAGAGTCTCCGGGGGAGACATTATTCCAGCCCGGGGAGACTCTGTTTGGGGGAGACTTTATTTCATGACACCGGCAATGAACGAATCCCAATGTCCTGGACACAGGGCCAGTGCATAAGTACACTAAAAAGATGGCCACAGATGGCTACATGATCAACAAGCGACTTTGCCAATTTCACTTGACCGACCTGGGATTCGAAACCTGGTCACTGATGTAAAATGCCGACGCATTTCTACAACAGATGTTGGATTCATGTAAGCATATATCTAGACACTTCATATAGCGCCTTTAAATACATACATACATACATACGTACGTACGTACATACAAATTCATAATAATAACAAACTTCATTACATCACTTAGGCCAGCTAGCGTAGACAGTGTTTCTGTCAAGTATGCATGCATGTATGTATGTATGTATGTATGTATGTTTCTGTCTGTCTGTCTGTCTGTCTGTCTGTCTGTCTGTCTGTCTGTCTGTCTGTCTGTCTGTCTGTCTGTCTGTCTGTCTGTCTGTCTGTCTTTAGATTTGTAAGCATGCATGGGAGCACAAAGTCCAATGTTCATAAGTGAAATGTAAGGGGAAGTTGTATCTTCAGTTGGGGGTGGGCAGTCGGAATCATTGGGGAGTGGACTTTTCCGTACAAATCGTACTCTGTTCCTGTAAACATGTGCGCATGTTTGTGTATGCCTGATTTTACAAACCTCCCCATAAATAAATATATACCATTAGGTGGGGTGGCACGGTGGTGGGCAGTGCTTTTAGCGGCGGCGGCGGGGCGCAAGGTATAGCTGCGTGCGGTTGACGGTGGTGGGTAGTATATGGTTCCATTAAACGATGTTCGTTCCGGGACGGCCATGGCTGCGCTCGGCAGCGGAGAGAGGGCGCCAGTGTCGTTTCGTCCGTCGCTTGTCGTCCATTAACGCAGTCACTCGACGGACGACGCTTCCATTAGACGGTGAATAGCAAATCGGATTTGATTAGACGCCATGCAGACAGCAACGCGGATTCAGAATATATATAATTATGTGTGTATATATGTGGTTGGAATTCGTATGTATATATATATACATTAAGGGCAGCATGAACACAGGTCTATGCATTCTGTTTATACACTCATACTTGAAAGAATGCTTCTGTATAACCGCAAAAGTGGAAAACACAACAGTGTATGTACTTATGCATCTATATATACATATATGTATATATGTATATATATCAACGTATATATATATATATACATGTATACATACAAGTGTATATATATGTGTGTGTGGTGTGTGTGCCATTCACTTAATTTGTCATCCACACGGGCACTTCCTTGCTGCATCAGCCAACTCATCCGCTCACGAATCGCAACGAAGCAGACTTATATAAACCATCTATATGTGTACTTATATATATATATACAGAAACATGCATACATAGACATATATATACACACATGAGGCAGAATAACAGAAGCTAATGCAAAGCATGCGTAACAGCACATATGTACACGACTTCCACGTACATATAGCATGGTTCCGCAGAGTTGATTAGACTTAGCCAGTAATACACAAATTGACGTTTCTATATATACATATATATTATATATATATATATTGCTATTCTTCGCTAAATTTTCAAAATTTTTAGGGGGAGAAGTGATTGTCATCATTCGCCCCGAGCTTCATGGTCCGACTTTAGGTATATGTTGCGATGATTGGTGGGTGAACGTTGGCTGCTTGGGAAAAATTATTTGCTATGTGAAGTTCTCAAATCGGAACAATTTGTTGACAGTTGGTTTCATGGCAGAGCTAAAGGGCAGCAAAGGGGAATTTTTCCAGTAGGAACATTATGCCGAAGAGGCTAGTAATAATGATGATGACTATGACGATGATGATGCTGATGATATCATTAATAATAATAATAACAACAACAATAGTAGTAGTAGTAGGGGTAATAATAATAATAATAATAATAATAATAATAATAAGCAGGCAGACAGGCAGACGTGCAGGCAGATAGGCAAGCAGACATGCAGAGGTTCCAAAATCCATTCGGTAGATTGGGCAAATGAAGATAGATATGACGTGGAGTGATGCATTCCTTCTCTTCCTTCACCGTGTCCTCCTCCTCCTCCTCTTCCTCTTATCCTACGACAAAGCATCCATAAACCTCCATCCATCCGCACATCACCATCCTCTGCAGCCGACGACAGCACCAGCTACCGCAGAGAGCATTAGAGAAATTGAAGCGAGTTAGCCATCACCATCATCATCAGCTGCTGCTGCTGCAGACGTAAGCAACGACGTCGCATAGATCACTATTTGGTCAATTCGCAAAGGCTACGCAAACAGTACAAAGTATGATGTACAGTTTCAGCCGAAAAGCTATTATTACTACTCTGACAAAAAGCAGATCCTCGTGTATATGTATACATGTGAATGTGTATGTACAGTATATGCCTATGTGGTCTACGTGTGCGGTACGGTGGTCTTTCGGTAACTCGCTTGGTTAATGATCGTGCGGTTGCGGTTTCGACTCCGTGTGACGACCCTGGGCAAGTTGTTTGCGCACACTGTGTCTCTGTCACCAAGCAGTATAAGTTAGTACCGGCGTAAGCTGGGAAGTAAAAGGCAAGTTCTGCGATGCGCTGGCCCCGTGTCCAGGACATTGGGATTTGTCCATTGCCGGCTCAAAGGCCAAGAAGAGGAGATGAGCGCCTCCCCTACGTCTCACTTGTGGGATATGGGGCACTTTACTTTTTATACGTATGTATATGTGCATTTGTATTTATATGTATATGCACTGAAACCCATGGAACATCGACGATGGAACTTTAAGATCAAGTCGAACACTAAGACGTTTGGAACAATAACAAGACCAAGTAGAACACTAGACCCATGGAACACTGAGATCCTTAGAACATTAAGGAGACCAAGTGTAGCACTGAGACCAATGGAACTTTGGGGAAAGACAATGGATCATTGAAACCCATGAAACATTAAAGAGACCACGTGAAACATTGAAACCCATAGAATTTTAAGGAGCTCAAGTGGATATTTAAGAATACATTGTTACCCATGGAACATACAAGAGACCAAATGGAACATTGAGACTCGTGGAACACTGATCCCCATTGAACATTAAAGAGACAATAGCCTTCCCCTGAGCTATCAAAAGGAGACCAATGGAAATATTGCTCATACAGTGGACCCTGCCATGTTCATCCTGTACTCTACCACGACACGATTATTGGCCTGGAAGCGACACGCACGGCTGACACGCGCTTCCTCATCCGCACTCCCCGCTTAAAATATCGGATGGCAACGTTTATACTGCCTTCCACTGAACTACTAGACACTACAGATGCTGCCTTCCACTGAGTTATACTAGACACTACTGGTGCTGCCTTCAACTGAGCTATACTAGACACTACTGATGCTGCCTTCCAATGAGGTACTAGACACTAGCGATGCTGCCTTCAAGTGAGCTACTAAAACCCGCTTCAATAATTATGAATTGGTTTTAAAGAAAAACTGACGTCCCAAAACTAATGACTAATTTGCATTCGTGTTATTTACTGCAGGCTTTCACCGCCTCAACACTTCGAAGCCTGGATAAAGGAGAAGGGTGACGTCAACGGCCTTTGATGCCATAAGATGTGGTTAAACACTGAGACTACTCGTTCGAAACTGATTCAAAATAAAAAAATCACAAGATAAAAAAGTAGTTGTCTTGGATTCATGCAGACTTTTCCAGCCAACATTGTGAATTTATCACATGCTGGCCTAGCTAGCTAAACTGGTTAATAATCTAAAGCATAGGCTACGTCAAGACGCCCCTATGCTGGAGGATGCCGGTACGCATACCGACCATGGCTAAATTAAATCACGAGCTAGCACACGGGGACCTTAGGTGGCGTGGCGTCCATTCAAATGGTAAACAATGCATTTATCGGATATCACCCGATAAATGCACTGAAAATGAGGAGTGTCGAGGTCACACGGTCGGTAGAGAAAAACATGTTTATTTACATTAAGCCAAACTGATTACAGCCGCCTTGAATTTCATTGACGTTTCAAACGTTTGATTCTCGAAACTTCTTGCACCATTTGAACTTAAAATGTGCTGCGTCTTCAGCTGAGATTGGAATTACAAGGAGTTAGATCTTCTGGAACTGAGCCTCCCAAGTAAACTAAATGTGTATTTTAGCGCATATTTTTCAACTGCTATAGCGCCCTTAAGAAACGCCATAACGACACAGTAACGTAGCACAGTGAGCTGGTATAGCCAGACAGTCATGCTTCTGTGCCTCTGAGAGGTCATTAAAAGGGGCTATATAAATGCTCAGTCTCACACATTAAGCACACAGTTAGATTGAGAAGAATAGTAGTCCTTTAAGCTACCTTAGAGGCAGCGTTAGCGACGTCTTACGAGGGCGGATGGCCAGTACTCTACCTCACCGTCTGATCTTCTCGCCGACACTTTACGGTCAGTGAACTCTTCATGTGGTGTAGCTCGCTAGTGGAGCATAAACTTTTGAAATATCTTTCTACCCTATGGGATTTTCTACCCTATCGCTACAGATCACCTTGTACATGCTCTTGTTCTTTCATGTACTTGTTCTTGTTCTTTCTCATTTCTTTTTCACGAGGCAGGAAGACTGGCCGTCCACAGTGATGAAAGGAGAGGCTGCGTTGCCTGATGTACAGACCTGCACAGGAAGTACTAAGTGCTATGGGATTTGAACCCTCGACTACACAACTACTAGAGTGCTGGACTATCGCGCACCCCAGTTTGAGTAAACAGTATGGCCAAAGTTGCGAGTTGTTCAGTCTCACTGGAAGGCAGCACAGACATGTGCCAGGCAAGGGATCCCTTTGTTCGTCGTCAGCAGAGTTGGAAATGGATAAAGGGTAGCAGAGGGAGGAGGGGACACGAGTAAATGGTCCCCCCTCCAGGACGAACCGTCTGGGCATCGACTGGAACGACTTACGCAATCCCTGAAATTCTAACCGACCCAACAGATTTTCGCTGCACGCAAAGTGGCCGTAATCAACCGAAGCAGCTACAGGGCCCTTCCTCTTACACCCCACCTCAAATTTAATAACCCCTCTGGTACCCTATATCAGGAACTCGTGACAACATTTTCGCTTAATGTTGAAAGCATATGCATCTGTCTGTTCTTAATTCTTCCTTCCTTCTTTCCTTTCTTCCTTCTTTTTTCCATTTTCCCTCCATTCTTTCCTTCCTACCTTCCTTTATTCCTTCTTCCATATCTCTTCCTTCTTTCTTTTTCTTTCCTTCCTTCCTCTTTCCATGGCTCTGTCTTCTATATTCTTTCCTTTCTTCTTTCCTCTTTCAGTCCTCCTTTCATCCCTCTTCCTTCCTTCCTTCCCTTCTTTCTAAGCATACAATCATATACTAGCAGAAAGACACGCATACATACATGTGCATGCATAAACACATAGTGTATATATACACCACACATAGGCCTATCTGATGATGAGAATAAGGGCTGACACTTTCCATACGTGGCACTTGGCAGTTGGGAAACGCGATACTGAGTTGCGCAACGAGTGCCGTGGCGCATCATACCCTGGTCGTCGCCTATGGAGGAGCAATTGAAGATGAGCTATCCTCCGCTAAATTGTTACGATTAAGACCGTCGTTCTGGTGCTGTGTTACCTTATTAGCCCTCGTCCTATTCAGCATGACGAAATCTCAGGGAAACTTAAGAAAACCTAATATTTCGTAGATGGACAGTAATTAAATCAGTGTTCTCACAGCTGCAGGGAGTCAGTAGCCGACTGACACTCATCTCTAGTACGCTTCTCTTCCACAAATCCTATTCTGATTCTTCCTTCCTCTTCCCTGATCTCACTTTCCGGTTCAATTCCAAACATCATCCACTATGGCCGTCTCATTGTCTGCCTGCCTGACTCCTGGATCTTGGCCTGGAACTGAACCCTTCCTGCCTATCGATTTTGTTTTGACTGATCGCCGGTGAATAAGCAGGTTCTTGCGACTTAACTTTTGTTGGGCGTTGTAGAAATCTCAAGCTTACGATTACGACTGACACACATCTCTAGTACGCTAGCATACTCATACGCGACAAGTATGGCTTGTACTCCTAATGTTGTAGGCCTGTACATGTTATATGTGCATATACATGCTATAATAACAGAGATAGTACAGTCAACGATATGTCACATATGGGTCTATACTGTAGGGGTATTTGTATTACCTCTTCGTTTCCGTTGTCTATCCAGAGTAGGCGCTTTATTTCTCTCCTTAAAACTTGGTGCATGGCTTATTAGCAGCAGCATCGTCTTCATCATCAGTTCCAAACAGCAGGAGTCAGAAACTTATGAAGACGACAATGACGATGATGAGCTGCCAGTTCACAATTTTTTAAACAAAAGAAGACCTTGACTACGCTGGATGGAAAGACAATATCAACGAAGCCACAACAAAACATCAGTAAGCCTCTAGCTGTGACAAGTGACCGAAAAGAAAGGGATCATTTATTCGGAATTATTGTCGCCAAATGGCTGAGGTTATGAACTGCTGCTGCTGCTGATGATGATGATGATGATGATTGCTTGTGAAGACTTTGCAGATAAATTCAACAAGGAAAATTTTCAATTCTATCATAACTGAGTTTTAGAATCAGTAGTTAGTTTAGTTCTTCTCTTTGCTGTTGACATTACATACGTAACATTAACTGATCACGAGAATGCACACTGAACACAAACTGGTATTATCGGGCTAATTATATAGCACATTTAAGGAACCTCACGAAGGCATACATTTTAGCCCGCCTATTTTGGCATGTCATAACAAAGTAGCAGGCAAGTACGACAGATTACTGGCTCAGCGTGACGTGTCAAACGATGCAAGAACATTAACATCTATTGAACATACACTGACCGTAGCATTATCTACGTCAATATCAACGTGAACAAATACGACAACACAGGCCTCGTTATAAGTAACACTAACACTGACTATGTTGTAAGGCATTCGAAATTATATTCACAGTCCGCCAACTTTGACCAAAACAAAGCGTTACCCATAAGGCGACGCGAGCTCAAAGACACTAAATTAATGAAGAGCTAAAAGTAATAAATAAGAACGCTGAGACATTCACAATATGTAAAATTGCACCACTCCCAGAGCAAACCTTCTGTGGAGTTCGTATCTTTATACAAAGGGCCAACTCTATAGCACCGTTTGGATTCAAAACCTGCCTTAATACCTGCAGTGCTGACAAACGATTTCCGTAAATCCATTTGAATCGAATACATTACGATATAGTGTGCAGAATAAATCAAAGTAAAGCCCTCGTCTTCTTCTGCCGCCGAACGTTGGGGAGGCGGGTCATTTTCTTGTCTTCGGCCTTGGACCGGCAATGGACGAATTCCAAGGTCCAGGACACGGACCATGCCTCGCCAGACTTCCCAGCTTATGTCCGTGCCAACTTCTACTGACATAGATGATATAGACAAGCATGAGCGAACAATTTGTCCAGGGTATATTTAAGCAGTCCATTTAGTAGTCTCGATCCTAACATAACGGTTGAATAACAGTCTAGTATAGAGCTACCAACTGGAACCCCGCGTAGGATATGTTCCAGGTGGATATCAGCAATTACAGATTCAACAAGAACAGCAACAGTCCATCCCTCGTTCTGCCGGAGAAGCTTCCATTTTCGCCGAGCCACAAATAACCAACAATATCTCTTATCAGAATAATAATAAATAAGACAATCAGTTCTAAACGGTATACTAGAGTCTTATGTATATTATAAGATGCATCTGATTAGCGTCCAGGATCACTTTCAGTTTTCGTTCGAATTGCCAGGGTTCAGCTGCTGGGTAACCAATCCTTGTCAGGGTTCAAATCCTGGGCAACCTGCAACTGTGTATCTTACCAATCGGCCATTCGCCCGTATACACAGCGAAGACAGAACGTACTACTACACCCTTTCAAAGTACATGTTTACATTTATATGCGCTTTATAAATTGTGCAGTCTTCGCAATACTGGACATGTTTTAATATGAACGATCACAATGCTAAAGATCTCAATTTTCTAGGTTAACGTATATCAGGCAGTCCACGTTACCATGACGACAGACAGAGTACTACAATTGGCTGTTTCTTTGACGACAACAGACGTCATCCAGTTGTCTTGATGATCGAGAGGGAACTTGAAAACATTGAGAAGACTGCTGTTTCCTTGACAAATTTCATGACGAGATATCATGACGAGCATAATTTTCATCCGTTCTATTTGGTTACGATGGGAGACGATCGAGAACAAATTCTCTTGTCAAAGCAATGACGGAGTTTTCCATAGTAATCGGAGAAGTTAAGTTTAAATGGTTGGAGCCTTTATGGTTATTACAAAGAGGTTGAAATCATATATTTTGAGGATTCCCATGGCAAATGTAAATTAAACCATCCAGTAAACATAAATTTTCAATTGCAACAAAATTTTAAATTTCTGTTGGCTTATTTTCAGTCTGAGTCACCACTTACGGCGCTAAGCAACTTTGCGTCAAGAGCTTCTTAGTGATTCATCCAGTCCTCTGCATATGCACGAGGTTTGAACCCAAACACACCGCTTTACATGCAGACCCTTCAACCAGTGAGCCACGATGTCATCCTTAATGCACAGAATTTCCATGGCAACCTGAAATGACGAGCCGAGGAAAGACACGGGAGCATGCGAAGGTTCCTTTAACTGGACCACATTGGAAAAAATACTGGACTTCACTGCTCACTGAACCAGACTGAACTTGACTAAGCCAGACTGAATCAGACTGAACCAGATTGAACTATACTCGACAGAACCGAACCATGCTGGATCAGACTGAGCCAGACAGGACCCTGACTAGATCCAGCTAGCACTGACCACCATCGGCGGTGGTGACATAAGGTCGTCCAAGTGCCAGCTGGAACTGGTGGTGCACGGAATGGTTTGAGCGATGCAGATGGATCGGGTGGCGGTGGTGCTGATGTTGATGGTGGGCTGGCGGGGGCAGACCCTGTCGAACGGTCAGCTGACCGTGTCCAGTTCTTGTCCTTGACATTGGTTCGTCCATGCTCACGACCGTGTCATCGTCGTCTTCTGCCCCTGAGGACTCGGCGAACGAGCTTATCAGTTGCTGGAACGGCGGCTGGTCCAGCTCGCTCTGCAGGGTAAAGTCCGTCAGGGCCTTCCAGGGCGCCGCTGGGTACTGGTGGACCTCGATTGAGGCCAGCTGGAGGTTCGGAGGAGCCTCCTGGCGAACTGGACTCGTCGCAACCATTGGCACTCCCTGGAGAAAAGGAAGGAACGAAACCACCAGGTAGAGGGCAACATACGGACAGCATAAGAGTAGGGCTGGGCATCCTGTACTTTAATTTGATGTGAGGAGATTAATGTTATGTGATGAGGTGTGGTTTGGGGTAATGTTACATGACTGACTTGGTGCTGTGTGGTATGGCGTGGTGCAGTGTAGTGTGGTGTAATGTGATGTCACGTGACTTAACATAATGTAACGATATCAGTTTGTATAGCGCTGTTATTAGCAAGCTGCATCTAGAATTCTTTACAATAACTTGCAGAGTGTAAACGAAATCCACCACTGTGGGCAACTGTTAACATCTGCAGCGAAATATTCTCCTACAGGTAGACTATTAGACACAATTGATTGGCAAATGTAAATATACTCGGTTTTATGTAGCGACCGTATGGCCTCGACCCTGCTTATTTTTCAATGAATTTATTGGGTCAGATCCTTCGCCACAGCTGCCCGTTCGAATGGACGCCACGCTATTAAGGTAATTAAGGTCCCGGTTTGGTTCATTTAAAGCGTGAAGGTAAAGTTTCAGTTTTGTCTAATTATTGGTCTTAAAATAGGCAAAAAGTATGCATAGATTGTAAATATACTTGCGATATGATTGTAGTTAAGACACGATTAACAGACAAGGCCGGATTCATAGTTAATGACATACGATGGATAGATAGGTACTAGGATAATGTTACTTGGGTCTGTGCCCAAGAAGGATTTTCTGCTAAGTTAAATTAGTTGCACCTTTTAAGATCTAACCTAAGAACTTCTACAGCGCCACTGTAATAATGCTCAAAGCATCAGTCGATGGTAGCTGCGATCTGCAATAGGTATGTCCATTATCGAGCGCCTTCGACGGGTACTGTGTTGCGCTATATAAATATTCAGAGACATGCTTAATGCTGATATGGTCTATTCCTGACAGCGGCTTGATTTTGGTGCGCCATCGATTGAGGACTTGTGCATTAGACATTCACCGGCGCTATAGAAGTTTGTAATTAACGACATCATGTGGGCTTTGTAATAAAGCGATTGTGGGTTCGACGTTGCTGAGCGGACTCCGTGAAACGACTCCGTCTCGCGCCTCAAATTCTGCATCTGTTCGTTCTGCTCAGTCTCTGCTGTCATTTCGGGCTCAACTTAAGTCTTACCTTTTCAGCTGGCTTATCCATCAAAGGTTTCCGTGGGCTGACTTTTTTGCATTTGACCTGACTGCGGCTTGATTTTGGTGGGTCAAAGGTCGATGCCTTTACATTCAGACACCGGTGCCATAGAAGTTGCTAAATAATAATAATAATTACGGATGTGATAATTAATAAGGGCAATAAATTGGCTTACATAAATGAAATAGGTAATGGTATGTCAGACAGGTCCATAAGGTTGAAGGTATTACCATTTGAAATTGACTAAAGCCGTTATTAGCCTAGAATTCGTTTTTCCAGATGCTTTGAAATGCGAATGTCATGGTCATAGCTTTATGCATGTGCTTTCGATATGCCTATTAAGGCTCTATACGAATGACCGGCTACGTCACGTGACACGTGGTCTGCAGCATCAGCTTATCCAATCGATCCGGCATAAGGTGGCAGTGCTCAAAATCATCCCTGACACTTTACATTCATCGCCTGAGACAATGTAATGTAATATTTGTCATTCAGGTTCTACGTGTGTGTAAGTCTGCTTGCTGGCATGACCATATCCATTCTTCTGGGGCACCAAAAGACCCTAACCCTAAGGAACAGGACGGTGACTGCGTGTTATTTTAAGCGCCTCTGTATCAGGTACGGAACTTTGGTGTAGAAAATGGGGGTGATACCAATTTCTTCCCCTCTTCTCCCCTTTCACGTGTTAATTATCGTTTGACTATAATAAATGACATGAAAAATGATTGGAGAATGCCAGGCTCATACTAATCTAAATAGAATTGTTTATTTACGATATGAAAAAGGGCGGGGTACTGAATCCACAGTCCAAAAAGCGGGGTGTACTGGTACCCTCTGCTCCCTAAAAAATTACGCCTGCGGGGTGTATTGTGCTCCCTAACAAGTACTTCTGCGTCTGTAAGATCAGGTAGAGATGCTGGACAATTTCTGTCGCTTATTTGAGAATACATGATACAGACGTCTGCTCTGAGCATCACTTGAAAACGCCCGAGGGAATTACCCCCAATTGGGGGAATCCCAGGTTGTTTACACTGCGGCTAATTGAAGGTTTATTTCGCGAATGACAGAGGAGAGGATGAGCGACGCGGGGTGGAGTGGGGGTGATTAAGAGCCGACGGGCAACAACGATGCATCTGTCACGACATACTTCACCCCCGATTCCGTAGCTCTGCTGCAGCAACATGTTAGCTACGTCCGAGGGCACGTGCCACCCTCTGATGCCCCGGTCAACGGGGCGTAGCTAATCGAGCTTTGTTCGACGCGGTTGCGGCGAATTACCCGCCGCGGGGCAGTCATCCGTGTCGGGTGGGGTGTGTTGGGGTGGAGGATTAGAGGATGGTGCTGCTGCTGGGGATAAGGATGCGGCGGGGGTTACAAGTTCTCGCCGTTCGCTGGCGACACCTGGCGGCTGGTGTGTCACTTGAAGGCGATGCGTCGCTTGGTGTCGCCACTTGCTGGCGATCAGAAAGCAGACGAACAATGCATGGAACATCGCTATATTAAGCGATGTCGCTTACGATGTCACCTGCTGCTTACGATACCTCTCCATATACACGCACGCACACGCACGCACACGCGCACACACACGCACACATGCACGCGTTTCTTTATTTATATATGACTATATCTATCCGTGTTTATATATATATATAACATACAGATCGGCAGTTGAGTGGACATTTGAGTGGACATTTGAGTGGACATTTGAGTAGACAGTTGAGTGAACGGAGGGGCAAATGGATTGAAAAAAAGACAAATAGAAAAAATTAGTCTATATATGGGCCTATTTGTATTTTTAAATTCAGTGTCGAAACTCATATAGCGCTGCTGTAGAATATGTATGTGGGTAAACACTTGGTGCGTTGTTAAGTCAGAAATTAACCTGAAGACTGTACTGTTTAACAGTGATTTTACTTTTTCGGGTCGGAAGCGCTTCTGTTGAGTTTATCCTCTTAGAGGCGCTTTATAAATCTCAAATTACAGTTACAATTACAATTACAACCCATGTAAGACTTCCTCTCCAGTTTTCCGATTGTTGTTGTCCATTGATCAGTGCTTCAGCTTACGATGTCCTGGCGCTATAGAAGCCATTGGTCGGAGAATGAATAAGTCAACGAAGACGAATCTACCTTTTGGCAGATCCATAGATCTTCCATGTCACTCAGGTCACCCTGTACAAAGACACAACACGTTATTAACAGAAGCAGAGGAGGAGGAAACAGATGAAAGACAGTTAGCCATGCAGGAAGGCAGGCAGGCAGGCAGACAGGCAGGCAGGCAGGCAGGCAGGCAGGCAGGCAGGCAGGCAGGCAGGCAGGCAGGCAGACAGGCAGACAGGCAGACAGGCAGGCAGGCACACAAATAACCAGGCATACAGACAAACAGACAGCAGGCAGAGGAGAAGTGCAATTCCTTAAGCTCGCCCCGGAGGCAGCCACTGGTATGAAGTGTTAGCGACTTCACATTTCTTGGCCTCAGCATATGAGGATGGGTGGCCAATCCTCTCCTTCACCGCCTAATCTCCTCGCCGACAGCATGTACGGTCAGTGAACTCATTATAACTGAGTCGACTAAGGGGGCGCAAGAGGAGCCGCAATGTCGAAATGAACTTTAGCCCTGGCCGAGATTTGAACCCCTGACCTCTTGATTGCCAGCCCTGCACGCTAACCACTAGACTACCGTGTGCCCCACAGGCAGGCAGACAAACACAACCAGACACACACATATACAGGCAGACAGATACAGACAAACCCAGGTGGACATACTGGGGTATACTCTGACACAAGGAAGCACACATAGACATACATCTTCCAGGAACCTCACAAAGTCATCTAGGCAAATTACATGTAGTTTGGCAAATAATAAATAAATAAATCAATCAATAAATAAAATGTGTTTGTTAGCGGTTAATTAAAGATATGAACACGTCAACCATCAACGCCTATTATGCATCATCTGTATTCATGGAGAACCCATATAATATATGCAATTATATACATGTATAACTGTATGTGTATATGTATGTATGTGTATACGTGTATATATACATATATACACGCAAATATGTGTATATAATTGCAACCTAGCATGTGTTCAAATATATACAATTATACATATGCATAGACATATAGCTACATATTATACACAAACACGCACATATATATGTATGTAAATACACACACACACACACACACACACACACACACACACACACACACACACACACACACACATATATATATATATATATATATATATATATATATATATATATATATATATATATATATATATATATATATATATATATATATATATATATATATATAGGTATAATAGTTATTTAGTCGCAGGGAATCCGTGGAGTGACAATTTGCAATGGAAGATGGAAGTATGCATGGCATCCTACATATTGTCAGCATCATCAGCCTCATCAACCGCCGTTCCCATGGCTGTCGCTGCTGCAGCTGCGAAGTCTTTGATGATTTCTTTTTGTTGCGTTTTGTTTCGTCGTATGGTGGAGCCATTCATCGCTGGTCATTAAATCGTCCTCTGCTTCAGCGAACGAGAGATGGCGCCAGTGACTTTGACAATTTCTCTGTCTCTCGTCTTTCGAGACTTTGGTGTAAGTTCTTTGGCGAACAAGGAAGAAGAAGCCAGAAAAAGAACGGAACAGTGGCGCTACATAATAGTCATATTAGGGTCTTGTCTAGAATGATGGCAGGAGGAGGAGCAGGAAGGGGAGCAAGAGTAGGAGTAGGAGCAGGAGCGGAAGGGAAGAGATATTGTGGAGTAGGCGGAGAAAGACGAGGATCGGATCGGGGAGAGAAGGAGGAGAAATAGGAGAAAGAGGAAGAACAGGAGAGGCAGGATGAAAAGGAGAAGGAAGAGAAGGAAAGGAACAGAAACCTACGATTAGAGCCTAATACTGATCCTCCTTTTCTTCCTTGTTCTCTCCTTCTCATAATAATAATCCTTCTCCTTCTATTCCTCCTCCTCTTTTTATTTCTATTTCTTCTCTTCCTACTAAGGCTTCTCTTCTTCTTCTTCTTCTTCTTCTTCTTCTTCTTCTTCTTCTTCTTCTTCTTCTCCCCCTCCTCCTCCTCCTCCTTCTTATCCTTCTCCTTCTTCTCCTTCTTCTGCCTCTTACTATAATCCTCTTCCTGTTTATCCTCTTTCTCTGATTATTGTTCTTCCTCTTCCTACTAGTTCTCTTCCTCTTCCCCTCCTCTTTCTGCTTCTTCTTCTTCTTCTTCTTCTTCTTCTTCCTCCTCCTCCTCCTCCTCCTCCTCCTCTACCTCCTCTTCCTCTTCCTTCTTCCTGACCCCACTTGTCACTTATCTCAGACAAAAGAGATGATGTGCAACCTCAGTCTCTTTCCTCCCGCCACCCCACCTCTGTCTCTATTATCCCCTTCCCTCAATCGCAGCAGCTGCTGCGTCAAAGGCCAGATCCACGCGATACCCCGCTATGCCACCTCCACCACTACCACCACCACCACCACCACCACCACCATCGGCAACGCCATCTTCAACAGCAGCTTACACTGATTCTCGCATCCCTATCACGCGACCTTCCCATATCGATATAAACGGCCTGCCATACATCCATATATGTACATATATATATGGCACGCAAATATATATATACAAAGGCCTACCGTAGGGTGGATACATATATACACGTCGTATTTATATATATACATCTCTTTATACACGCACGCATATGCTATACAAACATACATATACATACATGCAGAGAGAGATGTATGGTACGCTGTTTATACTTACACAAGCGTGTGTATATATACAAGCGACGATGGAGAACAGTGGCGTCCCCTAGGACGACGGCGCAATTTCCACGTGCTGCCCTCTGTAGGAAATTGAATTATCTTATCTCGGAAGGGTCGCAATCGACTTCCGTCCTCAACTTCCTACTACCGCAGTGCGCATGCGCGCGTGTACCCGTCTCAATTGCGCCTCGGATGCGTGTGTGCGTGTGTGTGTTCCTGTGTAATCGTCGCTTGCGATCGAACAAAAACGAGACGTGAGTATTATCTGGCGCTAAATGAATTTCTTGAAATGTCTCGTCGTTTATATAACGCCTTTTCAGATTTGGCTCTAAAGCGCTACTGAAAATTCGCTGCACTCGTTAAAATCTAATCTAATCTAATGACTTCTATGGTGCCGTTGAGACCTTAGTCAAAAATCATAATCCGTTATATAAGCTTCTGGTCGAATTCCAAAAGGTCAGAGAAACCAGAAGTGGATAAGCAAGTCGAAAAAGATGAGTCTTAAGTTTAGCTCTGGATGACATTAAAGAAGAAGAAGAAGAAGGAGGAGGAGGAGGAGGAGGAGGAGAAGAAGAAGAAGAAGAAGAAGACGATGATGATGATGATGATGATGATGAAGAGAAGGAGGAGGAGGAGGAGGAGGAGGAGGAGGAGGAAAAGAAGAAGAATAGAAACAAGAAAAAGAAGAAAAAGAATAAGAATATAGCAGCCCTTGACTTCATTTTTCTTTCCCTCGGCATACGAAGACGAGTGGCCAGTCTTCTCTCTCACCGCCTGATCATCCTACCACCAGTGTCTAGTGGTGGTACTCATTTGGAAGCAGAGTTAGTTAGGCAGCGCAAGTGCAGTAAAGATTTCGAAATATCCTTCTGTCCTGACTGGGATTTGAAAGTACGATAGTCTCTTGGTTAGTGTACTGGACATGTGAACCAAGATATAAAGATAAAGGTTACATGTATAGAGATGACTTCATATAGATTCCTCCGAAACAAGTATGGCTGGGTGCGTGTGGATCATTCGGCTTAAGAGCAAAACACGACCATAGCAACGGGCATCTATTTAAATCAACCGAATTTCGACCGGGCTTCCCCAGTGGATTGTGATTTTGGCTACGGTTTCACTTGAAGAGACCTTTTGTACAGTAACTGTAATTGTAATTTAAGATTTGTAAAACGCCCCTTAGAGAATAAACTCAACAGAGGCGCTCCAGACCCGAACAAGTAAAATCACTGTTAAACACTACAGTCTTCAGGCGCCGGCGAAACCCTGAGAGGGGAAGAGAGAGGAGTTCGAGTTGCAGATCTCGAGAGAGACGGTTCCAGCAGACCATCGAGCGATGCCTTGTGCATTACGATAACGGCGCTATAGAAGTCATTAGATTAGATTAAGATCACTGTGTAGACATATCAGGCATTGATGTAGCCCCAGAATGCAATTCATAGACACAGTCTGGTGACAACTATTTATACCCGTACAAAGGCAACACAAGACCAAACGACAATACAAAGATCTAACAGAACAATGCATTACATGACAATACAATACAATAATGGTCTTCTTCATTGCATACTTATATAGCACCTTTTCAGGCAGGGCAAGTCCTCAGAGGGGCAGAGGACAACCTCGTTAGTGTCTGTTAGTATCAAACATTACATGTATCTCCAAGGGAGGTTCTCAAAAGAGGAGCAGACCAGCCACACTATAGTATGTGCCACAATTAGACACAAAACAGCAGTCGCACTAGTGTCTGCCTCAGTTACACATAAGCATTCGAGAAAAGATGTCTGACCTTCTCCTGGTGCTGCTGCTGCATCTGCTTCATCAGTATGCTCCTCTTCTTGTCCTTGCATCGCTTGTTCTGGAACCAGACTCGGATGACCCTCGGGTTGAGTCCAGTCATCTCGACGAGCTGCTCCTTCATCAGGGCATCTGGACGGGGATTGGCCGCGTAGCAGGTCCTCAACGTATGCAGCTGCTTCTCGTTCAGCACCGTCCTGACCCGCGTTGTCTTCTGGTCCGATTTGTGTGACCTTGAACCGTGTCGACCTTGACCTGAGTGGGTCGAGGTCAAGCCGTTCGCTCGCCCTGTGACGCCGACCGACGGTTCGACGGACGGGGCTGAAGGGATGAAGCAAAATAATCGCCGATTAAGATTTCATGTTGTTGTCGTCGTTGTCATCATAATCATCATTAACAACACCATCGTCAATCATCATCGTCGTTGTCACCCTCCTGCTTCTTCTTTCCTTCTCATCCTCATCATCAACAGTACAATCGACGTAGCTTTCATCATCCTCGTCGTCATTGCCATTATCATCAACAGCAGCAGCAGCAGCAGCTTCATCACCCTCATAATCATGATCATTGTCGTCATTATCATCGGGAGTTCGATTCACTGTTATAGGCGAAGAGATCGCTCTGGTAAGAATTCGTTAGACTTTAACAGCCACATTAACTATCGTCACAGAAAGCTTCTTATATGAGACATACATTGTTTGATGAAGCAGGCATTAATGAAGATTAAGATCACTGTGTAGACATATCAGACATTGATGTAGCCCCAGAATGCAATTCTTGCAATTGTTTGATGAAGCAGGCATGCCGCTTTGATTCATGGTGCGCATTTGTCTGGTTATATGCATATAATGCTACAGCTAACATATACAGCTCTACAAAATTATAGTTATGTGTGCCTTATTTGCAGACAAAATGTATCTACGATTGTTTGGCCACAGCAGTTTCTCCTACATACCAGACAAAATTTCTAAGAGCCAAGAACTACGTATATACAAATATAAATATATATATTTAAAAGTAACATCATACCCCTTATGTATATGTGTGTTTTCATAAACGCAGCAGGTAAAGTGCCTTAAGGCAACATATAACACTGCCGCTATATAAAGAGGGTCGAGAGATGACTGTGATGTCTAAATGAAGCGATAATTACCGTCTTCATACAGACGATTCTTGAATCAATCGATTATGTAATGGATTTTGATTTAATCGATTACCTAATGAATACGACGCCGGTCCAATCAATCAATCGAACTTTAAAAGCGAGAACTGTAATTATGAAGACGGGTGATGATGATTACATATATATACATAAATGTTTATGCACATATAAATGTATATATATATGTATATATATATCTATAGACAGGTGGGTAGAGTGGACATAGTTGACGCATCCTGCATGGATTCGAACCCTGGTCCAGAAGGTGTCGAGTTGTGTAGCAAGGGGTGACACTTTTATGGCAAGTCTAACAGTGCATGCGATGCATGTTGTAAAATCTGGGGATTTCTGCACCTGGTTCATTAATTGTCATATCTTACGAGACTGTGGCCTACAGCTAGATAGCCTATACAACAGTGTTGCCTTCTTCTTGAGCAATCTGGTTCGAAACCAAACAATTTATTGCATAATGTGTTTTCCAACTCCACGATTCTTCAACTGTTGAATCAGGATCTGCGTGGTTCGAAACCAGACATTTTCTTCCACAGTGTTTTCCAACAGCACACTGTAGAGTGTACACTTTTCAGACACTAACACAAAATAACACGACACTCCTACACACAGTCTAAACATTTTACTTAAAACTACATTTAAAAGCATGCAAACAAGTACCTTTGTTGTCTATGTTGTTATTGTTGTTGTTGAATGTTGTCGGATCGGTTGCGTTGTTGTTGTTGATTGGTCCGTGTTCTGCGCCTGCGCTCTGGGATACTTCCGTTGCCTCGAAGTCGGCTTTGCACAGCAGTCTTCCGTCCTTCGTCGGTGAGTATTCGTCACCCGGAAGTAGTTGTCGGCTGCAGTGGAAGCACCGGAAGCAGTCCATGTGGTAGACGCCAACTGTGCAGCGCATCACGATGTCTGTGTCACTCAGCACCAACTCACAGCGAACACACTTCGTCCCGTATAACCTAAGAGACACAATACAATACACAATACAATACATAGTACACAATACAATAAACAATACATAATACCGTGCACAATACGGTACACAAGACACAATACACAAGACACAATACACAATACAATACACAATACAATACACAAGACACAATACACAAGACACAATACACAATACAATAAATAATACAATACACAATACAATAAACAATACCATACACAATACCATACACAATACAATACACAATACAATACACAATACCATACACAATACAATACACAATACACAATACACATTACAATACACAATACCATACACAATACAATACACAATACACAATACACATTACAATACACAATACCATACACAATACAATACACAAGACACAATACACATTACAATACACATCACGATACCTAGAGATACAGCACTGAACAACAAGATACAATTTGATATAATTTGATGCAATTTTACACAATACACAGGGTTATATATGATAAAATCTTCATCTACTGGAAAGTATGTTATTCCTGGCACATGTCTTGTGTTTGACCGGCGTTCATTCACTGTTGCTGGTTCCTCCATCTGGAACTTTCTACCTTCTCACATTCGCAACTCTCCTACTGTGACTGTCTTCCGCTCCAAGCGAAAACTTACGCCTGTTTATGTCTGTTTATGGCTTTCAAAGTCTCCTGTTTCCCGGCTTCAAGTGCACTTCTGAACTTCGTAAGGAGGGCATTATTAAATTATAGTGGTATTGTATTGTCCTATTCAATACAAAATGATACAGTTCAACATGTCACAATAAGATACAGTATAATAGAGCACAGCACAGAACGAGACAATACAATACAACATGCTACAATATGAACGATCGATTTACTGACTTATTTACTTATTTATTCGCTTATTAGTTCATCAGTCGTTTGCCGAACTATAAACCCATATGCCCTCCTGCAGACTTTTGCGTTCTTCTAATCCTAACTTGTTACTACAGCCAACGTTCAGAATTATTGCGAGATTACATGCTTTCGGCTACTGTGCCCTTCGTATTTTGGAATCATCTACCATAAAAGGACCGACTATATCTAACTTGCTGTCATCATTTAGTTCACTTGTGAGACTCACTAGTTTACTTTGTAAAGTATCCCATATCCCACAAGTAAGACGTTGGGGAGGCGCTCATTTCCTTTTCTTTAGGTTATGACGGCAATCATAGACGAATCCAAAGGTCCTGGACATGGAACAAGTGCATCACAAAACTTGCCGTTTACTTCTCAGGGAGCTTTCGTCGGTATACCAAATTACACTGCTTGATGACAGAGACACGGTGTGTGCAAACGACTTGCCCACGGTCGTTGCACGAAGCCGAACCCGCAACCGCACGATCGCACTATTTTACTCTGGCCTTGGCACAAATCCGTCTTGGCCCTATATAGCAAATATTCATCCGAGCCTTAGATTCAGATTTACATCGCGGGCGTAAGAAATAAACAATAAAGAAATAAGAAATAAACAATAAAGAAACACCTGATATAATCTCGTTTGCAGTAGGTTTTTTCTTCGCGAACGAAGCAGGTGCATGTCTCGTCCAGCTGCTGACCGCACTCGGTGCACTTGAGACAGGCCGTGTGCCACTCCCTGTCAGGAGCCACCTTCAAGAGGTACCGGTCCAGGATGTGGTCCCGACACCCGACGCAGACGGGCATCTTGCGGGCACCTGCAGGCATCCATACAGACAATCATATCGTTTCAAAGTACGCATAGGTCTACAAAGGACAATTACAGTAAGGGTAGGAAAGGCATGAAACGCTAGGGTAAGGTACAAGTAACGGAATTTAGAATATTGTAAATAAAGGTAAAGTAAACAACAAGGCAAGTTGAGGTAAGATAAGATATAAGATAACAAAACTTAGATTAGTGTAAATTAAGACAAGGTAATTTAAGGTAATGTTAGGCGAAGTAAGGCAAGGGAAGGAAAGGGCATAGAAGGTAGTGTAAGGTAAGTAAGAGAAGGTAAGGTAAGGTAAGGTAAGGTAAGATAAGATCAGGTTTTTAAGGTGAGGTGATTGGATTTTAGATTATTGTAAATTTAGACAAGACATACGGTAAGGTAATGCTATAGGTAAGGTTAGATAAGGAAAGGTGAGGTAAAGTTACATAACGTAGCACGAAGTAAGATAAGTTGCTTAAGACAGTGTAAGGTAAGGTAGCTTCTGTCTGTATAGTGCAGAGGGTTAGGTTGTCTGGCTGTCCGCCACATGTGTGACTTTCTTATAACCAGACAATATGGGAATTTCGACAACATTATGTCTGCTCTTAGCGTCAACATATTCGCTTGCTCATATGTTTCTACACAATATCATCTTATAATGTGTGTATATAGATACTACATATGGAAACTCGTAGAATTGTTCTGCATTGATTGAGAATACAATACGTGCACTTTGCACTTCTGCCTTCAGGGATTGTTTCTGCATTGGAGCCTGGAGGCTTGAATTCTTGCTAAAAGGTTGCACCACTTGTGCGTATTTATGGCGTTGGTCTAAAATGCGTCGAATTGTCCTTCACAGTAGCTTAAGTGCATCCATCCATGGATGGCTTCGATGATAAGCATCTGATGCAGGACCACCGAAGTCCTGTGATCTGTTAATGTGTCTTCGATCACCGATCCACAAAGTCTATAGCAGGATCGGGATTTTGGATTGTAGATCAATAAATCTATTTAATACTTGCTTATCTTAATAAGATAATAAATATGTTAACTTATACTTCACCAATAAATTCTTAGCTCACGTTACTTAACTGACAACCTTGGTTTTGTGCGACTGCGTTGCTGATCACCTGGTTTTGGCAATAACCCGAGATTGAGAATCTTTAGATGTCTGATATGTGTATAGTCTGGTTTAAAGGGTTTTCATGATCATCTGAGATTTTGAGATCTCCAGCCAAAAATCGATGAGATTTTGATGGAAAAAATCTAAAATGGACTTATTTGCTACATCTTCCTACTTACTTACTTAACAAACAACGCATGGAATAGCTGTATTCCGACGATTGTGGGTTCGATTCTACTGAGCAAACTCCGTGTAACGATTCTGGACAAATGTTTGCGTATGATTGCCTACATATACATACACACATACATAGATAGATGCATCCATACATAAACACCAACATATATACATATATATATATATATTCATGCATTCATATATACCTATGACTATACATTCATGTATACATACGTACATAAATACACACACATACATACACCCATACATAGGTAGATGCATCCATACATATACACCTACATGCATATATGCATACATATACATACATACATAGGCCTATATATAAAACTATGTTTATACATGCATAAATACATGCATACCTACATGCATATCTACATGCATGCATACATACATCGTTTAGGTTAGCGCATATTGAGCGCCTCTGATTAGTTTTTTAATTGGTGCTATATAAATTTCCAATTACAATTACACACATGGACAGTGCTATATGTTACTGTACATGTAGGTAAATATTTATGAATTGAGTGCTTACTTACTTCGGTTGAATTTCGCTTCCGACGTTTCTTCGAATTCGGTCATCTTGGTCGACTGACCGACCCAATGACCCTGCAACGACCTCTGACCTTTCTATCTATCCCAGTGGACTAGTGGCTGTGCTTCTTCTGAAACCTAGAAATTCAGGTTCTAGGAACCCCTCCCAGAGAGACTACAAACGAAGGTTAGTATCCAGAGTAACGATTACTGTGACTCACTACCTAAGTCCACTCTAATCGTAATTCACGTTCGATGACGTTGTATAGGCTTCGCTTTGCGATGCTTACGTAGCCTCAAGGTATTCAAGAATGTAACACCCCAGGTGGAATAACGAATCTTTAGCGGAACCTGGATCAAACATCCACAACAGCGAGAATCTTCGCATAACTGAATTCGAACAACTGATCCCAATCCCGTTCGTTGCTCACGGACCACGGATGGACAACAATTCCTCGCTAAACGCACTGACCGTTGGCGCGCCATGGTTGACCAGTCGCCGATTGGTCAGGCACCTGTCAATTTAAGGCGACGGGGCGGGGCTTAGCCGCCAAAGGGGCGTGGCTTAGACGGCTTGTTTGCTAAGCGACCGCGACGTAGGGACACCGGTCTGCTGCCTGGCTCCCGACGAAGATCTTCTAAGTAGCGCCGCCGGTAAATAGATTAATAGACGCTGGAATAACTGTCGTCCGTTGATCGCGCCTTCGATTAGGAAACATCCACTACCCAGCATGCACCGGTCTTCCGCCACCGCCGAAAATTGGTAAATTGCACCTGGTGGAGGATCGAAGGCGGAAAAGACGCCAGGGCCGCAAGTGTGTCGTGACTGGAAAGAGCTTGGGCTGGCCGAACTTATTGTCATTTGTATGTATGTATGTATGTATGCATGTATGTATGTGTGTATGTATGTATATGTGTATGTATCCAGACACTTAGTATAGCGCATTTTAGTACCTCACAAAAGCGATGACTATCTATTCTGATCTAACCAGGTGTGTTTTAAAGAAAGTTTGAAACTGTTTGCTTATCAGAGCCAAATGCAGCAGAACGCAAACTCAACGGTAGACTGCAGTTCCTGGTGGACGATTCAACGCAACACACGGTGCGTCTTTTGCGTAAGCGGTGGAAAACCATTCTGTTCCATCGTGGGTTTTTTGTTGTCCGGTCTGAAACGCCTCTTCTGCAGAGGAGGTGAGGATCTAACGACTTCTAGATGCCTCTTTAGATCCGCCATTGAATGTAGGTCAAAAAAGCTATAAGGCAAGGTAGGGTAGTGTACGGTAGTTTGCTAAATTAAGATAAAGCAGCCCACTGAATGTTCCATCAGATAAGATGCACACAGGTATATCTGACCTCAATGTACACAGAGACATGTCAGTTTCCACTGCAGCTAAGATGAAGAGTTCTTGAGGCACGAACATACATATGCGCGTCATATCTTCGCCACATTTATACGAGATCTGCCAAGTTATAGGCCTATAATAACACTGGCTAACGCAGAGATCTTATCTGCCCAGTCTGAATCCAAAGTTCCTCTTGGAAAACAACTCCTGTAGGCGAGAACCGCTAACTTATTTGTCGATTTATTTGTTTGCATTTTTGAGTGCTTTCCCTTCTGGTGTATATGTATACGATCTAAACAGTTATGCGTTTCCTAGCTGTAGGCCTGTATAGGTCTTCTTTACGCCCACGTAGACCTATGCCTAAATGCCCTCTGACGCTTGTTTGTTGACTGATGCCCGGATGCAAATATTATAGTCCTAAAGACCTATCTAACGAGGCCTGCTATTAGGTCTAGGCCTATATCGTTTGGTATACAGGGTGAGTGGAGTTTTCGATGAAAAAGGCCTAAGGCATTACAATTCAATTCATAGGAATAATTTCCCGTAATAGGCCTAACAGAGCTCGGTTAGCCTATTGTCTGCGGATGACATAAGTATAGTCGATGTGCTTTATCCGAGTGCACCTGGCACTGGAGACTATGACAATGGCTCTCTGTTAAGTGACCAATGCCCAGGTAAATCAGTCATAACTAATCGTCTTCTATAGTATAATTTTAAGTCACGTATTTTAGAAATAGAACGATTCCAGCGTAATGTAATCGATAATTTATGTAGAGCCAGTTGAAGAATTCGGCGTACATGCATATATATGGAACTCAGCTCACGTTACATTCTCAACCGATGTCATAAAGCGCATCTCTTTAGGCGTTTTGATTAGATCGTATTAGGTATATGATACACTTATAAAACATTGAATTCTGGTCTATCACAAAACTTGAGATCAATCCTCATTGCCCAGACTAATCGTTATTCAACCAGGTCATCTGTTTGCCTTTCTTTGGTTATATCAAGATTAGGACTGTTTTTGGTGAATTAATTTGGCTCTTTCAGTTGCTGGACTTAAAGTTGGAACTTTCTTCTTGTATCTGTTTGTTCTGCTCAGTCGCTTGTGTCATTTCGCCCACAGTTTAAGACTTACCTTCTTCAAATTGCTTATTCAGTCCTATAGCCTGATCTTCTGGATATTGATGTCATTGCAGCTTGATTTTGGAGCGTTTTAAGACAGTTTGAGACTTTTCATAGACAGTGTTAAGTGCAAAAGTTCGTATGTCTAGCTAAAGACGACTTTAAGAGGAAGATCCAAGACACGAGAAGACACGATGACCACGAAATGATGTGCAGAAACTTGGCACCTGCATATCTCCACGAGCAGAAGAGCGCAACTGTCGCCGACCCGCGGTTGATTCGAGACTGGAATACTTACAGAGCTCCCTGAAGTATGTCGGTGCTGTCCCAAGAGAAGATTCTTGAACTTTATTCTCACCTCGATTGGGAGCCAGTGGAGCGTGTCCCTCATAACTATAATGCGATATATATTCACGTTGTTTTTTAGAGTTCTTTACGAGGGGCTTTACAAATGCCTAGAAACATGCAGACTTTCCGCTTTTGAATTAAGAAAACGAGCCTGCGAACTAACCATCATGCATTGCGGCCCGTCCACTATGATAACCCATCGTCATGTCAACTTTCTGTTATGTCAACTGTTCGATATCAATCAGCTCACGTTCGATTTAACCATTTTCCTCACGCAGCTTCCCATTCGTATGTCACTTTTCGATCGTGTCAGCTTGCCGTTGTAATCTCATGAATCTACCAGTAAACCATCTTATCTGTATATAGTCCTATCAGTAGGGCCTACAAGCTGTTTAGCATTATTGTTGTTGTTGTTATTGTTGTTGTTATTATTATTATTGTTATTATCATCATCATCATCATCATCATCATTATTATTATTATTAATTATCATTATCAGCACCATCATTATTGAAAATCTGAATGTTATTTTTATCATCTTTGAAAATCTGAGCCATTTGTAAATTGATATTGCGTCCGATTAGTTAGCCAATGGAGTAAGTGTTAGCTCTGTTCAAAATCAGGTCAGTCACCAGAGGTCCTACAGCACGTGTCGCGAGCTACTAGTTAGCGGTTCTCCTAAGAAGCCGGCGAACGGAATCCACGCGCAAAGCGGCAAAGTTCTTTGAAGTGGAAACTCAAAAGACAACGGCTAAAAGCCAAAATTTGGGCTCCATACGACACCGTCTACGAATCCGCCATCTCCAACCGGAACATCAAAGGAACATCGAAGCGTGCCAGTTACAGGTCTATTGTCGTCTCATTAGAGACCTATAACTAGGCCTGCGATAGGCCTGCGATAGGCACTTAGCATCTATTCCAACTACGCTGACCTCGCAGTTCCTTTGCCGCGAATCCCTCGACGGACCAGGGAGTGATACCTCGTTCTCAGGTCAGCTCGGTCCGAGGACTTTCCGGATGTTAGTTGACGACGGTGTGCGGCAAAGATTCAAAGGGCACCTGCTAAAAATGACACCTGTCCTTCTATAGCGCAATTATTCGTCGGTTCATCAGTGGTTCAGAAGAAGGGCTTGGTGATAATTTCGTTCAAATTCGACTTTGATCTAAACTTATGTTAAATCGCAGGTGATGCAGGTATATGGTCGGAATAGTTGAGCATTGATTATTACTGTTAATGTATGTTCATACGTATACATATAAGCCTATGTGTGTATATATATAGATATAGATATATATATAGATATATATATATATATATATATAGATAGATACGAAAGCTAACGTAATAGACTTACAAGGTAGCACGACAAGGAAGCCGTAATGTAACAGGCAGACGCAGTAGCCATCCAGGTGAGTGAGGGAGCGAACGAGTCAGTCAGTCAGTCAGTCAGTGGATCGATCTGTTGTGGCTTAATATGACTTTGGGTCATTTAGACATATCTTCACTGCCTGCCTGCCTGCCTGCCTGCCTGCCTGCCTGCCTGCCTGCCTGCCTGCCTGCCTGCCTGCCTGCCTGCCTGCCTGCCTGCCTGCCTGCCTGCCTGCCTGCCTGCCTGCCTGCCTGCCTGCCTGCCTGCCTGCCTGCCTGCCTGCCTATATGTCTGTCTGTCTGTCTGTCTATGTCGATCAGTGTGTGACGATTCGTCCTCTGTGGAACATAAAGCCTTAGTCCTAAAAGCGACCGAGTCTCTGTTGTCGCTGGACTAATGCATTAATGATACACCGTTCGTCCATGCACTCGCAGCCCCACCCCGGGGTCTTTTCCTCCCCTCCCCTATTCTGAAAGCTTATATAGCGCTACAGTAATTAGCCCTATGGCTAATAAACTGCGAGTATCACGCAGGCTAACTACGAGGCCGACTTCGTATTCGATCCTTCCCTCGATTCGTCACTCCTTCCCTCCATCTTTCCATCTATCTACTGCTCCTCTCTTCCTTCCCTCCCTCCATCCATCCAACTGGACCACCCAACACGCTTTTGCGACTCAGACCCGAGACGAAAACTGACCGGTACAGGATGACCGTAAAGTTTCGATGGACTCTGATCATACAGTAGATTAATATACTGGCCTATAACACGTACATGCATAAAGATATATGTTCAATATATATTTCTTATATGTGAGTATAATACATGTGTGAATGTTCGTAAATATGAAGGCTTATATATGTGTGTGCATCTGTATATATCATAATTGTATGCATATTTATCCGTGTGTATCTCCTGTTGTTATATGCAGCAGCTTATATACATGGGCTGTAAATAGATGCATATTTAAAATATGCCATATAGTTCTGATGCTATAGGTGTATGAAAGGATATGTTGTCTTATGTATATATATTTATTTATGGCCTATGTGTATATCTGTTTATGTATTGTATTCCTGTATCCGTATTATATATATATATGTCTAATGTTTAAAAGGTAACTTTATATATTTATGTAGAATCTATATACGCTTCATTTACATAGTGAGAGACATGCAGACCACAAACTTTGACAGCAATAGAGAGATGTACAGAGACAGAAACACAGAGTGACAGAAAGACAAGACACAGATATGGTGACATTGAGAGAGAGAGAGAGAGAGAGAGAGAGAGAGAGAGAGAGAGAGAGAGAGAGAGAGAGAAGATATAGACATGCGGAAAGAGACAGAGACAGAGACAGAAAGACAAGAGAGAAGGACAGAGAGACAGTGACAGACAGAGACAAGTATCGCAAAACAGATCGAAAAGACAGAGGCAGTTGGAGCGAGACAAGACTATTAAGACCAAAACTTGAATGAAACCTGAATCTCCGCTTAACAATCAAACTCTCAGAGTTTCATGATGCGTGTCTCACAGAAGGAGCCACTTTTCAATCGACAGTCAATGATTGCTAAAGGCAGACGACGCATACGATAGTAACTTAATTATGAACCGCGGTACCACGATTAAAGATTAGACTGGAACCCTTTCCTTTACCTGTATACAGTCCATGATTCTTAAGACCTTTACCTGTATACACCGACCACGATTCTTATCTTCTTATCCTTTAGAGTTATGCAATGAGTCATCTTGGAGAATCAGCGACTATAGTCCCAGCAATTGTCTCCCTATACATCGGCATCGTTAAGGTCTGGTATCTGCGCATATTCTTATGTGCATGCATATGTACACGCATATGCATGAGGTAGGCCTAGCCTTATGTATACGCATGCGCATGGATACTTATATGCGCCAGGCCTACTTTGTGAACACCTGTTAATGGAATCGTCGACGCTGTCCCCAAAGGAACAATATTATCAGCGATTGGCGATCGCTTAAGCCGCCCAGATTGAATTATTTACGATGACGGCTTTCAATGTCTTCTGGACGGTGGATATTCCGCTCATGAGACAGTCAGGAGACAGACATAGACACACACAGAGACATATTGCAGACAGAAAGAGAAAGAGACAGACAGGTAGAGTCATACAAAACGACAGACAACCGTCTTAGAAAGACTCCTAGGCTGCAATTTTGAGTTTATCTGATTCGGGAGAGATGAGGTATTTGATTTCTGCGAAATTAATAAACCTCTCCTCCCACAAAAATCAAACCAAGTAACAAGACTTGGACTAAATACGAGAATAGCACTAGATTTGAGAAACGACCGATCCAAGACAGGGAGGTAATTTTCTCGCATCCATCCCGCCAAATGGCTAACACCAGAAACTGATGATGATGACGATGACGATGATGATGATGATGATGATGATGATGATGATGATGATGAAAAATGCACAATACACAGAGAGACAGAAAGGGTAAGTTTACATTGTGAAGCGTGGTTACATTACCAAGATCATAATTGTAATCGTATACTCGGATATATCTAAAGCGCTTCATTTATAGCCAAGCGCAGGATTGCAGCTTATTCACGAGCGCTGCGTCAAGTCAGCACCGAATCACTGACTCACTGCTTCCAATATAATGGGAGATGCACCTATAACATGGTATGCCTATTTTATGGTGTATATATATATATGGTATATATCTTTAGGCTATGCTGAATATATACCCTAGCTCCGTCCAAAGTTTTTTTAAAGAGGCGCTATAAAAATGCCATGCTACATTATGCGCCAATTCCTTTAATCGGAGGCGTCTTATCCAGGGCAGGGCTACGTGTATACACAGTTGTGCCCAGGGTAGGGTATTTAGTGGACGAACGACGACAGACGGGCGCCACGTTCACGCATGAATGCTTTTCAGCAAAAGTTCGTCTTTGGGTTTGGCCATGAAGTAATAGTAAGTCGTAATCGTAAACTCGAAAATTTCTAATGCGCTACTTATAAGCTAAGCGCAGTGGACCAGCGTATTCACAAGAACTTCTTCATCATTTGGCCCAAAGTTTCATCTTCAGAATTGCAACACATCTAATATTATTTAGTTGAATTGTAGGAGCCTTAACTCCAAAATATCTGACATTTCGTTGATTCTGTCACAGTTACCTGTAATTACTGTCTTCGAGATTACGATTATCGTGTAATAGGTGGGACTTCTGTAGTTTCGATTCTGATTTTGTAGCCCACGGCAGAGGTAACTTGCATATTGTTGTCGTGATGTTTTACTGAGTCCAATAAATTAATTAATTAATTGCGTGAGTGTGTGTTAGTGTGTGTTAGTGTGTGTTTGTGTGTGTGTGTGTGTGTGTGAGTGTGTGTGTGTGTGTGTGTGCGTGTGTGTGTGTGTGTGTGTGTGTGTGTGTGTATCTATGGATCTGAAACCATGTAAATTTTTGGTTAGCGCATGTTATGTTGTATTATTAGAAAAAGAGTCTTATGGCCATGAAAAGAGCCTTTACGGCCACCAAAAAAATAATTAATAAAAAACAAAAAAAAAACATTTTGAAGAAAAACAGAAAAGAGCTGATATGGCCATGAAAAGAGCCTCTGAGGCCATCAAAAGATTAAATGTGGCCACCTAGGAAGCCAGTGTGGGCCTTGGAAAAAATCTAAATGTTGAGAGGAACCACCTGGCCAGTTTGAAAACATGTATGTGTCAGTCTTAAAAGAAAATATGTATGCATATATGTGTGTGTGTGTGTGTGTAGGTGTGTGTGTGTGTGTGTGGTCCGTCATCGACGATAGCACCACAGGCCTAATCTGCGAGGCAAATATAGGCCCCAACGAGCCTAAGTAAAAGCACTGCACCGATCGAAGAGCATGGAGTATATATTTATACAGGAAGTTGATATATAGAAACAGGAGGTCAGAGTGGCGTCAAAAAGAGGTGGTTCTTGCGGGATTAAGTGGCTCACTGTGGAGGGCTAATACCCAGAAGACGGGTGCAACCAAAAATCGGCCGCCCCTTCTATTATTACGCCGGTGGGTGACACAGTTGACTGGCCGTTCGCGTTTATAGCCATTGTCTGAACCTAATACGGCCATTTCTAGGTGTTAGCCAGAGAATCTCGCAGGGATGGCGCCCTCTGGCCATCGCTGCGTTCAAACGATGCGGTTTAAGCTTTAAGGAGATGAGTGTAGGCTCTAAGTGTTATGCGGATAATCGATTCCAAAAAGCACACGGGTGCTGTTCGGAAGGGGGAGGAGTGGTGGGGGTTGTCGAGATGGCGATGGAACAAGGGTGAGGAGTGTGCATAGGCGGGGTAGATCAAGGGATGGAAGTAGAGGTGGTGGGGTATTCTTTCGAAATATGAAGGGGTTGTTTTTGAATCTTACGACAGTTATAGATTTCGCTAGCATCATCGGTTTTCTGTTAACTGAAATAATTTGAATAAAACATAGTGTATTATTGTGTCATACAAAAACAAATTTCGCATTTGTTGCAGTAAAAAAGTAAGAACAGTGGCGTCGTTGGATTCTTGCACCTGCCTAGGGCAGAACGTTGAGAAAGATGTGCAGTTATCTCGTTAAATGCAAATGCGCTACATCAGAACCGAGGTGTCATAAAAATTATTTAGGCAGCCTTTCTATATATTTGCATCTGATATAAAATTCTACGTCCTGTCACAAAACCTAAGACCTTTTGCTGCATAGTTACATAGTTAAGCATAATAACTTAAGTTAAAGCTCGAAATTATTGTTAGATCGATAGTAAATGATACGGCTTGATGTGGCATTGCAATTGTCCCTTATCACAAGAAATAATGTACTATAGTGGAAAGGTGCTATATAATGTGTTCTAAGATACAAAAATAGTTACATTTTTCATTGCAGGTGACTTCGGTAACTGACAACAATAACTGTATACTACTGTTTATTCCAAAAAGAATTGAATAAATGCAATTTGTCAATAACCAATGACTGAGTTATGCCAGCAAATTAAACTTTCATGCTTGATTTCTGTGTACGTTATTGGAAGCAAAATGCAACACTTTAGAATTATGTCGACGAAATGATCCTGCCTATTTTAAATTGTATACTTAATTTTAGCGCTATATCGGTTTATTTCTATATTGATTGTCAAATATCAGTTCTGCGCCAAACTACCTTTTCTCACTGGTATCTGTAGAGATCACTGCTAATTCGTACGTATTTCAAGGGTTTCTCAAAATAATATGAAATCTATTATGGTATGCTGAGCGATAAAACGGAGAGGTATCTATTGGTAATCAAAGTGGAAGGATTATTACTTGTTTTTCAAACACTGAATTCGTTTTGTGATCATTTTTTACTTGAGCTAGATGAATGGAATTCTGATGTGTTTATTTATGGCCTAAATTGAGTTTAATGTGAAAGAAACATTAGTAGACAACTGGTCGCCTAGGACGCGTCTGGACAAGCTCTCGACTAGAAACCCAACGTTCATGAAATTCTTCGGATTACGATCTCGTTGAAAATATTGAAGAAGAGCGAGGTCTTGCATTTTCTCTGCCATAATAGATGTTATTAACTTATGTTTTTACTGTATTATGCTTCGATTTATAGGTGACTAAAACTAAAAGTCGCGAGTGCTGGTTGCGTTTGCGCTCGTATTCTTAATCCCAAACAAACTGAAGATTGAGGGCAGACTTATAAACAGTGCAGATTTTCTAAGTACAATTTTTGATATAGCAACGATTAATGTAGCGCCAGTTTGGAACCTACTCCAAGCGTTCCGCAGTATTTACCGTGTTTAATTCGATACAGCCGGTCCAGTATAAGCTAGAAACAAGGGGTTATATGCAGAATTAAAAATAGGTCGAAAGACTTATGGAGTCTGATCTGCGCCCATGAATATTGGACTATACATGGCCTGGAGGAGAGCCCAACAAAAACGTCTGGGAACATGTTGTGGAAACAGTGATGCTGAACAGAGGGGCATGCCAAAGATGATGGTGTATATGTCCTTATATGTGCATAAGTATATCTGCATGTACCCTCCATATATGAGTTTGTACGTATGTATGTATGTGTGATATATGTATTTGTGCTTCTAAGCATTTATGTAGTGCTTTTAAGGACACTGGAAACTTCTTGATTGACCAGTTGAACAGAGTGGGAGTAGAGGAAGCAGGGTGGGCAGACTAAATAAGCGCAGTCAGTAATGGAAATAAGTTACGCTGGTGGTAGTAAATGATCTGTGATGATTTTAACTGATGCTTCGTCTGTAATTCCAGTGTGATCCAGATGAGCTGATATTCAGAAAAATATGTCGACCACGGAAATGGTCTTCCAGAAGTTAGACAAAGAAATGGAGGAGTTGGTGGCTCAGATGAAGCCATACTTTTGCCAGATTAAATCCGGCAAGTTTAAACCTAATCTAATCTACATCAGCAAGTTTAAATCTAATCTAATCCATAGAATCGCTATCATAATGCACAAGGCATCAATCGATGGTTGATTCAAGTGAAACCACAGTCAATTCATAATCAGTTAGAAACGTCCGGTTGAAATCCAATAAGTCATAGATTTGAGAAGTCAGGCTTGAGCTCGAGGTTTGTGTAAGGTAGGTTGCCAGATGAGTCTGAAGTTCAGACCTGAAGGACATTAAAGAACTGACAGAACACACAGAACTGGGCAATGCATTAAACGACAAAGCAACTTTAGATTTTCGGCTTTTCTTAAAATTCTGGTTCCAAAAAATAACGTCATACCTCTGCTAAAGCTTACTCTCCCAGTTTGCATAGACAGTGTCTCTTAACTAAGTTTTGCTTCCATACCATGTGCTGAAGGTTGGTCGCTCACTCTGGGAAAATTTATTGTTGAGTTTCTTATGAGAAATCAGGATGTAACAGCTTACATTGGGACTGTATTTTGATAACTTTTGAAAAATCATGACAAAGACGATGTTGATGATGATGACGATGATGATGATATGATGACTATGATGTCGATGATGATCGTTTTTAATGATGATAATGTCAGGTGGTGATAGCTTTGATGATGGCAACAATGATGATGGAGACTACTGTAATGTTGACAATGATGATGATGATACTGATGATGATGATGATGATGATGATGATGATGACATTGTTGATTATGAAAAGATGATGTTGACAGCTTTGGTGATGACAGGTAATAATAATGTTTATGTAACAGATTGGCAGACGGTGTGTGCGGAATGGATTACAAAGCTATGTCAAAAAACAGGAACAACAGTTACAGAGAAGTATGACTTGACAAGCTTGGCTAGCAGCTCTTTATCGTATTGTAGTTATCTAGAAAATAGTGTGACCTCTTTAAATAATTAAACATGATTGTCTAACATCGGACAACAGTTAATATGCTTTGAGACAGTTTATTTCTGTGAGGAGGCTGCTCAGGCTATAATATGTAGAATGTGTATGTATGTATGTATGTGTATGTATGTATGCATGTGTATGTATGTATGCATGTGTATGTATGGATGTATGTATGTACATACTTATGTGTGTTATACGTATGTACATACATATGTATGTTATGCATGTATGGATGTTCTGGTATCAAATGACACTTGTATGTACATTTGTATCTGGGTATTTATATAGCGCCTTTCCAAAAACCTTACAAATGCACCAAATATAGGGTGCACTTGATATAGTGCTTTTTAAGTAACTCACAACAGAATGAATATGACATGAATGCTGAACAACTGATTGGTTAATGAATGAATGAATGGCTTGATTTGTCAGCTGATTGATTGATAGAATGACTGATTGAGTTACATGAACAGTCCATACTTTTCAGATTCTGGTGAGGCACGGTAGCTGGTTGGATAGAGTGCTGAGCTTGTAACGCGGAGATTGCGGGTTCAAGCCTCCCATTAGATGGTTACCTGTGTAGGGACCTTGAGCAAGTCCTTCACTCACAATTGCTTTGTGCCTCAGCACACATAATAAATGCAAAATAATAATAATAACTCTTGTGACCTTATTGTCTACTGTTACCAGGCATTACTTTTAAAAGAGTTTATAACCTTTGCTATTACCAGACATTACTTCTAAGAGTTATATACTCAGCTAACTCCAAAATCGTCTGCTGAATGTACAGAGTACAGTTTGAGAGGCTCTGAGATGGTGCTTAATAATATTAATATAACTCCTTTTGGACAGAATTCATAATATTGTTCTGTAATGTGCTTGATTGCATTAGTTAGTTAATTACCTAGACACTGAATATATTGCCTTTTAAGTACTATAGAAAAGCTTTCATTTTATTGTAAGCTTTGGCTTTTATTTTTAGGAAAAATCGTAACATATATGCAAAGCTGCTGCTTCACATGCTAAAGCAAAGAACGATCGATGGTCCATTTCTAGATCGACCTCCACTGGGTCCTTTACCATCACTACCATCAGACATGGTAAGAACCCTTATAAAGTAAAAACTTTATCTTTGCAACCATCAGACATGGTAAGAACGCTTATAAAGTAAAAACTACTTATGCTGCCATCAAATTTCGTAAGAACCATGATAAGGTTGTATTGGCCTAAAATTGGTTTATCGACCTCATCATTGCTTGCAAATGTGGTTTGAACCATGAATAAGGTACTGAGCAAATTGTGTTCAAGAACCTTGCACAGTCAGTTTGAGCAAAATTCCCTGAACTGAACTGGAGATGCTTCGTTGTCCAGGCCAAAGGATTTTATCAGATTTCTGTATGTTATTGAAGTTGATCAGAATATTAAATGTGCCAAATACTACATACACACACAACTCTGCTACTTAAAGACCACCATATTTTGATGATGCTAAATATCTGTATCTTTCAATTAGCAATATGTATATACCACTTTCAAATGACTGCTCTTCCTATGAGTTTTTCAAGATGTTTTATATCAAATATGCAAATTCATGTATACTATGTACAAACTTGCTTAGATTATTTATCGTTCGGTCTGCTTGAAGACCAATATACATTTATTTTTCAACCTGTAGTAAAGGTCCCAAATTTGGAAGAGTTTGCCAATAACTTAAAGATGTATAATATAACAGAGGATTTTAAGCCTAAGTATAGAAAGCTCATCATACTTTGTTACCAGATATAATTAAAAAATGTAAACAATGTAGTATTTCGAAGGTAACCTGTTTTGCGAACAAATAAATTAATTGCTTGAATGCATTTTCACAATGATTTTCTGGCAAAGAGGCAAGATATGCTCATCCGAGTTTCTTTCTTTTCCAGAACATTTTGCTTTGAAAAAAGTGCTTTTTATCTAGAATATTATTTCAGTGTCATTATCTAAGAGGACTGCTGTTTTTAAATATAAGTTTGTTTCTTTGCAAATGTTTTAATGAATTCACATGGATTTGGATTTGGAATGAATTCCATGTCAGTCCATTATGCGATTCGTGGAACAACTGATTAATGATTAACAGATGATCATTGAATTGATTGGTCATTTGATTGACTAATAGAATGATTGACTTACTGATTAACTGTTGCCCAAAAAATTCATATTTTCAATTGCTTTCTTTATGAGCAGCTTAAATATTTCAATGATGCTGTGATCAGCCCAATCCAGTCACCAAGAGAAGTAAGTATATTCATACTTTGTTCAAGTTTCTATAAGCTGCTGTAACCGATTAAAATTGTGATTGTATTCACAAATTTATATAGTGCCAGTGCAAGAGGAACTCCTCAGAGGCGTTTCTAACCTGTGAACAGATTCAGATTTTTCAGATTCAGATTTTTTATTGATCACCATAATACTTTATACAATTACAGTTGAGCCAAATATCATGGTTTTCAAGCCCTTATGGAAAAGTATAGACCCCTCAGCTACTGCTTAGCATTTCTTGGCATTTAGTTTGTTTGATTCTCTGCCAGTGAAGTTGATACTGAGAAATTATAAATTTAATCATAATCTGTACTAAATGTGTCAGAAACAGACTGTAAAATGGATGAATACTAAGTAAATGTAGTGGTATATTGGTCTGGAAAGTTGAGTGTCTGTTGCTGGATGTGATATTGTAATGCATTATTTGTTATTGGAGGTGTAAGTTTGTGCAAAAAATTATAATATTAATCATAAACTGTACATTTCTTCACTGCTTTAAAGAAGCTGAGTCTGTTGCAAAAATCAAGTTATTTGCAGGCAAATCTGCCAATCAAGTCATAATTGACGATGCAGAAATTGAACTGGGTTCTGTCCTGAGTCACGATCTTTAGGACAGGCTGATGAACTGATATGGATTTCAACTGTGTGCTTCTACCTGTTGGATTTTGATTGGACTTCTAAAACTGATTACGACTTTTGACTATTGTTCACTTGAAGTTACCATCGATAGGTGCCGTGTAACAACCAAGTGCAAGTTTGCACACATGTGCCTTTGTCACTACACAATAAAATTTGTTACAAGTACTGCGATGCACTGGCCCCATGTCCAAGACTTTGGGATTTATCCATTGCTGGCTGGGAAAAGAAAACTAGTGCCTCAGCTGAGTTCCACTATGAGACACATGACCTTCACTGTACTTACTAAAAATTCAGTCGGCATATTCTTAGGTGTTGGGATTTTTATGTTGGAACAAATTTTTATTTTGTTGAAGATTAAAATTCCTGATTGGCTGATTTCTGGTCTTCCAACTGAATCTGCAGCAAATCCGAGTTCACGGTCGAACGCACTGAGGGACCCAGTTCTTGGTCATGTTGCCTCTGAAGACAGAAGGTGAGTCTGCTGATAAATCAAATGAGTCAGTTTCCGGAAATTAGTTATTCTTTAGTTCATCAATGCTGTAGTCTAACGGATAGTGTGTTGGATGGTCTACCCAGAGATAGGGCATTCAAATCCCTACTTGGCAGGAGGATGTTTTGAAATTTCTGCGGCACTTGTACATTGTGGAGAACTTAGTTCTGAAATAAGTACACTGTCAGTGAGAAGATAAGGCAGAGAACACTCAAATCAGTTGGCTACTGTGTTACACAAACATTTATATCAGGACTGCTTTGGAGAAGGTCTAACAGGTGCTATATGAATGTTAGATACATAAATTTATGTTAACAGTGTCTGCTGCTCATGCTTTTACCACCTTCGTCAGCTTTGTACCATCCGTCGCTCTCTCTCCTTTCGTGCTGTTGCTATTCTAATTCACGCCCTTATCTGCACCAGGGTGAACTTTGGTAATGCTATCTTTGCTGGACTCTCACTAGCTAATATTTCCAAGCTTCAGTCTGTTCTCAGTGCCGCTGCCTGTCTTACTGGGGGCGACCCTAGGTATGGCCATATAACTTCCTTTATGCAGGACACTGCACTGGCTCCCCATGCCTTGTGTATTAGTCTATGGAATTCATTTGTTTCGATTAAAATGGTTGTTATGGTAGGTTTAGTTTTTAGAAAAATGAATAAGTCATGTGCTTTGACCATACTTTTAAAACATTTTCTAGGACAAATCTTGAAACAGACCGACTTGACAGACTGAACTCTGATGGAATTGGATTGGTGAGTCATATTCAGATTAAGACATTGCTGAATTTCATTTAGTCCAATGAAGCATCATACAGTCAAATTTAAGAGTTTGATCTGGGTCTTATTGGTACTAGAACAAGCAAACTCTTAATAAGTTGGTTTTCTTGCCATAATCCTTCTGTCATGGTGCCCATAAGAAATGACTTTCGTGTGATGTTGACCATCGATGATGGTTAACTCACCATCATTTCACCCTTTGCAATCTCTGTGCATGTCTTCCACTCAAAACTGAAAACATGCCTCTTCTGCAGATCATATCCTGATTCCACTTCTTCCCCTTATCTGTTCTGCTGATCCTATTCCAAACACCATCCACCGTAGCTGCCTGCCTGCCTGCCTGCCTGCCTGCCTGCCTGCCTGCCTGCCTGCCTGCCTGCCTGCCTGCCTGCCTGCCTGCCTGCCTGCCTGCCTGCCTGCCTGCCTGCCTGCCTGCCTGCCTGCCTGCCTGCCTGCCTGCCTGCCTGCCTGCCTGCCTGCCTGCCTGCCTGCCTGCCTGCCTGCCTGCCTGCCTGCCTGCCTGCCTGCCTGCCTGCCTGCCTGCCTGCCTGCCTGCCTGCCTGCCTGCCTGCCTGCCTGCCTGCCTGCCTGCCTGCCTGCCTGCCTGCCTGCCTGCCTGCCTGCCTGCCTGCCTGCCTGCCTGCCTGCCTGCCTGCCTGCCTGCCTGCCTGCCTGCCTGCCTGCCTGCCTGCCTGCCTGCCTTGGATCTTGACCTGGAACCGAACCTTTCTTGCCTATCGATTTTGTTTTGACTGAGCGCCTGTGAATAAGCTGGTTCCACGATTTAGCTTTCGTTGGATGCTGTAGAAATCTTGTTTTACGAGTACGATTGCGATTAATATGTCATATGAAAAACTTAGTTTTTTCTAATTTTTAGGATTCAGACAGAAACTATTCCCGAGTGCCAATGAAGTTACCCTCAGCAGACAACTGGTCACATTCTATGGATGGTATGTGCATGAGAGGCCTAGAATTTCTGCATTGGTAATCGAATGACATTACAGTGATGTAGGATCTAATCGAATCTTGGAACTTCTTTAAGGCATTAGACATTAGTCCTTCCTGTGCTGGTCTGCTTCTCCATTTTTGTTAATTTTGCAAATGAATCTGTTGCATTGTTTCTGGTGCTAAGTTGTTTAACCTTGGTCTATAGTGCCATTATGATATTGCACTGGGCATCAGTCGACAGCCTTCCTAAACAGACGCACAATCTGATCAATTGCAAGGGTCAGTACAGTGAGATAGAAAGGCAGTCAAGGTAAGACAAGCACATTGAGACTAAAACGCCTGAAGTCAGGAATGTAAAGACTTTGTGGACACAGTAGAGCTAACAGATTGTCCAACCAAATGAGAAAGCATCAATTCAAAACAGGATTCTGGTGAATTGCAGGGGTAAGTCCAATATTGCAGAAAGGCAGTCTAAGGAGGATGAGGAGGATAAGCACTGATAGGGAAAGGCCTCTTCATACTGCAATTTCCTCTGGGTTTCAACTCTAGCCATGTTGTGCAAAGTTGTTAATTCATTTAATTCAACAGTGGCTGAGTTGATAACAGTGCATTGTTTTTTCACTTCTATTCTGATAATCTAAACTTCCTAATTGCCAAAACTATGATGCACTAGGCATCAGTTGATATGACTCCTAAACCAATTCACAGTCTGGTCCATTCCAAGGCTTAGAACCTTGAGACTGAACAGTTCGGTTCAAAATCTGCATCTACGATTCAAAGTTAACAGGTCAGTGTTGCCGATAAGGAAATACTGTCTTGTTGTTCCAGTGCTTCTGCCGAGAGATCCTCGGATGCCGGGACAGTTGCTTAGAGGCAGCCATAATGACCTTAACAAGTTTTCAGATTAGATTAGATTAGTCATTAAGCCATCAGCCAGTTAGTATGTATTCTCAATCAGTGAGCCAGTCACTCAGTCAGCTAGTTAATCAGTGTGTAAATCTCTGTCTTGTCTGTCTGTCTATCTGAGTGTGTGCTGTCTGCCTTTCTGTCTTATCTGTTCTGCATGTCATTTCATCATTTGTCTGTCAGTCGTTAGTTCTTTTGCAAATACTTTTGTCATTTTTTATGCTTTTAGACTCTGGATTTCATTTTATAAATAATTTGTAAATAAATGTTTTCAGATTTCAAAAAATTTCCGAAAAGCACTTCATCATATGCACAATTTCAGGCCAGTTAATTAATTTCATTATTGGTGTGTGTAGCAAATTTGTTTTTCTTCGTTTTTGACAAGAAGTAAAAAATTCAGAAGAAAACAAGGGAAATGTAAATTGTGTTTTCAAAACGAAGCTCAGAGTAAATTGAAGGTTCTTAAACCAGAGGCAGCCAACGGTCTAAATCGTTAGTGACTTCAGTTTCTCGGTCTCAATATATGAAGGTAGGATGTTCCTACAGGTTTACTGTAAACCTGATGTAAACCACATTGCCGGTTGTAATCCCTCATCCTTATGCCGTGCGCTTCTGGAACTTTGAACATGGTTATTACTCCAGATAGGAATCTGATGGTTGGCTTTATGTGTGGGCCTGCCACTGGTAACTTTTCTCGTTATCTCAAGACTGTTTGCCTACTGATGGACATTTTCTTTTTAGCATAAGCGAGCATAGATAGTGCTTCTGCTTAATTTCTCTTGGATTATCTTAATTTTACTTAACCATCGATTGGTGTCTTTAACTAGAGACTTTTAGATTATGTTAGATTAGATTAAGATATTTCTGTGTCCTGGCAGAGCAATGAACCATTTGAAGTTTGCATGCCGACCATGCTAATCACAACACCGCCACATGACCTGTAAACTTATGCTTTATGCTGTATGTCGTTTACAAAAAATGTGTGCAACAATATGCTACACTGGAGACACACTATGACGAGCTTCACTATGACATGAATTCTGTTATAACGCAGTCAGAGACTTAGATCCCAAAATTAATTTGCCTATAGAAATAGACTTATTATAACATGACCTTCTTGTAAGCCAGTTTTTAGTATGGCTTCCAAAGGCAGCATTATAATGGGTTTCTGTTGTGTGAGTTGGTGGCTTTATGAAGTGTTTTGTTAGTTTCTTGCTTTTTGTATTTCAAATATAGGAATCTGATTTTCGAAAACATGATACCTTTTCACTGGATACCTCTTTTCTGACGACCTTTCACGATGACATTGCTTTGCCACAAGCACTGAGAGAAGAGGTAACTCGCATCACCTACTCACTTCCTTTTGTTCGCTTGGTTTTGTTGATACAACTCTGGCAGATGCAGTGAAGTTAAGGCATGTAAAGCCGGGTCAGTGCTTGGATGGGTGACCATCACTGGATTATGTTCCCATTCAGTCAATAAAAGAGTACTGAGTTACCTTTCTTACCGTTTTCCTCATTACCAAGTAGTGAAGACGACACATTTTCATAGCTTGTAACTGGATTGTAAAGCGGCGTAAGACCTACTTGTATCATCTTCCTTATGCTGTCTGACCACTGTGACCCACCCACACCTACTGTTTCTCACTCAGTTGATGGACATGTGGCATGTTAACAATTGCGTTGCTTCCTTAATTGAAAGTCTGGCTATTGGGTTGTTGTGTCTGTGCTGAGATGTAAAACCAGTCATCAGATATAATGAAGCAGGTGTTGATTTTGTTGTTCAGATGAAGATCAGGGAAAGGATCTTGGAGGAAAGATATCGGGATCAGATGCTCAAACAACAGTGCAGACACGGTGATGAAGTGCAAAAGGTTAGCAGTGTAATGTAAAGAGATTAGCATCATAATGAAACGGTTAGCAATGTAATATAAAAGGTTAGCAATTTAAGGTTAGCATTGTAATGTATAAGGTTGGCAACATATTGCAAAAAGTTAGCAATTGAATATATGTGTAATTCACTGGTCAACATAGAAATCGTTACTGACTGGAAAAGGCCCTAATGTGTAGCATCTTGGTGTGCTGAACACGAATATAACCATAAAAATTTTTTATTGGCTCTCGTTTTGAAAATATTTCATATAGTTCATTTTTTATGTTTCACCATGTAAATTTATGCAGTAGGACTGCGACAATATCCTAAATAAGTCTAGAATGATGTAATATTCCACCTCATTGCATAATCCCATCATGGACACATCATGCACAGTTGATTACGTCATTTTCTGATGCAATGTAAAACTACAGCCAGTCGGCTGCTGACGTAAGATGACGTCAGCAGTGTACTATATAAAGCGAGTCGGAACGGTTGAGCATTTACAATATTACAGACTTTGTGCGAGACAGTTTAAGTTACTGTTTTATAAAACTATTATTACTTTATCCATTTAGATACAATACAGAACAGTAATGCCTCGGAAGTGCGTAAATACTGTGGACAACTTTTGTTACATTTGTGGGGAAGTGACATTTGCCAACCAGAAGAAAAGTATCACTTATCAAGTCAAGAAGGCATATCATGCTTACTTCGAATGCAAGGTTGGTGACCAAGACAAGCCATGGGCGCCGCATATATGCTGTGCTACATGTACAACACAGCTTTCACAGTGGTTGAATGGCAAAAGACCATCAATGCCGTTTGCAGTTCCCATGGTGTGGAGAGAGCAAAGCAACCACGTAGATGACTGTTACTTCTGCTTGGTTCCTCCTCTTTCCGGTGGAATAACGAAGCAAAAGAAGTCGACAATAGTCTACCCAAACATTCCGTCAGCATTGAGACCAGTTCCACATGGTGATGGACTTCCTATTCCAGAACCTCCAGCAGAATATATTTTCCTTGATTCATCTGATGAGGACAAGGGTGAGCCGACATGTTCTTCTCCTGGTCCGTCAGCGTGCAGTGATCCCGATTTTCACTGTGGTGCATCATCAACCCCACACAGAATAACACAGGAAGAACTAAATGACCTTGTTCGTGATTTGGACTTATCCAAAAACAAGGCAGAATTGCTAGGATCAAGACTCCAACAATGGAATCTTCTAGAAGAAGATGTCACAATTACTTCATATAGAAAGCGCCATCAGCAGTTGGAACCTTTCTTTATGAAGGAAGGTAATCTGGTATTCTGTTCCAATATTGACGACCTCATGAATGCCTTACAGATCATTCATGACCCACAAGAATGGAGACTCTTTGTAGACTCTTCAACACTGAGTCTTAAGGCTGTGCTTTTGCACAATGGAAACCGTCTTCCATCTATTCCATTAGCGCATACTGTCCACATGAAAGAGACATACGATAACCTAAAACAGCTACTGCATTCCATTGACTATAAGAGGTACAAATGGCACCTGTGTGGTGATTTGAAGGTAGTTGCCATTTTAATGGGACTGCAGCAAGGATATACAAAATATATGTGTTTCTTGTGTGAGTGGGATAGCCGAGCAAGAGAGTTGCACTACGTGCGGAAGGAATGGACTCCCAGACAAAACATGGCAGTTGGACAGAAGAATATCCAGCACCCAGCTCTGGTCGAGGCTCACAAAATCCTACTACCACCCCTTCACATCAAACTAGATTTGGTGAAGAACTTCGTGAAAGCCATGGACCGCACTTCGCCAGCTTTCCGATACCTGCATGAAAAATTCCCTCGACTCAGCGAAGCAAAGATTAAAGAGGGAGTTTTTGTGGGTCCTCAGATTAGAGAACTCTTCAAAGATGACCGCTTCAACAACTTGCTGGAGGGTGATGCGAAACAAGCATGGAATGCTTTTCGTCTAGTGTCTACAGACTTTCTGGGGAATGTTAGGGCAGAAAACTACAAGGAACTAGTAGAAGACATGCTCAAGCAGTACCAGAAATTTCGCTGCAATATGTCTCTGAAGATGCATTTCCTTCATTCCCATCTGGATTTCTTCCCTGACAACTGTGGTATGGTTAGTGACGAACATGGCGAACGTTTTCATCAAGATATCGCAACAATGGAGCAAAGGTACCAGGGAAAATGGTCCACTACAATGTTGGCTGACTACTGCTGGACACTCCGCAGAGATGCTCCCGAACAGCTGTACAAGAGAGGCAAAAAAATCTAAGAACTAGTCTATGACCTGGTTTTTACAAATATTAACTGTAAGTGTATCACTATTGGCATGCATTGTGCGATATAAAATTACTTCATTTCAGATTACAAAAAAACTAGAGCCAATTCGGCATTTTCACTGTCATATTCGTGTTCAGCACATACAAATTGATAAGAACTGACTAATTTCATTTCAGTAACATGACTTTTGTAAAAATTTGTTGTCCAGTGATATATAATCGGTTGACAACTTAATGGAAGAGGTTACCAGCATATTGTACAAGGTTGGCAACATATAAAGGCAAGGAAGCTCACGATGTCCCGCCTCAAGACCAAAACAAGACCTAGTCATTTACCTAGCAGTCAGAGTCGAGACTAGGCTCTTGGGTCTCCGAGACAAGACCGAGACCAAGACCCAGGGACTTTGAGACACTTGGCCTCTGAGACGAGACCAAGACGTCCATTAAGGTGTATTTTGTCAACACTCTGCAGTTTTGTTACTGTTTTAAAATAGTGGACTTCCATTTTAGGTTTCTAATAGACTTTTCAATAATTTTGGAATTTGCTTGGCATCTTATTATTGTTGTACTTGGCGGCTGCAATTATGTTATGTTAGTGCATTTTCTTGGGTACTTACAGTATTCCAAAGTAGTTAAGACCTCAGTTAATACTGTTTATACACAACTACAGACCAGTGGCAGAAAAGCAGAGAAGCTGCTACACTACGTTGTATGCTTTCGCCTGTCATGCACCTATGACATAAAGTCATCCAGCTGTGAAGTCAACTTACGGAATTAAACAAAGTAATAGTGCATTCAGATGTGAGTCCTAGGTCACAATGTAAGCCTTGTAGTATAGCCTGCAAAGCGTAGTATTTCCACATAAAAGCCATGCATCATGTTCGATTGTGCTTGCCACCAGAACTTATGAAAACAGTCGATGTCTTAAGATTAATTAATGGTTCAAGCCCAATGAATGCCCCAAAGACCTCGGGGCCACTGAATGACCTTGAACCTTTAGTTCAAGGTCATTCAGTGGCCCTGAGGTCAGTCAATGGCTCAGGGCCAGTTCATATCCACAAGATCAATAATCCCTTACAAACATTTGCTTTTGAATTTCGTGTTTGTATGTTTGAAGGTCTTAGAGCGTAAGAATGCTGAGATCAACGCAATTGTTCAGCAGAATAAGAAGAAATGCGAAGAATACGACTCGGCCCTGAAGCAGTCTCAGACAAAAGGTTATTTTTTTGTTTATTGCACGTATTACATGCTGAGGGTCAATAAATCACAATCTGATGTGCAAGACAAGGGCAGTGCAGACCTGTTCACTTGCAGTCTTAAGGAGACAGTGTGTGAATTAACTGCAGGTTAAGAGGGCCATGCTGAAATACAGCACTGTATGATTTCTGTAAGTCTTAGTGTGGCAGGAAAGTTCAAAGACACATATTATCTGATGTGAAGGCACTTGCACTATAGCCCACTACCAGATGATTTTGTCCAATTGCTTTGAAATGGCCATATGGGTGTCTTGTTATGGCAAAAATTATTGATTTAATATCAGAAAATTTGTGTATGTGGCTACATTAACGTCTGCTGCTTTGAGACATTATTTTAAAGGTGAAGTCCCTGCCCTGCATTGGACTGCTGAGCCTATCAGTACACAGCTCTCTCACCTTGACTGAGACGGCAGCTAAGCTCCTACCATAAGGTAGTAGCAGGACCTGCTACTTACATTGCTTTATATGCATCCATTGCATTACATCATTTAGGCATGTTAGTACAGACCCAGCTGATTTGCCATTGTTTGTGTGTTCTTTTGTTTAGCCATTCGTTTGCAGCAGGACTTGAAGCAATTGGAGGAATCTATGAACCTTCAGCTGACAGACTTCCAGAGGGCAGCGGAAGAGATTACGCGAAACAGGGAGAAGGAACTGGAGAAGAAGGTCTAGCTGTAGATCGTTGTAAATTGTCTTTGTCCCTATGGAGCAGAAAATTTATTGGTGCAGTTGTCTATAAGACGCTGCACTCTGGTCGACTCTGCGGTACCTTCAGCATACGCTTATCCTTCATATTACGTGCTTCAGAAACTCCGAACATGCTGTCATCATTAAATTCTAGTCGGGAATCTGTTGGTTGGGCTTTGCATTTGTGCATGAACTTGCCACTGGTGACTCTTCTAGTCATCTGAGCAATGTTTACTAATGGATAAATGTTCCGTTCTTAATGACGTTGAACACTGCTAGCACAGATGAGTTTATCTTGAAGCGGCGCTATACAAATTTCAAATTACAATTACAAGTACCTATAATCATTCCGTAAGATTTTCTGACTGTCTTTCTCTTGCTGTACATGTAGTGCAGGGTCTGAAACTGTTTCTCTGCCTCCTTGAAGTAAGGCTGTAGTGATTCCATCCATGCCTGGTGCTTCATCCTTCCTCATTTTGTTGATCACATCAGTTATTTCTTCCTGTGGAAAGTTTGGCATCTGTTTGGTTGTATTGTTCTTGCGAGAACTTAAGATTTGTAGTGTGTGTTGATGTTTATTAGTTGTTTGAAATGTTTGCTAAAAATTTATGTTAATATAATAATTACCTTGGCTTACCTTGCATTTATTTGAAGGATGGTGTTGTATTTTTCCAGCTGAGAGATGAATTTGCACGTGAGAAAGTGGAGTTGGAGAGAAGTCACATCAGCGACTTACAGAAGAATAGTGAAGAACTTGACGAGAAACTTGCGAGAATAAGAAGCGAAAATGAACGCAGAAGAGAAGTCGATGTACATGGCCTCCAACAACTAATTGCAGTTCTTTAGAAAAATAGCATTAGGATGGATCTAGAACTGATCTAGATTCAGACTAAGAGTAGGAAAGCATGTATAAAACAGATATAGAATAGACCTTTAACAATTCTACAGCAAAGGTAGCAATAGTAGTTGTCACAGTTATTGTAGTCATACTTGTTGCAGTTGTAGTTGTTGATGTGTGAGTTGTTGTCATAGACATTGTGGTAGTGGTTGCAGTAGTGGTACTGGTATTAATGTTGGTGGGGCACTTCTCATTTTAATTTTAATTTCTGTCTTATTTTTTTACATGAAATTATCTTTTAAACACATAAATTATCATGTTTGGCCTGGGACAATTTTTCTTTCTCTGCTGCTGAGATGTTTTTGAGTTATTTATTTCTTGTTTGTATTATTTTATGCCCTGTTTGTGGTGTGGGCATCGGCCAACCTGCGTTTTCTTTAATTTGCCACAGTCTCTTGATTTATGGCTTTAGCTCCACCCTAATATTGGCTGGCACTCTTCTAGTTGCCTGCATTCAGGAACTGAAGAACTGCTCTTTTCATAATTAGGTCATGCTTTTACCTGCTTTGCTCGTTTGCCTTGTTTTCCTTGTGTTTTCGGTTTTTATGTTTCTGATTATGGCCGTCTCGTTATGATGCCTGTTTTATATTGTATAGTGTTCCTGTTTGTGCTCCTCGCTGTAACAGACCGGTCAGAGAGACGGGTCCTGTTATTGAATTCACGTATGCGTTTGATGGTGTCTGTTGTACTCATTGCTGTAGTCGTATTTGTAGTCATAGTTGCTATCATTATTATTGTAGTTGTTGTAGTGGTGGTAGTTGTGTTGTAGCTGGCAAAGATCCACGACTTGGAACTGCGGCTCCAGCAGTTGTTGGGAGAACTGGAGAAGAACAAGGAGGACTGTGGCCGACTGTTGACAGCCAGCCGCGAATCGGAAAATGAGAACAAAAGACTTAAATTGGAACTCCAGGAATTGATGACCAGGTTTCACACTACAGAACATCTGTCTTATCTAATCTAGTTGATTCTAATCGAACATAGGTTTTCAGAACTATTTACTTATTTATTTATGTATTTCACATATTTTGTACTCAAGGTCACTAAATCACTGAGTCCGTTCAGCAGGCTCGAATCTGCAAACGTTGGATTACAGATCCAGTGCTCAACAGAATAGAACACCATGTCACAATTTAACACACATCTGATCTTGTCTAATTTAAGTGTATCTATTCCATTCTGAACTAATCTATCATTGTTGGATAATCTGCTGCCACTGTACGTATGATGTCATTTGAGTCGAGCCTCATGCACTGCGTTGAAAGGTTGTTGCTTGGCAGGCGGTCAGTTGAAGAGTCATTTTGTGTATTTCCAAGTGTTTAACACTTACTGAAATCATGATAGCCAAAATTTCTTTAAAATCAATTTTCACGTTATTTAAAGTGAAAATTTTTTTCAGAACAGATATTTTAAATATTGGAAAACTGAATTTTTAAACTTTTTAATAATCATATTTTAATTAGGTAAGTGTTGGCTGCAGTGATGGAAATAATGATGATGACGATAATGACGATGATGACGAGGAGGAAGTTTATCATATTTTGGTTAAATTTGTTTGTTGATTCAGGTGTTCTGCCAAAGATGCAGAAATAAGAACTCTTCGAGAGGACCATGTGTCCGAGTTGAAATTGCAAAAGAACAAATCTGAGCATGCTTTAGAACAGTTACGTCAGGAATACAACCAGAAGTTAAATCAGGTCAGAAATTTAGTTCTTTACTTCTTCGGAGTGTGATTGTGATAATGCTACTTGCCTAACACGAAGAAGAAGGAGCTCTGAGTTTTTCTCTCCTTGACATGAGAGAATATTTTGTTCTAAATTCTCCCAATGCAGATTGAACAATTCCACACCAACCATCTGGAATGGTCTTCCGGTTTGCATTACTCACAACATCTTGCTAGACATTCATGTAGTGACTTAAGACCATTTTGTTGTCTGACTGCTGTGACCCTCCCATGCCTACAATTCCAAACTCACTTTTTTATTATTTCTGTATTTATTAAGTGCCATTAGCTATTTAATGAGTAAGCATCAGTTGATGGTGCTGAGCAGTTGTGAGTGAAGGACACAGTTACCATCTAAGGGGAGGCTCGAATCTGGACTATCCACATTACAAGCCGAGCACTCTAGCCACTAGGCTACTGTGCTTCACAATGAGACATATGGCATGTTAATGATTGCATTACTTACTTACTTGAGCTAATCTCTAGAGGCAGCCATGAGTGTGAAATGTTACTTTTCTTAGTCTTGGCATTTGAGGGATTGTAGCTATTCTGTCCCTTGCCACCTTATCTTTCCACTGACAGTGTGCATTTAGTGTACTTGTTTTATAGCTAGGGGCACCAGTGAAGCAGACATTTTTAAAGATCTTTCTGCCCTGTCAGGGACTTGAACCTCAAACTTCTGGGTTGACAGTCTCACACATCAACCACTGGACTGTCACACAATTTTAATTTTAGCAAATTATTTCTTTCCTCACAGACCAGTGTATGAATCTGTATGCTTGTCTGTGGCTGAGTTTTTGAGAGGGTGCCATGGATTGAACCCCTTATCTTTGAATTGATAATCTGTCTAGCACACACACCAGTATGCTACCTAAGTACCTGGCCACTTCAGGTACAGGCTACATAAAGCTGTCAGTTTAGCTTGAATCTGAACCATACCAAAGTGTGCCTTTCTCTTTACATACAACTTTTTACATATATTTACCTTTTTCATATACATTTACCTTTTCAGTTTACCTGCATTTACCTTTCTTATTATACTTAAATTTATTTTTCTTTTTATATGCTTATGTCTTACTTAAGCAAAGCGATCATCGTTTGATGCCTTGTGCATTATGATAATGGCGCTATAAAAGATAGATTAGATTAGTTTAGTCCATTTTGATATATGCATTTGTGCACCTTTTACACACATCTCAGAAATCTTGTACTCATCAGCTGGCTGCACTGGCACCAGTCTTAAGGGAGATTGTCTTTTACAGGCATCTGAGACTATCGAAGGCCTTGAAAGTGAACTGCAGCAGCTGAGGAAGGCTTTAGAAAATATGGATGAGCAGAGGCAGCTTGAGTTTAAGGTCAGTACTCGTGGTTAAGATCAGTACTTGTGGTCAAGGTCAGTGCTTATAGTCTAATCTAATCTAAAGACTTTTGTAGCACCATTATCATAATGCCCAAGGCATTAGTTGATGGTCACTTCATGTGAAATCACTGTTAAAATTGTAATCCATCGGAGAAGCCAGGTCAAATACCGATGGGTCAGAGAAACCAAAGCCAGGCTGTGGTGGATAAGCAAGTTGAAAGAGATGAGTCTTTAGCTAAGGCGTGAATGACATCAAAGAACTGATAGAAGGAACTGAATTTGGCAGTGAATTTCAAAGCTTTGGACCAGCTGCCAAGAAGGCCAGAGAGCCCAGTGCTGTTCAGGTATGGGGTGCAGCAAGAGTCACAATGTCCTTTGACTGCATGCAGTATAAAAATATTATATTAGTGGGAGGAGTGAGCATGGAATGTAGATAGGTCAGCTGATTTAAATGTAGCACTTTGTGAAATATAGTGCCTCATACGTGTTATAAGCAGTTAGTCTTGGCTGTATTACCATATCAGCTATAGGCATTTAAAGATTAGGTTTGGCTTTTATCGGTACTACTGTGGCAGCCGGTTATTTGTTTTGGTTTCTTGTTAGGCTAAAGAAAATGAAAACAGAGTGATTCTACAGCACATGGAGAATGAATTTCAGCTGAAGGTTAGTCTTGAACAGTAATATGTTTGTATGTATGTGTGTAGGTATGTAGATGTGTATGTAAGTATGTATGTATTTATTTATGGATGTGTGTGCATGTATGAATGAATGTTTGTAGGTTCATATGTTTATATGTATGTAGGGGCATCTCATATGCCGAGTCTAAGGAAAGTGAAATCACTAAGACTTTGTACCCAAGGCTGCCTCACATGGTGACATAAGAAACTGCTTATTTTTTCTTCTTTTTACCTCCTTACATACTGTTGTTGTTCTTGGCATTTCTAGATAAAGTTTTTACAGCAGCAGCTACAAGACCAGGAACAAGAAGCAACCGAAGAAATTAGAAAACTCAAACAACTTCTCAAGTTAGTGTTTGTTACCGGCACAATTAAAAAATTAATCAGCCTCTACAGCGCTAATATTTTCCAACAGAATTCATTAGATGACATTTAGTACCTTTTTGAGGTACCAGTGAGGCACTATATTAAGTGTCAAGATTCTTACTTACTTAGTTGCTTTAGGATGATTTACGAAGTTAAGGTTGGCTGCCCATCAAATCATTTTTATGACTGTGAAGCATCTTAGAGATTGCTTTGCTACTGAACTGCAGTAATAAAAGGTCTTTATAAACATTATAAGAAGGAGACAAATGAACTGGATTGGTCACATACTGCGTGGAAATTCTCTTCTGAGGACAGTGATTGAAGGAAGAATTAAAGGAAAGAAGGTTCCAGGAAGACCAAGAAATATGCTGTTGGACTGGATGATGGATAAAGAAAGAAGATGGGGCTACAAAGAAGTTAAAGAAAGGGCACTGAACAGAGAAGAGTGGCGTCGTTGAACAATTGGATCTGCCTAACGGCAGAACACTGAAGAAGAATAAACATTAAGTTTCATTACTTTACTCAGCATTCTCCTTTAGCAGGCTTTCAGCTGGCAATGAAGCAATAGTAATCTGTAAAATAACAGCCTTAGATGTGTGTGTGTGTGGTCCGGTTGTAATTGTGTGATGGTAAATGCGGGGATATCAGGTGAATAATAAGAGAACAAAACAATATAAAAAACAAGATTATTGTTAGTATCGTTGGTTCTTTAGAAAAGATGGTATGCTGGATCAAGTTATCAAAATCAGGACATCTTCTGACAGTTGCTTTGTGGCACATAGTTAATGGGGAGCAAAGAGATTTTCCTCTGGAGGGCGTTTTGCTGGACTAGAGCATCTGTGCACTAGTTTGGCCAAATGTCCATTCTGGGGAAAATCTCCTTTTGCTCCCTTTTCCTTCCCCTCCCCACCCCTTGTGAGCAGATATCTGATCTTTCATTAGATTATCTGCTTTTGTTTTTTTTTCAGAGACAGTGAGCAAGAGCATAGTCGTAGAGTGGAGGAATTTGCTGAGAACGCTCGACAGATGCAGAAGAACTTTGAAGACTTAGAAAGAAACTCGAAAAATATTTGCCAAGACCAGGAATTACAGGTTACATTAAATTTAATCAAATTATTTTGTGACTTTAGTGCATGTTTAATCATTTTAAAACTATTTATGCTGCCAGAATCAAGGCTTGGGACCAACTTTTTAGCACCATCAACTGATGCTTAGTTATAATAGGTAGTGGTGTTATTCCTGATTGGTTAAGTGCTTGCCTGGAATCACATGTATGCAGATTCATTCCTCCAGTACAGTGTTCATCTTTAACAAGTTCTATTGCTGACAACCAGCATCACTTGCACCTAGCAACTCATGGTGACCTTCACATTCCAGCGACAAGAACTAGTCGATACAGTTCGTGGAGTTTTGCAGTTGTTGGATGGTCTGTCTAGAATGGCCTAATGCCTGGCCTCCATAACCACTAGCTGTAAATGGACTGATTTAGGAAGGGACTTAAAACTGCAAACTTCCTTCTAGCATATCCAGATGACCGAGGGAGTCCATAGCAGTCTAGTCTGTTTATGTTTCTTGTTGCTTGCCTTCAATATACATTTTCTGAACTTAGTAAGGAAGGCATTACCAGATTACAGTTGTATTATATTGTATACATACATACAGTGCTTGTCTTTCGTATTTAGTCGGTCTTTTCCATGTTGGACGTTGTTCATGTAGCGTCTTTTAAGGACCTTGTTGCAGACACGACGCAAAGACAAATGTTAAGCTGACATTTTGCAGATCAAGAAGAAAGAATTGCAACTGAGAGATGCCAAGAAGAAGTGGCTGAAGCAGGAAGAAGAGTTTCGACGTCAGATTGACGAAGCGAGACGTCAGAGCCAACAGGAAGCGGCCGAGCTGAACATGCGTGTCGAACAGGAAAAGTCACGGCTGCTACAGGACTTCCGGATGCAGAAGGAACAGATACGAGCTGATACGGAGACAGAACTCAGTCGGCTCAGACAGGCGCATCAGAGGGAAATCACTGAGGCTGAAGCACGGATGAGAGACACGGCAGACGCGCATGCTAAGGTAAAGATTATGAATAATAATAACAATATTATTATTACTGTTATTGTTTTTTTAATATTATCATTATTACTAACCTATCTTGTGCAGAGCATCTGCATGCTACAGTAGTTCAACAGATGTCACTACTTGCCATTACAGATTGGGGACACTGTATTTCTTGTTATTACCAGCGATATAAGAGAAACCAGTTTTCCTGAGTATTGTCATAACATTCCAGTGCTTTAACTCCACTGCCTTCTGTGGCACATTTGATCTGCCATATTTTAACGAGTCCTAGCTATTTTTTTAAAAGCCTGATGGATCATTTCTGAAATAGGGTAAAATAATAAAATAATAATAATAATAAATATTGACATCAGTTTCTACAGAAGCTCTGTTTTTGTTGAAGACAATATCAGCCAAAGATGAAAAGTTGCGACAGATGTGTGAGGAGATTGTACAGCTGGGCAATGCTAGAGATGAGGAGAGGCAGAAGTTGGAACATGAGCAAAGTCTTAAGGTCAGGATGACATCTATTTGTTTAACCCCTTAATGTTTACAGCACCAGTATCTAATGCACAAAAGTATCAACTGCCTATGGGACACTAAAGTCAAGCCACGGTTCGATCAGTATTCAGAAAGTCATTATGATCAAACAGAGTGGGGATAACCAACTGAGAAATGTGTCTTAAATTACGACCAAAATGACACAAGAGATTGAGCAGAATGAACAGGTACACACAAAAACTCTTGCACCAAGAACAGTTGTAGTTTTTGGCACAATCAGAGCAAGACAGTCGGATGACCTAGTTTCATAATAAGTCTTGTGGTTGGCCAGAATTTAATGTTTTTTAAACGATAGGCCTAAATTTGAAAGAAATCCTTTGCTAAACTGGAAGCCAGGAATATTATCCATTATGAGGCAAGCCCTTTACCATTTGACTCCTCAGAGAAGTTTTTAGATGTGCTAAATTTGTTTATTTTATTTATTTATTGAATTTATTATGGGCACAAGGTCAGTAAGCTTTTGAGGCACACAGGACAAGTGTGCATGAAGAACTTGTCCAAGGATTGCTATACGGTGATCTCCAACTTGCATTTGTTGGATGACAGACCCAGTGTGCTACTGAAGATACCACTGTACCACATAAATGTGCAAATGTTCTATTACAATTACAATTACAATCTGCTACCATTTCACAGTCTATGACTGATTCCTACAGCAGGTCTGGAGCAATCTTGCAGGTTCAGCACTATTTTGTGTGGCCTTATTTGGCTGTGGTGCTATATAAATTTTTATGTGTATAAATTATTACCAATTTTACATTGATATTCCTATTAATCTATTACCTGCTGACTGATCTAATGATGTGTTTTTTGATTTATTATTTGATTGATTTGTTGATCAATTATCGTTGATTTATGTTCTGTTTAACAGATCACCCAAGTTCAATCTCTCATGGATACAGAGATGAAGGATTTGCGAAAGAAGCATATATTGGAGACAGAGAAATTACATGAGAAGGCACTTGAGAGTTGTTTCATTGTGGCTTAGTTAATTGGATCATCAGTTGTGTCAGTTTAGTGTAATCAGGAATTCATATGGAGCCATTTCAAGGAAAGTCCATGGCATAACATATGGTATAATGGTATAACAAAATCAAAGAATCTTTAATTTGTCTCGACTTGTTTTAGTCGTCTTTGCTCTGAATGCACTTTTGTAGAAGTTAGATTCTCTAAGATGGAAAAATGTCTTCTTCAGAGACACGTGTCAGTCGGTCCGTCCGTCAGTCAGTCACATGGTTGTCACTTTTAGTTCTGATTTTCAAAATATTTGCATTTTAGAACAACCGAAGGCTTAAAGATATGGAAAGCGAATGCAATGCGAAGATTACAAAATCAAATCAGGTTAGAAATATTTCTTTTGGCTGAATCAGCTAAAGTTGTCATTATTCATCTTATTTGACTGTATTTCTGAAATTCATTATCAGTGTGCGTTATTTCATTGCCAAATGATTAGGTTCCAGTTTTCAAGGCTGCACCTATGTCTCTGTCTTGGTTTGTCCCTCTCTTTGCTCTGTTTGTCTGTCTCTGTTTCTGTCTTTCTCAACCTGTTTCTATCAGTATGTCTCTGTCTCTGTGGCTCCCTGTCTTTTTCTGTCTCACTCTGTCCCTATCTCTGAGTCTGTGTCTTATCAGGTGCTGAGAAAATTCCACAATTTACTTTTTCATGATTACAGAATTACCATTATAATTTTCATTGTAGGATAATTGATAATGAAAGTGTTGGTGATCATCTTCATCATCTAGATAGCAATAATAAAGATAATGAAGATGACAGTTTTAACATGACCGATTCTGTCAACTACAATATCACATGTCTAGATTGTTATTCAAAATCAGATTTCACTGTTTTTTGTTAATCTGGCCAACTTTAGTGTTTTGAATCTCGATCGCATAACGTTTAATGATTGTTTGTACTGAACTTTAGACCACTTAGACAGCACATTTATAACTTTAGACCACTTAGACAGCACATTTATAACTTTAGACCACTTAGACAGCACATTTATAACTTTAGACCACTTAGACAGCACATTTATAACTTTAGACCACTTAGACAGCACATTTATAACTTTAGACCACTTAGACAGCACATTTATAACTTTAGACCACTTAGACAGCACATTTATAACTTTAGACCACTTAGACAGCACATTTATAACTTTAGACCACTTAGACAGCACATTTATAACTTTAGACCACTTAGACAGCACATTTATAACTTTAGACCACTTAGACAGCACATTTATAACTTTAGACCACTTAGACAGCACATTTATAACTTTAGACCACTTAGACAGCACATTTATAACTTTAGACCACTTAGACAGCACATTTATAACTTTAGACCACTTAGACAGCACATTTATAACTTTAGACCACTTAGACAGCACATTTATAACTTTAGACCACTTAGACAGCACATTTATAACTTTAGACCACTTAGACAGCACATTTATAACTTTAGACCACTTAGACAGCACATTTATAACTTTAGACCACTTAGACAGCACATTTATAACTTTAGACCACTTAGACAGCACATTTATAACTTTAGACCACTTAGACAGCACATTTATAACTTTAGACCACTTAGACAGCACATTTATAACTTTAGACCACTTAGACAGCACATTTATAACTTTAGACCACTTAGACAGCACATTTATAACTTTAGACCACTTAGACAGCACATTTATAACTTTAGACCACTTAGACAGCACATTTATAACTTTAGACCACTTAGACAGCACATTTATAACTTTAGACCACTTAGACAGCACATTTATAACTTTAGACCACTTAGACAGCACATTTATAACTTTAGACCACTTAGACAGCACATTTATAACTTTAGACCACTTAGACAGCACATTTATAACTTTAGACCACTTAGGCAGCACATTTATAACTTTAGACCACTTAGGCAGCACATTTATAACTTTAGACCACTTAGGCAGCACATTTATAAGTTACCTAAGAGGCACTGTATCACATGTCTAGCTACATAGATTTCTAATGTTTGATTATGTAGATAATCAGTGAACTGAGAGCCACAGTGGACCAGCTGAAAGAAGAACTGATAAGGTACCAGAGATTAACATTGCAAGAAAGTAAAGTCAAACCGCTAGCAAAGATCTGCTTCAAAGCATTTGTGGGTGCTGCAGTGGAAACACTTAACATCAAACTGTTTAACATTAAATACTGGGTAACATGAAAAGGATGCTCAGTCGATTACAGCATCAGTTGAATTTTAAGTCGACGGTTGCTGTGCTAAGTGTTCATAAAGTAGAGCATGTTCGCTTTTGAGAGGTACTTGAAAGATGCGCTATTAAGTGTTTTCATACATGTGTGCATGCCTCACTGGCCCTTGGCTCTACGACGTTGCTACGACGTTGTCCGAGCCACAACGCTGGCCAGGATGCTGTACACCTCTCCCATGTGGTGGGGCTATGCTGGGGCATAGGCTAGGGCTTGGCTTCAGGCTTTGTTGCAGAGACTTATGCATCTCCACTATCTTTCTGGGGACTCCCCAATGTTCGATGATCTCTGTGGCGTAGCCGATGCTCGTCTCTTTAAAGCAATCTTGAACAGCCCAAATCATGTCTTACATCAGCTACTGGCACCAGTTAAAACCCTCAGTTATTCCCTATGGCCCACCCATGATCATATTATTCCTCCTGCTGACAATTTAACGCGTAAATGTTTTATTATTAGGATGTTGTATGCATATTAAGTTTTCTTGTGTTCTTAAATACTTGTAAATCGATGTGTGATTAGCTATTGGTTAATAAAGAATATACTTACTTACTTATTCATATATCTGGTTATTTATATAATGCCTTAATAGCCTTTCATGCACTAAGGTAAATGAGTTATTCCTTTACTTTGCCATTTTATTTAATTTTTTCTGTCACTGCTTCACAGGCAGAAGGCTGATTACGAAAATCAACTGACGCAAGTTTCAAACAGATTTGAGATTGAACAGAAACGATTTGTCCAACAGCAGTCGTCTCACATCACGGTAGAATTACGTCCAACTCTTCAGTCATTTTGTTTGTAATGTATTTATAATACACAATTTATGTAGTGCTTTTGAGGATATCTTTTGAGAGGTACTCCCGTCTAGTGAAATGGAGCAGTCTTCAGTGTGGGGAAAGGGAGCGGGTAGTTTGTGTTACAATCAGAAGGAAAAGATTGAGGGTAATTCCATTCCGCAATGGTGGCCGGCAAGTCCTGCGATGCACGGGCCCTGTGTCCAGGAACTTGTGATTTGTCCATTGCTGGCTTAAGGACCTAAAGAAAGGGAAATGAGCGCTTCCACTAAGTCTCACTTGTGGAATATGGGATACTACATCTTACTTGTGTTCAGAACCTTGTGCCCAAGACCATTGCTGGCTTAAGTGCCCGAAGAAAGAGAAATGAGCGCCTCCCCACATCTCACTTGTGGAATATGGGATACTACATCTTAACTCGTGGGATCTGGGTTACGTTACTATACTTTACTTATACAGGTAGAGCATTTTAAATGTGTTATGGGTATATCTATTTATCTGTCTGTCTGTCTCGGTGTCTTTCATTCATTACATTTTAAGTTTTCAATAGCATGCAACAATCCTTAGAGGCATGGCCCTTGGGTTGAAAGACCCTACAGCTCAAATCCTAACATCTTCAATCGATACCTGGACAACCCTTCTTTACGTGGTTTCATCTGATGCACAGATGAAAGGTAAATCTGCCAGTGTGTTGCCACCTTGTTGCTTAAGTTGTCTAATAATGTGCTGCATAATAAGTGCTGTATAATAATAATAATTGTGACTGTGTCTGTGAAAACCTTTGCAAAGTCAGAAAAAGCAGAATTCGTTTTGATGCAGCATTGAACTAATTTTAACCCATTTTATGCCTACTTGCCTTCTGAGCACATTTCTCGCAAAATAACTTGTCCAACTCTGCGAGGGTTTTCTCTGGCATGGTCACTGTTGTTCTTCACAGTTGTTCTATAGCTTACATTTTACATTGTAAACACTAAATTTGTGTGTGATAGGAGCTGAAAAAGGAAATAGATGAACTGCGAACTACACTCAAGCAGCAGGACCGTCAACTGACCCAACAGCAGCTGGATGAAGAAGAAAAGGTTTCTTTGTTTATTTTCACTTGTTATGTTAAAGGGGTGTGCAAACCCCAGTGGTAGTTAGCGTGCAGGACTGTCAGCCCAGAGGTTGGATGTTTTATAAAAATGTCTTTTTCACTTGCCCATCTAGCAGATTTGGCTGTAAAATGAGTATACTGACCAATGACCATACACTGTTGATGGGAAGATCAGGCGGTGAGGGAGAGGAGTTGCTCTCTGCCTTCATTTGCCAAGGTTAAGAAAAATGAAATTGCTAATACTTCATATCCACGGCAGTGTGTAGAGGTTAGCTTAAGGGACTGGTCTTCTGTTTCTATGCTAGGGTGATGAATAATGCTACCTTTGCAGGCTATATCAGATACCATGCTATAAAAATTTTATGCTATAATGCAGTTGTGAAACTGATTTATTTTTGGAATCGATGTTGCTGATGAATTGTACGAGTCTAATGAAATCTAATGAATTATGTAGCGCCTTTATCATAATGCACAAGGCACCAATCGATGGTCACTTCAAGTGAAACCATGGTCAAAAATCTTAATCCACTGGAGAAGCCCAGTTGAAATCTGATGGGTCAGGGAAACCATGTTAGTAAATTTCAGGTTATAAGGAAGCATGTTGCAAGGAGATTATAATTCAGCTGCTTTGCTTAATGTTTATAAAAATTTGTTCAGGTGCAAATGAATTATATGGAGTCAATAGTTCCTTGTCCCAACTGGAGTTGGGAAATTTCCACTTACCATTTTCTGCTGTCATTTTGTAGCAGCTGTGTTTAGATTGTGTTAGGCTCTGGGGCATTCTTGGTTAGCATGGTAATGGCGCTATAGAAGTCATTAGATTAGATTGAATTACTCTGGTTGTAATTGTGCTTCAGGCAAAAGATCATTCAACCATGATTACTTAAGAACATGTAAAAGAAACACGTAAAGCTTCTCGTATTTGATTTCATTACAGATAACTCGAATTCGAAGCAACTATGAAGAGAAGTTGAAAGGCAGATTGGCAGTTTCTGTCCAAAAAGTAAGACATAGCCAGGTTTTTCTTGTGGAGATTGTGGGACTGGAAAGAGCAGTTCACTTGAATGCCCTTAATCTGCCATTTTTGTTTCTCTGACCACATTATTACTTGCAGTAAAAATCTTTCACATTTGCTTAGAATTTAATGTGTTTTGATATAATAAGATGTATTTTTTACCAGTAACTTTTTGTATGTTTTACATTTTTTAGGAATTGTGGGAAGATTGAACTGTATTTTCTATTTGTTGAAGCATATGTTTACAGACTGGATTGTTTTTAAAGATTATAGATTGAGGTGTATTTTTTGCAAAAGGTATACGTTTAAAGGGTGCTACATTTTCTAGATTTGGCTGTACATTCATGGATTGTGGAGCATTTTCACGTATTTAAGTATAATACAGCATTTTTACGTATTTGGGTGTCAATTCGGTTAATGGATTGTGATACAGACATTGCGTTATAACACTGCAGGTTAATGGATTGTGGAGTGTATTTACATATTTTAGTGTCAATTTGGCAGTAAGTTTATGGATTGTGAAGCATTTTCACGTATTTGGATGCGTTTTTTCCTTAGGAAATGGAGGACACTATAGCTTCTTTGAAGTCACAGATTGCATCACAGCAGCAGATCCTACATCTTCATGGTGAACTGGGTTTCAGCTCACGTCCCTCTCTCACACGCACAAGCAACGGCCCCACTCCAGCTAATTCATATGCAGTAGTAACATCAGTTAAAAGCAATTTCTAGCCACTGTTCTGCTACAAACAACTTCCTAGTTCAGAATAAACTGCAACGTTGGTTTAGCACAGTATTTTCATGGCACTGTTGGGTTTTAAAGTTTGCTCATAGAGATTATGAAAGCATTTGCTTGGCAATAATGTCGAGAATGTGATGTTATGGTGCACAAAAATTGCAGTATTAGTATTAGTACTATTTTTGAAATTAAGATCAAGAATGTGATGCTGAATATAAGTGTTACTTTTGATTAGAATGGTTATGGGTTATATTCTGCATGTTTATTACTGAATAACCATTGAATAATATCTACACATTGCCAGAAGGTATTGCCAACTCACAAATTGCTTTTGTATTTTTGCAAACCTAAGATAACAGTATTTGTTAAATGTACTAGGTACATTTCCATACACCTTTATATCGTTTAAGTGCATTTTACTGTAATGTGATTTTAACGTAATGTAATCTGTGGATTCAGATGTAGCTGTGCTTGATTAACGCAAGGGCAAATGTAAAGTTTTTACTGAGTTTAAATTGTAATTAATGAACTGTGATTATGATAATCAGTAGCATAATTTCTCAATTGTAACAATTGCTGACAGAATTTCAATATTACTTGTAATTAATTTGTTGTGGTACATTACTGTCTCATAATATAAAAAATGTAATGTAACCTCACATTTGTATAGCTCCTATCTTGAGCCTTTCATAAAATCTTTGACTTGGCAGTTAAATATTTTTGATGTTAGTAAGTTGGACTGCATCTACTACTTAGAATATACAAAGTGTTAGATTTGTGGTGCTTTAACATTTTCTGTCAGAGATATGCAATATGTTATTGTCTCAAGCGTATGTTTCTATGAACAGCTTCACTTCAAGGTTATTTCTAACCGTTAACCATGAAAGCTTTAGCTTTTTGCTGGTGGTGATGTAAATAACGTAGAAATCTGTAGCTAATGTTATAGGTAAATGTTTTTGTACCAGCAGTGCCTGAGCCTGGACTAGCTGTCCTCGAAGGATGAGGGCAGCTAAGGAAAGGCCAAATTCTGTCTCCTGTGTTTGTATGACTTGTGTAGGTCTGGAACATTGACTTTCAGATGTTATGTAGTGTCTGTGTAATTTATGCATAATGAATTTCTCAATGATTTAATCATAGTTAACGCAATATGGCAATTTTTCGTGTAAACAGCAAGAAAAGTCAGAGCTAAGATGCCTCAGCCATCCAGTTTTATGTCCTTCACATTGAAGTGCAAATTCTTTATTTGAATTTCACATTCACTTTCACCAGTTTTGGTGATGGCAATCAGTGCAAACATTCGTGGCTTTGGTAATTTGCAATTTTTATCAGCAATGTCGACAGATGCCGAGAGGAAGATTGAGTCTTCGTTAACTTCGGCATTTGCGCGACACATTTCAGATCTGTAAAGTAACCAAATGTAGTGTAGTACTACTTTTATGTAGTGCATTTTAAAAGCTTCTTGAAAGTGCTGTAAAACAATGATTTCCAACAAATCAGAAAGGTCAGCTCGGCAAAGTTTAAGCTTATGGCCCGAGTCAAGAACAGTTATGTAGCTTGTTCTGGAAATTTGAACTGCAATACCGATCAGGATTCAACCAGAGTATCTGAAATATTTGGATGTTTATATAGTGTCGTGTGGGGACTTGCTAAAGCACTGAAACTTGGTTACATGTCAGATGACCAGACAGATATATATATATACGACAGTAGGTATTAGCTATTTTTCTGCCAGTATTATCAGACAGATCTAATCTCAGAGCAATATAGGCCTATCTTAAAGGCAACATTTGATCGTACAACAATGCCTAACAACAGATTCAGTTGAATCCAGAACAATGGCAGTGGATCCAAATCCAGCTGAACAAGAAGCGTAAACAACGGCCATCTTGGCTGCCAAGCATGCATTATCTATCAACCTAGGCTACCATTATTCCAGTATTACATCTGCATTTTCGTAAGCGTAGCGCCTTACATGAAAAAATACATTACCGAGTTGTAATTTTTAGCCACAAATACTCTGCTGCACTTTATGTTTTTCTGTAATTCTGTTTCAAAGTTTTATGTAAAACTTGTGTAATTTTATGCCATAATTTACTGCACTTCTGGGTTTACGTGCTGAATAAAAACACAGATTATATCAGTTTGACTTAAATTTAGTTATCAACCGTGTGATCCATAATAATTTCATCTAGAAACTTATATTAAAAACTTTTGTAGGACTGCTGTAAGAATTGCCCCACTGACTAATAAGCAACTGGTCTAACAACTCTGATTATCCTGATGACTTCTATGCACCGTAACAGTGTGCACCAGGCATCAGTCGATGGTTGCAGGTGAGTGACTTTTATTACCGACGAGATAGTTATGACTGTCTACAACCATTCTGGCTACATTAGTGTCTGCTGTTTCCTGCTTCTTTTGATCTTAAGGGAGCAGGAAACATAATTAATTAATTATCCAAATAAAATTCTTTGCATTTATTTGAATTTCCAATTAAGTGTAAATCCCTGTTGCATTCTTTTAACGCTTTGTACAAATACTTGTAAGTTATTCAGATACGAATGCTGCATTACGTGCATGCAGCTCAAACAATACCCATAATGGATGTCTCCATAATTGAAACAATAACCTTAACGGATATCTCTGCAATCTTTAGCCAACAACGCTATCAACACACAACTGAAAACTGGGGCTAAATATTTACTCTTTACAACAAACTACACTGAATGTTTCTACCATATATCATGTACACGTTGACCCCTATCTTTCAATGTTGGAAAAGGGAAAAGTTTATGACCCATGCACAAGTCGATGACCTACAGTGGACTATGTTGGACTCTCGTCCTCATCAGCACTTTGCAATAGCTTCCCCTTGGAGGCTGAGTACTAAGACCTATTGATCTTGCAGCACTAGCTAGAGTGTGGGGCACTTTCATACTGCAGAAGTGCAGAGCCGTAGGCGATCTCTTGTGGTTGTGTCTTGCAATCTTGGCTTGACGCTTGTATAAGGTGACTCCCCACTTTAGACTCAGAATTGTCCAGCATTTCTCAACTTATATGCGAGTACATAAGGTACACTGCACCCTCTCTATAACACTACATTCACATGTCATATTAAGTACCACGTCAAAAAGACGTTGCATCAAATCTGGGATCCACATTATCAACCTCACTGCATCAGAATTTGCATTCAATGTTCAGCTTTTAAAGATTCATCCAATAACTGTGTCAGTGCTTCTAATAAGGTCACAAAAGAGCTTTATCAATGTCTAGACAGGTGCATACTTGAAGTCTGTTATATAAGGAATTTCCAGCACAGTTAGCTTAACCAGCATCCCAACACCTGACACCATAAACTTAAAACTGCTCTTCTATCCAACCAAATCTGGAATTACCAGCAATCTTCACCATGAAATTCCTACAGTTTTACTCGACTGAAAGGAACAAATCGGTATCGACAGTAACTTTCCCAATGAAATTCCTACTCTTACTACTCAACTGAAAAGGAACCACTTGTGCCCTGCTGACTTTCATCAGTAGTGTCAGAACAAAACGATTCTATAGTGGAATTTGGATATTGTGTGCTTTCCATGGGTGGCTCTTCTGCTTGCGATACATCCACCGAAGTCATCACTGGTGTTGAAGCAGCATCTGTTTCTATTTTCCCCTGTTCTGCATCATCTGAGTTTGCGTCTTCGGTGGCAGAGCCTGTCTCGGTTTGAAGCGTGTTGGCTTCAGGTTCTGTTTGCAGTACTGGAATGGATGTTGCTTCATCACCAGTTGATGCATCTGAACCTTCCACTGGCTGTGATTCTGGGGGAGTTGATGATGGAGGAAGGAGATGACGAAAAGCATCTTCTACAGCTGCTGTGTCAATTGAGCCAACCTTCGCCTATCAAGTAACAAATGTGCCAGGTTTTCTTCAATGGATGCAACATTGAAACACTGCATGCTGGCCCCAGTAAATATGCAGTGGACCCTAGCAGGCTTCAAGAAACAACTCAAAATGCCTCTTTAACATCATTTATGCCAGCATAGGCAATGCTTCTGTAAGGTGATGATGATGGTGGTGGTGGTGGTGGTATGATGATGATGATGATGGTGGTGGTGGTGATGATGATGATATGATGATATTGACGACGACGACGATGATGATTACCATGAGTACTACAAATCCTGTTTGTCTTATAATTCATAGTGCTATAATCATCAGATGAAAACTTCTTACTTTGACAAGATCTGACACAGAGACTCCAAGGACAGTAGCAAGCTGTGCCTGTGGAAAGAGAACCTGAAGACATCGGTTGAGGAATGGAACGAGTTCATACACAAAAACACGACACAGTTGGCCAAATCGTTCAAGCTCCTGTGCGCTGAAGGAAGTCTCGTCCACTCTGAATTGACCACATACACGGACATCTTCAGATCATATATTAAATACTATGTACGTATCTGAACTTCATGTAGCACCTTTTAAGAACCTCAGATGGGCGCTGAAGCTTGGCTATCCAACAGATCTAAAACGATGTCTTAAGAAAATCTGGAAACGTTTCTTGCACATTTTAAGTTGGCCTCAGAGCACTGTTGAGGCTAATGTGAACTATCCGAATATAGGAACATATGGTCATCTTTGGACTGGCCTCAGAGCAACATCGAGGCCAATCTGAAATGACCACGTATGAGTATACAAGGTCATCTTCAGACTGACTTCCGAGCAATGTTGAAGCCAATCTGAAAATGACCAAATACAGCACAAGGTCACCTTCAGACTGGCCGCCAAGCACTGTTAAGGCCAACCAAAATGACCACAGAGAAATACTCAGCCACTATCAGCCAACCATTATTCAACCCAGTGATGAAACAACCTATCAGTTAACTAAATAATTACCTATTGGTTACCAAACACCATTAACAAACCAATGGCTAAACCCCAACCAATTAACCCATCCAACCGACCTGTGATAAGCAAGGATCCAATCCGTAGCTTTGCGCAGAGATTCATCCAGCCTCATCGTAACGTCGCAGGCCAGTGCCACCGGTGCACACAGCCTCAAGTCGTTGAATGCACTGAGCACATTATTGCAGTAGACGGCCAATGGCTGAAAGTCGAGAAGGGAAGATGGCGGCTGGATGCTAGTACCAACCTAATAGCATACAAATAATCAGTCTATATAATAACAGCCTTAGACATGTGGTCCATGGTCCGTTTATTACATATAGAAAAGGCTCTCTTGCAAACAAATAATAACAAAAAAGGTCTTTTGTTCTTATACTATTCACTAACAGGAAACAATAGAGAAATTTGCCCAGAAGGGACGTTTTGGCGAAATAGCTTGCAGATGCTCTGTGCAGGTTAGGCTAGTAATAAATAAATACCACTGTCATTCTAATAAGAAACCAATCACAGTTTAGGGAAAGAGTTCCAAGACCTGGTGGCTTTGCAGCTGAAGGGTGCTCACTAAGTTGCATTTAACTACCTGCAATGTTTACAATAAATTACCAAAAATAATTAATTTTAATAATAATACAAGTTCCTTCATCAAAACCTTTAGAACTGGATGTAGAGTACATATGCATGCTCTCTGGCTAACTGGCTCTTAAGAACCTCAAATCTCAACTGTAACAACCAGTTACAACAGAATCAAACATCAAGCATCAATCTCTCAATGACACTAGGCAATTGCACATTAAGGACTTGCTTAAAGTCCCTACACAGTGACCACATCAAGCGAGACTTGAACCCACACATTAAGCATTACAGCCAACTGGTTACCATCTCACAACTGTGGCTTAAACTTATCCCAAGCAACTTATACCATAAATCTGGAAGCCACATGCCTGAACTGACAGTCCGTAAGCGGTACTTGTTCCCAGTGAATGAGTACCAAGCAGTGTGTACGACTGAAGCATTTCATCAAACCTATGATAAACAACAGGGAAAAAAACAAAAGCATTTTATAAATAATTGAAAAATAATTGAAAAATAATGAGAACAATGATGACAATTGTAATGACAGTAATTATGAGAAAAAATGCAAAAAATGACATGGCGGCCGGCCACCTGTGAGACAATTTCTTGCCTTTGAAAGTGAAGTCTTCCTTGAGATGGACTTGGTGCACTGACACTTTGGAAAAAATGCTTCACTGAAATATCGCTAACTGCCACTGACATATGCATTATTGCCTTTACAGAAGTTACATAAATATACTTGTGTATTTATATATGCAAGTTATAACTGTATGAATGTATGTATGCATATATGTATGTACATATGTACCCAGACACTTAATACCTTTCAAGTACCTCTCAAACGCACTCCATTCACTAGCCTAAATGGTGTTACAAATAATTAACGAAAAGTGAAACTGCAAGTAAGTAAGTAATGCTCAGATACCTGGAAATGTCACCAGTTAATGGCCCTTGCACACATGTACAGCCAACCAACAGAGTCAAAAGCTGTGAAAGATAAAAGGAAATAATAATAAAAAATAAATAGAGATATTCATGGGTTATTTATGGGTCACGGTTCTTCAATTCAAAGATACTGATCAATGTAAAGGTAGGATTTGAATGACATGAGATAAAATGTGTGAATCTTAGGGTAACCTGCAGTCGGCTTCATCAATTGCTTTTGTGAAGCCAGTAAATGTTGCTCTCTGGAAAATTGGAGCAATAAGTCCCCGAAAGTCAGCACCAATGCGGCTGAAGGAAAGTCCAAAGTACATGCACTGTCCAAGAAGAGAGTCAAGACGACCACCGATGCCACGACTTAAGTCGCTTTCCAGGGTGCGAAGAAACTGTGACACCTACAGTCAAAATAAAAACAAATTTCAGCAAATGTTTTTCATTTAAGTTTCAGAAGTTTCAGTTTTGGTAAAGGATTTACTTTCAGTTTCAGAAATGGCTTCACCTTCAGTTTAAGTATAGATTTCACTTACAGTTTAAGCAGATTTCCATTTCATCTTCAAATGTTTTCACTCTCAGCTTAATAAGACGTTTCACTCTCCATTTGGGAAATTTCAGTTTGAAGCAGTTTACTTTCAGTTTCACAAATAATTTTGCTTTCAGTTCCAGTGTAGGTTCACTTTTAGTCTGAGCAAAGGTTTCACCTTCAGTTTCAGAAAATGAGACAAAGGATGAAATGAATACAACACTTGATAATAAAGCCAAGATATCTGTACACAGAAAAACCAGATCAGACCTTTTGGATGACCCAGCCATGGAAGAGAGCGCTTTCGTTCAGTCGATCGTCTTTGCTTGAGACGAGACTCATTTCATCATCAGAAAAGATGGCTCTGTACTGCGTGATGATGTCAAAGAGATGCACACGACTCAATTCGATCGTTTTCGAGATGTGATGGTAGGCTGCAGTGACAAATCAGAAACTACCTTACAGATGCCAACTTAAAACTGCACGTATCATTATTATTTGCGTATTTATGAAACGCCACTATGTAAAGACAGCATCAGTCGATAGCGCTGGGAAGTTCTGCAGAAATGACTTGCTCAAGGTTCCTACACAGAAACCGCCTCTGGGGAGGCTTGAACCTGCACACTTTGTAGTACAATGCCAGCACTTATACAATCGGCTACTGTGTTACACGGAAGCATACAAGTGGCATTAAGACCAAACTGATAATGTTGAAGGCTTTTGTCATGGTTTGGGGTTTGCATCCAGCCATGTAAAAATTGTATGCTGTAACAGCAAATACAGAAGCCCCATATGACGATGCTTTAAGAAATTTGCTTGGCTTGTTTTTAGATGAACACGATAAAAATTAAAATGCCCAGATCAAAATGCAAGCCAACCCCCTGGCGGCCATCCAATTAGCCGACCAGCCAGCCATCCTGCTGGCCAGTTAATCAGTTAGCCAACCAGCCAGCCATTCATCCTGCCAGCCAGTTGATAATTGATGTGCTGATCCTAAATATCCTTACGTTCTTCGGTTGGTATGGCATGCAGAACACTCTGGAACCAAGCATCTCGAGCCTGGAACAAAAACAAAACTGAGTCAGATGCTGTTTGGCTCAACAACAAATCACCAATGAAGTTCTAGTAAGCATCAGAATTCATAAGCCATTTGTTTTCAAGAGGTCAGTCCAGTGAGACCTAGCGAAAATACCGAGATGGACAATGACAAGTGTAATGGTATGCCATTGTATATACATGCTGTCGTATTTTACTCTGACCATTAGGCATTCTTAACTATCTTAAAATGCACTTTTTCAGATCAACCAGATAGCCAGGTGTGCAATACTTTTCTGATGCACTTAAAAGCATGTTATTCATGCATACCTAATCAGCACCATACACTGAAGTTTAAAAAATAACCGGCAGCAACATAAATAAAATAATTAAATAATTATTATACAAATAATTAAAGAAACAAATTTAAAGCCCCAAGATTAAACAGTGAGGACCTATTATCTGTGTAAACAGTAACAGATGCGTTGTTCAATATTAAAATGCACCTGCAAGAACTTTATCCGAAGTTCCGCTTCACTGAACACGTCCATTCGCCTTAGATATCCGATGACGCGCAGACAAGCTGGAAGCTGGACATTGGTCCGCAGCTGATGGATGAGTTGATTCAGCATCAGCTGAGCACTTTTTTTTACCTCACTGACGATGTTCTGCAAAACAGGTGCCACAGGTGATTTCTATTACATGTAAAATGTATGAATAGTCGAGGAGCTTCTATAGCACCACTGTAATAATGCTAAAGGAACTCACCAATGGTCACTGCCAAGCAAAGCTGGTCTGCATACCAAAATGACTACAACAGTAAATACCAAAGTGTAACACTGGTATTTCGACTGTAATATAATGTAACACATTTGTTCCAGTAACACTGACTGCCAGTGAACTACAAGTATGTATGTAAGTATGTATCTGGTTAATTATACAGTGCCTTTTAAGAACCTGGCAAAGGCACTAAAACATGGCTAGAAATGTGTCTAAGCTGTCTCTGTTGGTAGAGCGCATTTACTGAGGAATATTATTCTAGAATGATGGTCCAGTACACAAGAAAGCTCGCACCATGTACAGGAGCACGGGATGAGCTGGTCCTGATGGGTTGCAGAAAGCAATGATTGTAAAAACCCTGCTTGAGACAGGAATGAGGAAAAATCAATCAAAATGACCAATCAATTAAATCAAGCAATCTGCTGCTTCACTCTGCAAGCAATAAATATTGGTCAATCAACAAGTTGGTCAGTCACTCAACCAGCCAGGCCCAATCACTAACTCAGTACTTCACTAACGTCGTAACTAACCAACCAAATAGCTTAGTTACTCAGTACCTAACTAGCTCACTAACTAGTTTACCCATCCTTAGTTGTCCATCAACTCTCACTAACCCCCACACTCCATCAATCACACTCACTCAATTGCCCACCCACTTATTCAAATGATTTAAGAACCTTTAAATTACCAGTATATCAATCACAAGTTGATAACCAATTTATGAAACAATCAGTCATTCAATCAATATGATGCCTTACCAACCCAAACTATCAAACAATTACAATTCTGCGAGTCAAAATGTCGTCTCACCAGAATGACCAGTATGTTGGCATACTTCTTTTCGAGACGCTTGACGTAAGACGTGAGTTCAAGAGCTTCCTCGTAGTAACCATTGCGGACACAGGTGTCCATCAGCTGAGGAATCTCCAAGAACTCCAACAGCTGAGGATGCTTCACAAGCGTCAGGTTGTTTGTTTTACGGCTGCCATAATAATATTAACAGTAATCATAATAATAACAATAATAAAAATCATAACTGCCACAACTTAATGCGCAGCGGCTGTTCCAGATGTTTTACCTCACCTCCAACAAGTTTTAAATCCCGAGGTATCATATGTACCTTGGAGAAAAAATTATCATAATAATAATAATAACAATTCAATGCTGCAGTGCACCTTCCTTATGCCAGAACCTGACAAGTTGCTGCTGATCCAAGCGTAGTTCCTAATATCCAGAAAGTTTCTAAATCCCGCAGAATCGTATGGATCATAGGTACCTTGGAGAAACAATAATAATAATAATAATAATTAAACAACAACCCTTAGAATCACTTAGCTAACAATCCCATCAACAACTGAACGAAAAAATGAAAGACAAAGTGTAAGGAAGGAACAGTGTGTGGATGGGCCAAAGTTGGGCGGATGAATGTATGAGTCCATGGCAGGTAATTAACCAAATAGTTAATTAATTGTACCTAGCATTGACTTCTTGAGCCCTTTTCATGAACTCTTCACAGCTGCAATTTAGTTCGGGAAGTTTGGTCAACATCGAATCCACGTGCTTCTCAATTACTTGAAACTGCAGCCAAAAAAAGAAAGAAGTGAGTTGCAACATCAGCTGAGAGGTTGGAAGGTGTCTTGTCACCGAATTCCAGTTGTTGTGCTTGTGTCTACGCCAAATGATCCTTCAACGTCAGGACACTGCTTCTCAGGAGTTTCTACTGAGGCTTCTGTACAAGTTACATTTAACTTTACTTATTTTGTTAGTTAGTTATCTAGTCATCTAGACACTTAACAGCAACTTTTAAGCACTTCACAAAAGCGCTGCCCTAGATGATGTTGAAGTGCATCAAGGACAAAACGTTCATCAGTAAGCACAAAGCACTCAGGTACCCAGAAGTTACCACTAGCTGGTTCCCACATACATGGATTTCAATCCAGAGTTTTAAAATGACATCAAACTCTGAGTTATTGTCCCCTCTTTTGCTTGTAATCCGTTTTCTGTTCATGGAAGTGGATCTGCCTTAAACCACGGAAGCCCGGGTTTGATTTCAATGCAAACAGAAAATGTGCAACTGGATTGTTCAGCCCAAACACAAAATTTGGCCAGTTGCCATTGCTGCGTTAGTACTTCAACCACTGAGCCTATTATGATTACTGTTGATAGAGGTGGTTGTAATAAGCAAGTAAGAAAATTAGATAACTTAACCTGGTTACATGATTTGAAAAAGTGTTACGGCTTACAACTGGACACTCTTAGCCACACTCTGGCAATTTTACTTAGAATTTGGCAAAGGACTTAAATTACAAAAAGTCTATTCTAGTAACTTCTACAGCACCATTATCAAAATGCATAAAGCATCAGTTGAAGGTTGCTCCAGGTGAAACTGCAGCAAAAAATCATAACCCATTTGAGAATCCTGGTTGAAATTCTGGCAGAGATCTGAGAAAGTTGCATAATTATCAAAAAGTTAAAGAAACTGACTTGACTTCGTTGATGTTAAGCAAATTAATGTTAAGCTTACATCTTGGAAAATCTCTTTGCCGCATTCAGCCGTCTGAATGAAGGTCTTGTAGTTATGAAACGCTAGATCCTGTGTCTGCTCCAGGATCTGCGCTCTTTCCTCAGCCAAGCGATCTGGCTCACGACCTAATCCACACCACACACAAATATCAAACATGAGAAATTGTTATTTTCAAACAAGCCCTATCCTGTGCAGCTTTTCAAGAAAATCTCCTGTTGCTCCATAGTAGCTATAACCTTTTTTCTCATAATATTATTTGCAAGATGGCACCAGCTTTATATGTAGCCTTTCCAAACGTACTAAAACAACTACAGACCATGTGTCTAACGCTACTCTTACACAAATGCACATCTTACTTTTCTAATTAAGGTGTTTGATTACCAATATGTTCGCCTGTACCTCTAAGTCTGTGGTACAAATCCACTGTTTTATGCAAAACTGAAAATTGTTCTCAAGCCCTGCAACATGTTGTAATGTTGTCTGCTCGTTGCATTGCAGCTGTCTTGCTTGAATTTCAGCCAAAGTATCATTCAGACCCAAGACCATACCTTGACGACCAGTGTTGAAAGACGCAAGCCAATATTTGAGTAATTATTTTACCTAACCTTACCTTACCTTACTTGGCAGCATAAGGCTTTATCCTGAAGGAAGAGGAAGGGCAGTCCCTTAAGCTAATCCCAAGAGGCACCCACGGGTGTGAACTGCTAGCGACTTCGTTTTCTTAGACTTGTTATGCGACAACCTGATCTTCCCACAGACAGTGTATGGTCAGTCAATCCATTTGATAGCTGTGCTTGCTAGGGGCACCTGTGAAGCAGAAATCTCAAAACATCCTTCTGCCCTGATGGGGATTTGAACCCCTAGCCCCTGCGCTGACAGTCCAGTATGCTAACCACTAGACTATCATGCATCCCTCAATTATGTAATGTACCCAGTAACGTAATTATCATACACTTATATATTATATATATATATATATATGTAGCTCTGCTTTAAAGAGACTGAGCAGGACTAATCAGACAACTTAGCAACATGAAACAAAACTATCGATAAATTCATAAACAAATATTAATTCATTTGCCCCAATACAAAAATGTATCTCAAATGAGATACACCTGTCTATCTCATGTTAAACTTGAAGTCATTGTATTAGTTTTAGTCTTAGCAGACGAATTTTCTGGATGTTGATCTGATTGCAGCCTGGTTTTGATGCACAATCAGTTGATGCCCTGTGCATTACACACTGGCACGGCATAAGTTATTAATTAATAATAATAAAGATGAAATAGTAATATACATACTGAGTTTGCTGATGCCATAGGAGCTGAGTTCAGCAAGATACTGTGCAAACTCTGCATTATCCTTACAGCTGTCTGCATGAAAACAAAACATTCACACAAATAAAATTCGTCCTGTTAACAACCTGTGGCCTTACAGAAGTTAAGCCGCCATTGGCTAGCAAGTAATATTCAACTGGACACGAATTTTCTCGCGTAACTCCGAACATGGCGCGATGTTGTACAGAAAGAGGTTCTCAACACCGCTGCAACAGAACGCATATCGCACCATGATTGTTATCCTGCCCTTCACAGATGGCCTGGTAGAGGCCGGTTGGACGGCCTAAGTACACCCTTACCTCGAACTCCGCCTGTCAAACGTCCGTACACAGCCAGAAAAAGCTCACTGCAAAGGGAAATCTGGCGACGCATGCTTGGAAACGGTCAAGTTACAGAAGGAGGCAAACTGAATATGACAGCAATAATGATCAATGTTTGGCAAAAAGAAAACGAGCCAATCTGTACCTGGAAAAGCCTCCTTAAAGATTGTCGCCAAAATGCTTTCGTCTTCCACGTCCACAACAACCGCCGCCATGTTGACAGCAAAACCAAAGATCACACCATAACAACTAACGAACGCTTGAAAGCCGTTATCACGATCAAGCATGCGTGTAAATATACAAAAATTAAATGTAAATGTATAAGTTTTATATAGCGACCGTATGGCTTCGACCCTGCTCATTTTGCCATGAATTTATAAGGTGAGATCCTTGTAAATATAAATCACCGAAATTTCTCAGCGTCAGGGAGACCAGCTTCACTTCCGGCGCTATATCAAGTGCGCGAGAGCGAAGTTGTTTGGTCATTTTGGGTGCCAGGTCCAAATACAGGTGGAATCAAGACAGCATGGTGAGTACTGGCCTAGTTAGCTACATCGGTAAACGTGTATACCAAGGAGCCTCTGTGCGTTAAGATCCTCGATTCGCAACCCGATCGTGGCTTATTTCAAAAATTTGAATCTCGGGCTAGCACGATTCGCACACAGGGACCTTAAATCGTAATCGTAATTCCAAGATTTCTACAGCGCCCAGCGAAAACCGCGCCGCGGGGACCAGCTTATTCACAGGCGCTCAGTCAAAACAAAATCTATAGGCAAAAGGATTCGGTTCCAGGTCAAGATTGAAAAGTCATACGGAGAGACAGCGTGGCAGCTACGGGTGGTGGTGTTTGGGGTTGGAGAGGAGAGAGAGGTAAGAGGAAGAAGGGTTGTCAGGGTATACGATCTGTGAAAGAGGAATGTTTTGAGTGAAAGGCCATTGAGTGAAAGGCGTGGAGCCCATTCAAACAGGCAGCTGTTATGATGGATCTCACCCGATAAATTGTGATTAAGGTGGTTCCCATGTCTTAGCTTTCATTGGGCGCTGTATAAATCTTGAGTTTACAATTACGATTACGAAGATGAGGAGGACCAGATGACAAAGGGAGGAAGGGAAGAAAGAGAAAGAGGAAGAAATGGAGGACGAAGAGGCGAAGGGAGGGGAGAGATATTCAAGGAAAGGGGGAGGAGAGGGAGGGGGAGGAGGAGGAGGTGTCGCTGTCTTTTAACGTCGCATCATTGCCTGATTGAGCCACATGAACTATGACCCCATGAGATGGTCTCTGTCTTTGTTCAGTCGCTGTTGATTTACAAGTTTTACAACTCAGCGCGCCTTGTCAGATCAGCTTAGTCAGCTCGAAGTCCTTTCCATTCTCAAGAAGAATTATATACTGTAACGTTCTGTAAATCTCCGAAATTTCTCAGCGCCCACAGAGCCGCGTCAGCCAAAACAGCTTATTCACCTGGCGCTATATCAAATCCAGTCCGCAGGAGCTAGGTAGTTTAGTTAGCGTCGGTAATCCGAAGGAGGGGTGAAGTCGGGGGGGACAGCATGGTACTGAACTGGAAATCGTTGGTGTTAGGGGTCATGAGATGGTGCATAAGCAACAGCGTAGGATAGCTCTGAATGTGTGATCTCCGGTGTCACTGTAGGAATCCTAGGTGTTTTCTTTACTTGTACAACTTATTAACTTATTTATTTGTGATATTTGTGATGCGGCACATTAGCTTAGTGGCTATAGTGCTCGGCTTGTAATGCCGATAGTCCGGGTTCAAGCCTCCCCTTAGAATGTTACTGTGTAGGGATCTTGAGCAAGTCCTTCACTCACAACTGCCCAGTGCCATCGATTGAGGTTTAGTCATTAGATAGTGGCGCTTGATAAATGCACAAATAAATAATAATTATCATTATTTTGCTCCATGTTGCTAAGTTGCAGCAGCAGTTTGCTACAAGCATTAATTTTATCGAACAATTGTTGTCAAAATTCATTCACAATGGGATTAGAGCTTTACATTTCTTAAAATAGGCTCAATATTTACAAATCTGTCTGGCTGTCGTTGATTGCTTAGCGCCATATGGCATTAACTTCACGCGCAGAGTAACTGCGCGCCTGGTTTCACCTGTGTTTTATTTTAAACAAGTGCGACCGTTGTGTATAATCGCACTCATAAAGCCGAGCTCGATAAAAGGCCGGAAATTTATCTGTAAAGAGCGCCTACATAACTGATAAACACTGGGCTTGGGCATACGCCCCTTTGTACGTTTCCGTGGGTATGTGTCTGTATGCGTGGGTGAGTGTGTGATCTCTGGTGTCATCGTTTAGCGGCGGCAGATGGCGACCTCTTTGTGGCCTCCGACCTTTGATAACAGACTCTCTCCGGTGTGCGAGCCTGTTGCTATAAATAGCGCGGACAATAAATCAAGGAGGATAGCGGCATCGGCGGCGCGCAACAGCCGATACCAGAGGGCGGAGCAAGATGCGGCCCTAGACCAATTTTTTTATTTAGTCTCAGCCTTTCAGCGCGTGTACTACATAAACTGCCTTTGGGTCTTAGCAGCCTGTTTAGGCCCGCAGCTGTGTTGAGCGTCATTTGGTTCATTGCGGCCTACATCGGCTCGATCGCGAGCGAAGAAACGCGCCTCTGTGGCAAGGCCTCTTGGTGGAACCGACGTCATCAGACGGTCCATAACAAAGCCTATGTTTTCAGCTAGAGGCCACAATGTGATAATAGAACGCGTACGCATCCAGTACGCCAATATGACGCCATTGACGAGCATTAAGCGGAACATTCCGCAGGGTCAGGCCTAGTCCAGCTGGAGAGTGAATGTCGGGTCACAACGTGGCGGACCAGCCCTGGACTGTTTGTAACAACAAATTCTGACACCGAGTCAAAATGTTTATGGAATGTGCTTGTTTCCTTTTTCTTGGCCCTTCACCTGAGCCATCGAAACACTGACAAATGTGCGTTACTGATCGATCTGCCAGTCACACGTGCTATAGGGGTAGTTTTGACAATAAATGATAAGCTGTTTGATTGTCCCTGCACTATAATTTTTCAGTGTAGTTTAGTTGGCTTACTCTAGCGAACATGTTCAATTAATCTTTCTGTCGTTCGAAAATACAACTGAAAACATAAAGCATAAACCTAGTGCTGAAGTAAACTTGTGTAACCAGTTTATTTTAATTTTTACGCAGTAATTCAGTATTTTCGAGCTAACCTATTGACCGAGTGACTTCTATGGGGCTTAATTGTCAAGCACAAGACACCAACTCTTTGTTCACCACTAATCCCGAAGAAGACAATGCCTGCTGCTAAGACTAGTAGGCCTACTGACGCCTAAACGCATCTTGCGTCGATCTAAACTACACGTTAACGATCACAACAGAGCTTGAGAATGGGAACGAAAACGCACATGCGACACAAAGACGGGGCTCTCAGCTTCTCAAATGTGTAAGGAGGCGATCCAAGGCTGACTAAATCTGAAGAATTAGCATTGATCGAAGGAGTCTGACTCGGGAATGGCAACCCCGCGTCGTCCTTCGTCTAGTAAACAACACTCGAGCCGCCTTTGTACACAGCGCGTTATTGGGAGCTCATTGATGCTTGCCGACTTCCATTGGACTCGTGATGTTGTATGCTCACCATTATTCAGTCGCATTGTCGACAATACTGCTTGCAGCTCCACTGACCACAAGGAGGCAAAGGTACCGTCCTTTGAGGTAATTTAAGTTAAAATAATGATAGCATTAAACGCTAGGAATGTCGTCATTTAGTCTGAACCTTATGAGGAACAATGTCTAGAATCTGCAGACACTGATGAAGCGGCATTTGTAGTCAGAAACAAATGTGTATATATGCATGCATGTATGTATATATGCATGCATGGTATGTATGTATATATGCATGCATGGTATGTATGCATATATGCATGCATGGTATGCATGTGTTTGTATGTACATGTATGTTTGTATGTATTATGCATGTATGTATGTGTGTGTATATCTATAGACACTAAACATAGCACATTTGAGTGCCTTACAAAAGCACTGCCTTTGCTATCCTAATTGTGGCATTTTGTAATAATCTGATGATACTTTGGGTTTAGCTATAGACACCGGTGGGTGTGCGTTGACGTCAGATGGTTTATGTCTGTGAGCAGCCCAGCCATAGCAGTTTCTGTTCATACAAGTCATTACTTAATTGTCAGTTTAGCATTGTTTAGCATTTCATGTCTGCTGTGGCATGTACTATAACTTAATGGAACCAGACATTTATGTTTCACCATTTCATTAACCTGCTGATTAAGAACATTGGAGTGTCTGTCACTCGTTTCAGGACCCGATAAAACTTTCAGGGGCCTTGTTCATGCTGAAATTGTGAAGCCTTACTAAGCATTGTTGGGCACGACTGGCCATCCCACGCTGCACACCTCTTTGCAATTCACAGCGGATACATCTGTTGCCGGGGCTGGGTTCCAAATGCTTAGGTCATAAGTATAATATGCGTAGTATGTGCTTCTGTTAATCGAGCACTGATTCTTGCTAATTTTTGTGTAATGTAATGTAAGACACTATGGATGTAACATTTCTGGACTGCCACTTCGCTTGTATTGGGAGGACTGCAGATTAATTGGTGATTAGAGCACCAACAGAATAGAATTACATGACTGAATAAGAGCAACAATAATTTAAATAATTATAACTTTAATTTTAACTTTATTTACTCTATTAACTTTTGTTACTTTAGTTATTACGTTTTAATTATTATTAAATAATTTATACTTGCAAGTAAGGTGCTTATATAAATTTAGTCATTACAATAAATGAATAAATAATTACATAAAAATGCATGAATAAATAAACTAAATATGTCTCAAAGTAAATAGGTTATTCAGTGGGCATTGTTATAAATTTTATTATTACTTTATACAATTTATATTGCTCACAAAATTAGGATAGTAGAATAATGATCAACTGAATAATATTATGACCATAATATTGAAGATCTCGGTAACCTTAATGTTAGTAATGGCTAAATATAACCTTGGTCTTGCAATCACTTGCAACCAGACTTGGTTCTTGACATGACATTCTTGGACAACCCCACTGACTTGACACAGCGCTCGTGAATAAGTTGATGCCCTGCGCTTAGCTCTTAAGTAGCGCTTTAGAAATTGGAGTTTACGACTACGATCACGACTTCATAAGACACCAAGTTATTTGGCCAAAGGAATGCACCATTACTGTAATGCGTGTAGCATTCCTCCGTCGACAGCCTGTTGTGCCGTCGTCCTAGATTGTAAGCCGTGCTGTTCGCGGTCGTTGGGGTTGTTGAAGCCTGCTTGCGTGGTGTAGGTAAGTCGTTTTCGCTTTTCTTTTATGCTTATTTTGAACGTCTTTCTTCCAAAATTGGTGTATTGGTGCCGTTTCTACTTTCATCTACTCAGATTGTCCATGTTGACGTCGATTTCTTGAGGTTTTCTTCGAGTGGAGACAACTGTCGGTCAGGTTTTAAGAAATCGCCATGATAGCCCACTTCCGACACGTATTTTGCGATCGATCCGGTATTCGTTTTACGGGGAAATCGGGACGAGGACAGATGGCCAAAACTTGCCCATGAGGGTAATTTGGTCAGATGGATATTGCCGAGCCAGTGCCGTCGAAGAAGTAGTGTAAAAATTCGCTATCATGGCCCGGAGTCGAACCCTGGCCGCTATCGTTTATTGCCGGAGTTCTAACTACTAAGCCGATTCCTGTGTTTGTGAGATGACGGGAGAAATGCGTTGGGGTTGGGAAAGGCGCTGTTCAGGGCTCTGTTGTGACCTTTTGGCTGACCAGATTTAAGTGGAAGATTAGAAGATTCAGTTTAATAAAATTCTGTCAACAGTCACATTGTTCCGAAAGAAATTGCCAAAGAAAATGATGTTTAATAAATGTCTGATAACGGTAATATGAATAAAATAACCCTGGTTGGGTTGTTGGTGTGGGTTGTGGAAATAACTGTGGGAAGAACATTTTAGTGTCAACAAACGGTGTTGGCGTTGGCTTTTATTATGTCTGATATTGGAGCTTGACAAATTTGCCAACTTGCCGCCAACTCTTGCAGTGCACAATGATATCATGATATTAGTGTATGATATGTAATGTTTTTGCCAATGGTCGACGTGTTTTGTGTTATAATTATCTGTATTTATTAAGCGCCATCATCTAACATCATCAGTCGATGGTGTTGAGCAATTGTGCAAGAAGGACTCGCTCATGGTCCCTGTGTGGCAACAGTCTCAGGGAGGCTCGAACCAGCAAACTCCTATTGGTGCACTAAGTTTTAAAAATTCAGCATGTTTGTTAAATGTGTCGGAACCTTAGATGGCACACTGGCTGACCAGGGAAATCCTAGTATAATTTTTTATTTGAGTGACTAGAGCTTGGGTGATTTGCAAAGGTTTTTGTGATTCGTTGTTCCGGTGCGACTTGTAAAGACTGTATACTGTAGGATATGGTGTTTGAGTATCAACCAGACTTTGATTAATTTCGATTTATTCCTTTACATTACATTTCTGTACCATGTTACTTTACGTGACTTTATCATTTTACTGTAACTCATCTTGCTTTGCCTTGGGTTAAGATACCTAGCTGGGCTCAGATATAGAGTGAAAGGGGAGAATTTGATAACTATTTTACATCCTGGTTTCATGCCAATTGCTTGTCTTCTTGTTTGCAGTTCTAGCATAACTCACTGTGCCTTCTTAGTCTTGGCACCGTCTTACTGGAATCATCATCCACTTGATCTCCATCGTTTGATTCTTAATGGTGCTAGTGGTACTTTTTCCCTCTACTTCGAGGCTGTTCTTTCGATGGGGCTGGATTTTGAGTGTCTCTCGGCAGATAATCTCGCTTTTAAGTTATGTATTAAAAAGAAAGGGTTGAACGTGGGTCCATTTTAAAAATTGAACTGAAAGAATATGCTGCTATGCGTCATAGCAAACAATAAAATCATTCCACCAAGGACGTGCCACGATTCAACTTTCTAAGTACTCAGATCACCTTAATCTGGTCCGTCCAGGAATTACCATACTGCCCTGTGCGTTACTAGATGGTGCTATAGTAGTTTTCTGATAAAATTAGAACTGATGTTGGTCTTCATTCAGTTCATGTTCTTTTCATTTTGATCTTATGACCCACCTTTCTTGAAAGGACAACTGCCACAGACTGTCATCTGTTGTCATCTTTTCTCCTCAAATTACACTGGCTTTCAGCTTACTACTACTATCATTACAATGAAATACATTACAGCTTTATCTGCATATGTTACATTTTTTGTATGTGTTTGTGTGTGTGTGTGTGTGTGTTTATGTGGTTAATTATTGGCTAACCATAGCTACAAAGGCTTTTATATAGTCTGCAAGTGTGTGCGTGTGTGTGCATGCAAGTGTGTTGACCTGAAGTTATTTGTAAAAACAAGTGCAAATATTGATTGGGTGATTTATTGACTGATTAAATAATTGATTTAAAGATTGATTACGTTGAACCAGTTGGCCCTGTGCAATTGACCCAATGGCTAATGATCTATTAGATTCCTTACAACAAAGATAGTGTACGGTTTCTGAATTCATAAATCTACCAATATAAAAACTGAACTGTAATCATTCTATGATCCTTTTATTATAATCATTTTATTATCCACTGGGTTAAAAAATTAATCACCTGTCTTGTTTACATTGTGAGAACAAATTTTCCAGCTGTTACTGATGATAAAACTCCTTTCCTTGTCGGGAAAATTAGTCCATTGTTATGGTCATTATTTTTAATTTCTAAACATTTTGTTGCCCCAGGGTGTCTTATCTGATACAGGGTTCATATGCAGGCGTGATTTTGATTGTAACCCTTGAACTCTGACCTCTGGCCCTGTTGAGCTGTATGGTTGACCTTATTTAATAGTTGCCATAAACTGTTCCGTTCTTATCTAATCTTTGGCAAGTCAGAATTAGGAATCTGGTTGACTAGCAACTTTAAACATCCCTGTAAACAGGTCAGATGCTGATGTTTGAGGCTGACCTCCTGACCTTCTGATGTCTTGTCATTTATGAAGGCAGTGCTGTAGAAGCACACGTTTAGTTTTGATTAGATTAGACACTATGCACTACATTCAAGGCAAGTTTCAATGCACATTTTGCTGCTGCCAGTCATTTGTTGTTGTCTACATTATTGTCTAATTACTTCAAAAAGCCACACACTGCCTGGCTGTAGACGACGATGAATGTCCTTTATGTGTATATTACCCCACAGCTGTATGTTAGCATCTTGCCCACATTAACTTTAGTGCCTGATGTTTATTCTAAGCTTGCTTGCTTGCATGCTAATTTGCTTGCTCACTCATTTGCCTCATTTTGCTCACACACATTTGCTTGCTCACTCATTTGACCACTCACTTATTTGTTTAGACTAATTTGCGTGCTCACTCATGTTGCCTCCCTCATTTTGCTCACACACATGTGCCTGCTCACTCGTTTGACTGCTGACATATTTGCTCGTACTCTTGCGTGCTCACTCGCTTGTTTGCTTGCACTCATTTGCTTGCTTGTATATTTATTCGCATTCGTCATTTACTATCGTGCACACCCATTATCTCTCGGTTCTACTTTTCTGCATGTGTTGAGGGCGGTTGAGAAGAGGCGTGGAGATGCAGAACACTTCTTGTTTCCGTGTTGCTGGGGGGGGGGAACCAGGTCTGTTTTACGGACATCATAAGCTGTGCAAGGTGGTTCATGGACGAGCGGCTGGCTGGCTATCTCGTCAGCCTCTGAATGGTGACAGAAATACTGTATATATATATATGTATATATATGTATGTATGTATATAGTGATCAGATAGGTACAGTAGTATATGCACACGTCATACATTTGTACATAAATACATATGTTCAAGCATATGTGCATACAAAATACATACATAATACATACATGCACATATATACATACATAATACATACATACGCATGCACGCACGCACACATAACCAGTGGAGCTTTGCTCCTTGTGCTTGGCAGGACCTGACTGAGCAGAGATCTTCTAGATGACCTGCTTTAAATGGCTTCGACTCATCTTGGATGGGCCGGATGAGGAGAAAGGGTCAGAGGTCGGCATGGAGCCTAGATGCCTGTCTGGAAGTGCTCAACGCCCGGCCTAGTCATACATGGTCATTCCGTAGGGGCATCTGGATGAAGTGGTTGGAAGGTCAGCTGGAAAGGGGGTGGGTTGAGGCCAGGTGAGCTAGTATGTAATGGCTGGAGGGTGAGATGAAAGCCGATGTGAGGTCAGTTGAACCGTTCAACAACTTTTTATCGGTTTCCTTTAGAGTGTGAACACAGTGTACAGTATATGTTTAGTGTTGCTCTTAGCTGGACAGTTAATGTGGCGTTTTATGAGCCAGACGCTTCTTCTCCACTTTGGGGCAGCTTCAATACATTGTTACCAGACAGTATGTCTTGAACGTTGAAGACACACTTAAAGGTAAGGTAAACAGGTAAAGATAAGGGAGGGCGATAGTCTAGTGGTTAGTGTGCTGGACGATCAGCCTAGGTTTGGGGTTCAAATTCCTGCTAGGGCAGAAAAGATTATTTTGAAATTTCTGCTCCATGACACCTTGAGTTAACTCAGCTACAGAATGAGTACATTGACTGTACACGGTCTTTAAGGTGATCAGGTGGTGAGGGAGAGGACTGACCATGTCCCCTACTATGCCAGTGGTAAGAAAATTGACGTTAACACTTTATACCTGTGGCTGCCTACTGGGGGCGGCACAAGGGACTGCTAAAAACACAGGTAAAGGTAGGACACTTGTTTATATGACTCTGCAGAAAGTCCTCAGACTGTCATCTCGGGGTTTGAAGGAGCTCTTGGCTGAAGCGCAAACACTGCGGGGGTACACCTTTTTGAACCTCTCGGCTTCTGTTGGTATTGCTGTCTAGGATTTTGACCACCTGTTGTATTTTCACCTGGTCTGTCCCGTGGATTATTCCCGTGCTGAGATTTCACAATGGTTTGATTGATGCCTTGTGTGATAAGAAAGCAGAGTTGTAAAAGTTGGTAGAGTAGTAGCCAATGTGGGCTACGAACACATCTTGAAAGCCATGTCTGTTCATACCAGATGTTAACTTAATATTGATCTGCATGTCCTTTTGAATAATGATAAGTCTGATGAATGAGGACTGATTTTAAGTATCATGGATAGACAATATATATGCTGACAAGACTACTTGGACTGAAACATGAGAAAAGCACTGAATTTGACAAATGGCTGACAAGAATGGAGGTATTTTATTTGCACCCATCACCCCCAAATAGCTGCCATCAGGAACTTTATTATTATTGTAATTGTAATTGTAATTTGAAATTTGTATAGCGCCTCTTCAAGATAAACTCATCAGAGGCGCTTTCTGCACTAATGATGTTAAATGTCATTAAGAATGGAACATTCGTCCACAAGTAAACATTGGTCAAGAATACTAGAAGAGTCAGCAGTGGCAAGATCGCACACACACGCAAAGCCCAACCAACAGGTTCCCAACTAGAGTTGAATGATGACAGCTTGTTCAGAGTTTCTGAACCACGTAGCAACAAGGATGAGGAGCGACCATGGGCGATGTGATCCGCCGCCTATGGCTCACGGTTGTCCCATCGTCCAACAGTCTCTCGTAGATGGAAGACATTGCGGCAAGCAGAGATTAATCAAACCATCAGATATGCGTTGGACAGGTTTCGTCGCCTGTCTTTCGGTATTATTATTGTTATTGTTATTGCATTTATTACTTGTGCAAGGTCAGTGAATCTGAGTGCAAAGCGACGCTGAGTGAAAAACTTGCTCAATGTCCCTACCCAGTTACTGTCTCGGGGAGGCTTGAACTGATGCTTACTCTCTGGTACAAACTGAGCTGGAGTGCCCGACATGATGATGAGGACGACGACGACAGTGATGATAATTAAAATAAGATAGTCATCAGTGACGGATTGGGGAGGGATATAATGGACATGTGCTTCCCGTGTACTCTTGGCACATTTACATTTGGCTTCATAGTTGCTTTGTCACCATATTTGAAATTCCACTATAGCTTTGCTGCCTCTTCAAATCCTGGATCCGTCTCATCTAGAACAAAAGCAGTTCCTTAAGTTAACCTCCAGGATGGCTATGGGTATGCGGTGTTAAAGACTTTATTTTCTTAGCCTCGACATGTGAGGGTGGGTGGCCAGTCCTCTTCCCTGCTGCCTGATCTTCCCACCGACAGTGCATTCCTGTTATAGTTGAGATTGGTAAGGAGGCACTACTGGAACGGAAATCTTGGACTATCTTTTGAACATCCGATGGACCGCAGGGTTGACAGTCCAGGTTACTTTAGATTATCACGCAGTCCCTTGAGCCATTGCAATCAATCACTAATTACACAGCTCTGGAACAAGAATCCTAAGGGGCAGGCACATCCTAGGTTTTGAAGATATTTCTGCTGTTGTACAAACAAGCTCACGATCCTAGGTATTGAGCCTTTCCTTACTAAGAGTGTTTCTGCTTATCTGAGTTTTTTAGCTGTAATGTAATAAACTTGCAAAGCGCCCTAAGTAACAGGCTACATTTAGGATTGTGTAAATTTGCTCGCCACCTGCGGCCACAGTCGTCTGTATGTGCTGTGGGCAAACTACTCGAGAAGTAGAAGATGAAGTCTTGTATTTCAGACTCGATGGAGCCAGTGGGTGGATGGAATGGTTTCACCTACAGCAGCATCTTTGTTGATGCCACCATCTTTTTGGCTACGTTTTTGATGATTCTTATGAATTTCCGATCAACCCGATCTGCGAACATTGTACGTCACATGGCGCCGCCTTTATCGGTCCGTCGCTTTCAGGATGTGATTCGTTCATCCTCTATCCGTTCATCTTCTCTCGCTTTCCTTGCTCAGTTCCCCCCCCCCCCCATATCTTTCCGTTCGCCCCAGAAGCATCTCTCTGTGTCATCTTCGGTATCCTATTGATTCGCGAGCGGAAAGAAGCGGCCGGCAACAAAAAAGAAATACTTCCGGTGCGGTCAGTTATCAGCTGGGTGCTGTCATTTCCAGAGCCTTCTCTCGCTTCTCTCTCGGGCTGCATGCTTGCTCGCCTGCTGTCCAGTTCGTCGCCTAGATTTCCGTCGGCGGGTGCTGGATGCTAACGGGTCATTCGTCGCTGGGCCGTCGCAGAAATTGCCTTGTCGAATGTTGGAGTTGAATCGAAAGCAAAACCACCATATTTGATGGGTTATTATTTTAGGTCTGGGCCAAATCCGAATTTGAGGGAGCCAGGCTTTGGGTTGAATTGAATTCTCGAATGAATTCAATGCGTGTTTATCAGGTTGAAATTTTGAGGTCTGCAGGAGTTGAGGTCTGGGCTAAATGGCCTTTCTGACCCCTCTCTGATAGGGCCTGCCTCTCCTTTGATAGGGCCTCGGCTGTCTATCTATTCAGAAGAGCTCCAAGCCTCTGCAAAGGAGAAGAGTTTCCAAGCTTTGATAAAACATAAATTGTGCAGGAGTAGCGTAGCATCCATAACCAGGAGAAGGTGATGGCCTTTGCACAGTTCGCCAGTGCAACCCACCATGCTATCTCTAGTCTGCCCACTTAGAGGCCATCTCCCATTAGAAGCATTCTTAGGCGGTCCCTAGCTATAGATAGCCTGCAGGAAACAACCGGTGGTAGAGTGTTCAAAGGCAGGCGTAAGACGCACTTGTTGGTTGACTTACTGACTGATTACGTAATGCACTGTTGGTCACTGGGTGGATGTGGCACAATAGACATACGGTATTGAGAGTATTGTATTGGCTATGATAGAGTGATCGGCTTGTAACTCAGAGTACAGGTTTGGTTTGAGCCTTCCATGAGGTGGTTACTGTGTAGGGACCTTGAGCAGTTCTTCACTCACAGTTGCTTAGCCCTATTGACCGATGGTTAGTCATTAGAAAGTGGCGCTTAATAAATGCAGATGTAATAATAATAATAATAATAAATATAAAAAAATAATAATAATGGTGGTGATGGTTGATTGCTAACGCATTTGCTCTTAACCCTGTGTTTGTGTTTCAAATCCAGGTGCATTATATGCTGTTGGCAGTTTGGAGTCATGCTGTGTAACATGTAAAAATAGTTGGTTGTTTTGGACTGCTGTTATTATATAAGATTCTTCATTCATTCAATCATATTATTTAGCACCTTTTCTATCTACACAGAAGATTATATTTTTGCTTATCTACCATTGCCTGATTTCTAATTTCATCTCACCTCTCAGATTTCGGCAGAGCTTCTCCAACAGACAGTGATTTGACTACGATTTCACTTGAAGCAGCCATCGACTGATGCCTTGGGCGTTATGATACACTACACACTACATGATGTAGTGTACATGATGCACTACACACTACATGATGTAGTGTACATGATGCACTACACACTACATGATGTAGTGTACATGATGCACTACACACTACATGATGTAGTGTACATGATGCACTACAGAGTGCTCCAAGCCTCTGCAGAATGGAAAAGTTTCAAAGCATAAAAAATTGCTTTTTTCGTACAGTAATTATAATTGCACCTGTATATAGCACTTCTTCAAGAGAACTCAGAGGTCCCATCTAATTGACAACACAAGACCACAATAAAAAGAAAGGTCTTCAACCACTGGAGAAATTGAGGGAGAGAAAGGAGAATGTATGTATAGGTATACATGTAGCATCCCTAACCAGGAGTAGATGCAGATTGAGAGGAAGGTCACGGTAGGCTGGTAAGGCGAAATGCTCAGGACCAAGCATATGAGAACCACCCTTGTAATAAATGAGGGATTTTACCTTGCCAGACTGTAAGCTACCAGTAGACCACTACAGGTTAAAGGGATGGAATTGCTCACAAACATCAATTGTCTCCTAACAAAACACAGTTGTGGTGGCTTGTCTCTAGGCAGGGAGGGATTGTGGCTGTTGATGATGGGATTGTTGAAGAGGCTGTTGGACAGGGAACACTATTGTTAATTAGTAATTTTCATTCATTGGGATTCGGTCCTCTGCATAGCCAATGGGTGTAGCCGAAAGCCCAGCTGTTGGAAAGCATTTGTGCCATGTCACTCAAGTTTTAGGGCGAGAAAATACGGGAATCTTCAAAGTGAAGTTGTAAATAGGGGAACATTTAGGACACTAATTGTCCCAAGTGGAGGCATTAGGGTTTAATCACACCCCTAACTCACCTATCATCTATCACCAGGCTGTTAGGGGCTCTGCCAACTTCAAAATAATCTGAACTCAGTAACCCCACCACAATCCCCTTCTAGAGTCAGAATGCTGTTTAGAGGATTTTTTGAGGACCACTATAATTGTGGGCCTGCATCCAGACATCTCGGATGGTTGCTGTTACAGGCGGTCTCAAGTCACCAAGTACTAGTGAGGACTGCATCCAGACATCTCGGATGGTTGCTGTTACAGGCAGTCTCAAGTCACCAAGTACCAGTGAGGACGTCCGTAGCTCAAGTTTAAAAGTCAACATTGGGTTTTGGCTATGCACTTGCTTTATTGTGGGACATCTGGGCAATTTCATTTCTGGTAACAGCATACACTGATGTGACTTGATTGCTCAGATATTGGCTGGGTGGTCAAAACGGAAGTCATTGTAACCTGCAACCGACCAGTCCATGTGACTTTTGCAGGTAATAAGTCTTAAAGTGGCTGGCTGTAATGGCTGTACTCTTCTACCAGACATCGTGTCATTTTCTGTCCACAATGGTTTTAAAAGCGTATTGGTTTGGTGACACAATTCGGTTATAGAGTATTTTTTGCTATCTTATGGTTCGCATTTGTTTGGCTTTAGCTTTAGTTGGATGTGTCTTTTTCATAGTAGTTATTCCCACTGATTTCTGAAGAAATCTTCCACTACGCATGCATACTGTTCCATCCCCAGCTGGGTAATGCTCCTTCCCAAGCTGTGAGAGAAACATTACAACATTATGGACGTAGATTTATTGGTGTTGGTATGAAGACTGGTGATATTTGTACCATCAGCCAACATGTAGCTTGCTTAATGATGAACACGTGTATAAGCACTGACTATTGGTAGGGCATTTCGTATGTGTTTGCAGTGTTTTACAAAAACCATCATGCCTGTTGGTAACCAGACTGCATGCTGTGAGTGCCTAAGCACTATAATTTGTCAGAATGTGGCTTCCAGAACTAATGACTGATGTTTCAGACACAGATGGGACTAGAATTTAATTTATTTACTGATATATAGTGTGTCTTTCACATACCTATTCACCTACTCAGAAGGGCTCCTTTTCAGGGTGACAGAGATTACCGGTAGTTTTAAGGTAGTCCCTGGCCAGTTCAGAAACGGATCAAGAGAAAGGCCATTTGAGGTCGATGGTCAAACAACTGAGAAGGCGCGACATTGCATTGCAAAGGTGCGTGCAAGAGGACGGGTTTGGCAAACCCGAGACAGGGTGACAGAGTGACTGCAACAAAGATAACTAAGCTCGTAAAAGCACCTATTAATGTCTGGTAAGAACAGACACTAATTTCGATACAACGATCACAGATATCCTCGATCCGGTCAAACCAAAGAGGTCAGAGCAGTGTAACCGAGGTCAGTTCTTCAGTCGAGATTGGAAAGACGATGTTGACTACAACTAGATGCAGTCTTCTATACTGGCACAGTTGCTAATGCCTCCAGCAAGATTTTAGTGTGGCAGATCATGATAGTCGAAAAGATATCTGGCTGTAGGACACTGTCACTTTGCTTGATTTCTGTCTAGAAAAACAAGTCTGTAGGAGTGGTCCAGCTTTTAGTGCCCTGGTGGCAGGTATTGCCCTAAGGTATATAAGAGTCGCTAAGACCTGCAGATGGTTCAGTGGTTCATGGATTTTGTGGCAAATGTTTAAAGCTGATGGTGAATGGACAAAGATTTTTAACAATCTTGATTAATGGTTTGAGATGAGGAGCCTCGAGTCTGAAGACTTTGTGCTCAGGTTTTGAAGATTGTCAAGATGCCTGTAAATAATGTTCGAGTTTGCCAAGAATGTTTGGCAAACTCAGGAGTGTTTACTGGTTAACAAGAGTGAATGATGTCAGCACCTTTATGAGGTTCTTAAAGGTGCTATATATATGTTCAGATAATTACATACATATTTGTTATCTTGAACCACAGTGTGTGAAATTAGAATTCCTTTGTGAGCCTCTGGTAGCAATCTGTGCTGTTGATGGATGCTAGTTGTTTTTTAGCACTTGCTTATTGCCGGCCACTCTGGGTCACTCTGAGGAGTATAAGAATTATCTGCCCTTAATCTGCATCAGCATGCAACAGACTGCCTTGCTAGCCATAGCATGAGCTTCTTGTCAATTCTGTGTCTCTAGTTCACCAGCAGTTGAAGACCTTTCTTGTTGAGCATGGTCTTGGATGGGTGTGCTCCTGAAGAGTTTTTCTTGAAGAGCTGCTATATACATGTGCACTTACGATTACGATTGCGTGCAATTCCAGTTGACTTGAACACTGTTAGGTTACTCCAGTAAATTTCCTTGAACGTAAGTAACATTTGATGTGATGTAATTGGAAATTTGTGTAGCATCACTTCTAGGAAACCCAGACTTAGAGTTTATTCTTCTTATGGTTATATTTTATCTGAATGCACTCTTCAGTCTCCTGCTGGTCGTAAGTTTTACACTCAGAATGCATGTTTACACTGGTTTTATATTTTATGGAAGGATATGTTTAGATTCTCGTTTAATCTATACTTTTGGCACATAAGTGGCTCTTGGTTGCACTGCAGCAGTTTGAGATATACACTATATGTTCCAGAAGGCTGTTCTGTAGACTTTCGAGCCAGACAGATTGCCACGTTAATGGCTTTGGTGGCTAAGGAGAATCCTCTGACGGCTTTTCTTTGGGGCCAGTGAGATAACTATATGAATGTTTAGTGGCTCTGAAAAATTGCGCATTTCAAGGTAATATATGAATCTGTTCATTTCAGCTAGAGGTATCGTAGTGTAGATCTGATTCAGTAAGCAAGTGTAAGTAAAGAAGCTGTTGGGAGTTTTCTTATGAATAAGAAAGCCTGTAGAGCTTACTTTCTTTTGTACTTGAGTATGCACTCAATTCAACAGCAATTCAATAGCGGCTAACGAGAATTTCAGAAATACAGTCCAGTGCAGAAAGGCTTTTGTAGTCATTGTGATAATAATAATAATAGTAATAATAATAATAATAATAATAAGAAGAAGAAGAAGAAGAAGAAAACGATTTATAGAGTGCTGTAGTAAGACTGAGGCAGAAAAAAATTTGCTGGACATGCACAGTTATTTGCTGACTGCAGTCGCATGCATCGCAGATGGTGGTATGAAACGGTTTTTGTAGTTCTGTATAATTTAAGAGATATTTGGATTGCCTTTCTGTGGTTTTATTTCTCTTCACGGCTTATATAGCACCAGAATAAAAATGACATGCATCAGTCAGTGGTGCTAAGGAATTGTGTATGAAGAACATTCTGCACAGTAACCGTCTCAGGGAAGGCTGAAATCTGCACAGAGCTCGGCCAATCAGCTGCCGTTCTGTGACGTCGTTTTTGAGTGAGACAGATAAACAGAGAATGAGGTGGCCGCTCTGGAGAAATGTGATAGTGCATACAATAACTCTTGTGATGCTTAAGAGAAGCCAGAACGATAGCAAATACAGCAAATACATCTAGGACAAAGTTTCTGGCAAGGTTTTTGTTCACTGTTAATGCTTTCTCCACATCCAGCCTCTGACCAACTAAGCGCAGTATTTGGTATGGTCAGCTAATTCATTTATTTATTTTTTGTGCCATGTATTTTCTGCCTACCTTGAAATGCATTTGTTTAGTATGAAAGCCCTGTGTGCAGGGCTTTTGTGAGGTGCTTGCATAAATTGACTCCACCCTTTCAGAAAGTGCATATTTTTTTAAAAATTCCATTGATTTAGGACTGCTAGTTGCCTAATTAATATTCGTGATAGAGTAGCCGAGAAACAAGGCTTTATTTATGACGCATAACAACCGAAGTTGTAAGGACGCATAGCGGTGTTTACCTTATGAAAGATCCTTGTTCTGAGTTCATTTTTATGTTTAAAAATTGTTCAGAACTGCAAATTTTACGATATTTCAGTGGATTAACATGTTTTCTGACCGCACACCAAGGAAATCATCTTACGAAACATATTAGTATTTGAACAAATGCTTTAAAACAAACTGGTGTTTTCTGGACATTTTTGTTATCGACTCGAGCCAATCCGGTGAAATCCAGTATTGGACTGAAGAGGTTTAAGTGTCTTGATACATACTTACGCACATGCATGCCTACATCAGCTTTTGTCCTGAGTTGTGGTACTGGATTTGAAGGATCTTTTGAACCACAAGTCTATCAGTAGGCAAATGATACTCGAATAGCTGGAAGAAGTCTCATTTGGCCGGTTCTCGCACACATGTAGAACCCGAGCAACAGAGTCATCCATGGTTGGCAATTAAGGCATTATTCATAGGAAGAGTCTTTTTACTGAAGCACAAAACTACGATATTCCACACCCTGACAACCACTCCATGTGGGTCAGCAGACTTGACAAAGAATTGTCGCTTTTGAAACCCAGATGCGAAGAGTGAAAGACAAATGTAATTGCAGTCTCAGACCATGCCACCTCCAGCAACTCTCATTATATGATCTAACTGATGTATCGCGTGTACATTCATGACTGAAGATCCAAGTTCCTGTCGTCTGAACCTGGCTCTGTCCAATATTTTACATAATTAGTTATTGATCGGGCACAGAAAGGACCGCTGGTGTAGAAAGATTGATCGAAGGTTGGTTTTTGGCTGCTCTGCAATCGATACAATGGTTTTCACATGTATTTGCTACAATGCTTGTTATATTAATACTTTGCACTGTGTTGTTGCTACAATGCTTGTTATATTAATACTTTGCACTGTGTAGTTGCTACAATGCTTGTTATATTAATACTTTGCACTGTGTAGTTGCTACAATGCTTGTTATATTAATACTTTGCACTGTGTAGTTGCTACAATGCTTGTTATATTAATACTTTGCACTGTGTAGTTGCTACAATGCTTGTTATATTGATACTTTGCACTGTGTAGTTGCTACAATGCGTGTTATATTAATACTTTGCCCTGTGACAATGAATGCTCGATACGTCTGTCATCATTTCCCATCTTCGACAAAACAAAGGCAAGCAACTGTAGTGATGCATTGACTGACAAATACAGAATAGACTCAGTTGGATTCTATGTGTATGCGAGAGCCTGCAAATGGTGACTTCTTCCAGCTGTTCAAGCATCATTTGCCTGTCGACCGTCTCTAACTTCATTTAGGCTGTGAGTTGTGTCTTCAAGTGGTTGCTATAAGGCGCTTTGCAAATGTCCAGTATCAGGCACACATACATTCTTGCATACATTCACAGAAAGATAAGGATCCTGTTTTTGGATTGATGTGTTGGGTGTACGTACACCAAAAATCCCCCACATCCGAGGGATGTGCTTCTGAATAGTTTCAACAGGGGTCTATCTTCAGACAATCGTTGCTTAGCGTTAAAATGATGCCAGGTACTGTGACTGGAAGCAGTAGCAGTTTACAGCGTTGACGACTTCTTATGGCCCTGGCCGTTGATGTCGACTTTACCTTAACTTTCATCTTGAATAAAGCCTTAATTTCAGATGAAGTATTGATACGGTTGGCAGATTGCTAGTGTTTGCATTTCCTTCCCTGCCCAGAAGGAAGTTTAAATCAGAGTTCAATTCTCAGTTGTCGAGTTTTGAAGAACAATTCTAGGAATTACCTTATCTGGGCCACGTTTATTGTGCTGTTTCACCAGGTGTCTGCAGCGTGTGATACTCTGGATCATTCTCTTCTTTTGCATCATCTTCAGGACTGGTTTGGGGTTTCTGATCCCACCCTGCGTTGTTTTGATACTTGGTGTACGCCCTCTGTATATTTAAGTGGTTGGTGTCACAATTTCAGACATGCAGAAACCTAAAACAGTTCAGAACTCCTTGGCGTGAGACGTAACAATTACATCAAAATATGTGCATATAAATCCTGTGCTTAAATCTTTATGTTGGCTGCCTGTTCATAAAAGATTTGTGGAAATTGGGGATTATGAAACATTGAACTTTGGCCAACCACAATAATTAAACTCATCCCTCAAACCCCAAACTTATTCAACCAGGGCATTTGATTGCCTTTCTCTGATGACATCTTAGACTAGAACTTTTCATGGTGAAGCTGCATTTTCGGTTGCTGGAGTTAGATATTGGAACTCTCTTCCTGTATCTGTTCGTCCTGCTCAGTCGCTTGTGTTATTTTGTTCTCAAGACTTCCATTTTTCAAATTGTTTATCCGCTATGGGCTGCCGCTCTGTCTTGGTGGACTGATCTTCTGGATATTGACGTGATTGTGGATTGGTTTTGGTGCGATATCGGTTGATGCCTTGTGCATTCGACGCCGGCGTGACAGACGTTATTAATTAATTAATTAATTAATATTAATAGCAGGCAGTGCTTCTGCCTGCCTGTCTGCCTGCCTGCCTGGCTAGCTGCTTCTGACGCCATTACAGGCTGGCCGTAATCGAAGCCGAGAGAGATTTCGGTGTTATCAGAGAATGTTGTTGGTTCTTGGCGTGTGCGTCATTTTGGCTCTGGTCTGCGAAGCCCGTCTTTCGATAAACATTGGAGGAAAGCAGCAGGAAGAGGAGGAGGAGGAGGAGGAGGAGTGGAGAGGAAGTGGCGGAGGAGGAGGAGTCGGTTGAGGAGCGAACGGGAAGCACGATGAAGAGAACGGGGAATAAGAGAAGGCAGAGAAGGACGGGATTAGAATGGTGAGGAGAGATTGAGGAGTGCAAGAGAAGATAGAGTAAGCAAAAGAGGAAGAGAAGAAGAGGGAAACAGTGACGAGGAGAAGAGAGAATGAGGAGCGCAAAAGGAGGTATGAGCAAAGGAAGAAGGGAAGAAGAGGAAGAGCATGAAAATGATAATGAGGAGGAGGATTTGATGTTAAAGGAGGACAACGTGTAATGCAAGATTCAAGTTTGAGAGGAAGTACAAGGAACTGCAAGAGTGAAAGAGGATGAAGAGGCAAAACGGAAACTGAAATCAGAGCAAATGCTGAGACAGACAGCGGTAGCCGAGAGGTTAGTGCGCTTGGCTTGTAACGCGGAGAGTACAGGTTCGAGACTTCCCTGAGAGAGTGGTATCTGTACATGGACCTTGAGCGTGTGTAATAAATGCAATATGCAGAGAAAGCAAAACCGGTGAAGAGGGACTAGATGGCAGGGAGGAAGCTTAAAATGGAACATTGGGGAAGAGGCAAAAGATGGAAGAAGGAAAAGTAGTAGATGGAAGTAGGATTAGTAGTAGAAGTAGAGATTGGCTGTTTTATCAGTACTGGATCAGTGGCTGGTATTTTATATGGGTCAAATATCAGCTGTAGTGCAGTATAGCGCCATGTGTTGAAGTTGGGTCCGGGATACACGTATCAATGTCGTCATATATGCATCGGTTTTGTGAGATATGTAACAGGTGCTGTATTAAGTGTCTTGATAGATACATGCATACATACATACTTGCATACACACATACATGCACACATACATGCACACATAGACACATGCGTTAAGTATGCACATACATATACATACATACATACATTCATTGGAAACTGTGTTTCCTAAGCTTTTTAACTGGCTTTTGTGGGGATGTATGGTTTTTGGTTGATGTCTTAGAGTGAGATCTGTATGGTCTTGAATGGGTCTGGTCTTGAATGGGTCTGGTCTTGAATGGGTCTGGTCTTGAACAAAGGCATTGAATTAGTTGTCTTGAGTAAGGGTAACAACTGTAGAGCAAGTGTGTGGACGAGTGTTATCTTCAACAGTGGCGTTTTAAAGGGGTCTCGAATGATGCTACTGGATATGGGTATTGTATTTGGGTGTGGAACAAATGTGGGGGAGCAGGATCTTGAATGACAAATGAATAGATGGATCGAATTACTTGACTGGTTGGATGCAGTGTTAGTTGGATGGAATGACAGATGGAAAGAGTGAGTCTAAGACTCTTAGAGGGTTCTTGTTCTTCACAGCCAGGTAACCGCAGAACCACGTGACCATGTCTCTTATTTACCCTACCTATTCTACTTACATTAACTTACCATTCATACTCGTGGTGGGCAGAGGGTACGTAACCGGTAGTGAGGTCATACAGAGGTCATGTCCCTTGGACGTGCTCGGACTCTGGGCCTTTGATCGGTCACTGGAATAACTGGTCGTAATGGGAACCACCGGTGGTCGTTGCTCTGGGTGACCAATTAACATAACTGCAGCTCGGCAATTTCTGGTTTCGGCGCTAAATCAGCCGACGGTTCTCACACTCGTGGAAGTAATGTCTACTAGAAGCAGAAACTCATGTGGCCATTCGTGGGACACAGTTAAGTGTGGTGTCGTTGGACTGCTGTGCTATGCTGAGCCTCAGCCTAAATTATCCTTCAACCTCAGGACCAAGTTTATGTGGAGGTGCGTAGGCAAGTGTTTTGCTGTCACCTTTATGCATTGGAAATGTTTCTGTGAAAGTCTGTAAACAAGTGCTTAACGTTTATGTGTAGGAAGAGTTTCTATAGGTGTGTAAACAAGTATATTACCTTTACCTTTACGGTTTGGAGCAGTTGCTGCAAGGTATGTAAACAAGAGTGTTAAATTAATTTTTATGGTTTGGAGGATTTGCCACAGGGCGTGTAAACAAGTGTGTTACCTTAACCTTTACCAGTACCGGTAGTTTGAACAGTTACGGCACAGGGATCTTAATATACAATTGTTTGGTGCCATCGACTGATGCTTCTTTAGATGGTGGAAATGTATAAATATTTGAAATAATTTTAAACGTGCCATCTGGGTGGAATAAGAGTTTTTTGCTCTGCTGTCTTGGAATATCTGCGCAGATTTTGTTCGTAGTTGCCTGGCGTGGTGGTATGTAGCCTTTGGTCCTGAACTCTACACAAGTGTGATACGGAGCCGAAGGTTTCTATGGCAGTTATTCAGTTTCTGCTATTTATTATGCTTGCATGCATGTGGCTATTTATATAGCACCTTTTAAGAACCTCACAAACATGCTTAAACATGGCTATATTATGGTTATATTAGAGGTCATATATGTTGCTCTCTCTCTCTCTCTCTATATATATATATATATATATATTATATCTTCATATATATATATTTATATATGTGTGGAATTGTTTGTATATATTATCAGTATCATCGGTTCCTGATACCAGCCATTTGGCGGCAGTGGGTGCAAATATAATGATATCCATTCGTGCTGGTCACTTGTAGAATCAAGTTCTTTTCCTCATGTCTAGTCTTGTTATGTCTTGTTTAGATTGAAGCTAAATTATCTAGACGTCTATCTATGGTTATCAGTCGACGTGGTCTTCCTTTGCTTCTCTCCTTTATTTATTTATTTATTATTTATTGTTTGTGAGACCAGTCATTCGTCTATAACAGATTAGGTTCAAATAGGTGGGCTAGAGCTGTCCTGTAGGACAAGACGTTGCTCATGCAAAGATATCTATCATAAATAAATATACATGTTTATATATACTGTATGTATGGACGTATTGTATATGTGTATGTATGTATGTATGTATGTGTGCATTTATGAATATGTATGTTTAAGCATATGTCTATAGCATCTTTCCGAGAAGCTCACTTAAGTGCTGATCAAAAACGTACTGCATGGTCTTCGTGTACAGTTAAGTGTTATTGCAACTGTGCTACAATTGAAGTGTCCCATTTCCATGACGGACACAATCGGTGTAGGAAGGATATCAAACATCCAGGGCTGGTGCGTACTGCCATCTTTAAAATCCTTGTTCTCATCCAGGGGACGTGTCTCCTTGGACCCCCAGTGGCTGCACATGTGTACTCGGTCTGTCTGTGTCGATGTTTACACAGTGTATAGCGTATACGTTGGGTTTATGTGTGAGGTGAGTGCGTTCGTGCGCGCGTGAGTGTGTTTGGTGGTTTATGCTTTTTACTGTGCTTCTTAGGACCCGGTTTGTTTGTGAGAGAAAGGGCTATTCGTGGGGAAGGGGGCGGAGGAGTCAGTCGGAGGAGGAATGGGATTAATTCACTTGTTGGGCTTTTCATGGCGTGGCCACTAACCACCCTGCCTTCCTCGTTGGTCTTGAATGGCTGGCTAATCCGTCTACTGATACTCCTGCCTCTGGACAGTATTTGGCCGACCTCAACACTCTTTAATATTTCCTTTTATTGTATACGCACGCACGCACGCTTACGCACACATAGGTGAATACATACACGGGCATACACGTGCACTCTGCCACATACAAGCTGGCACAGACAAATAATTTGCCAGTGTATCAGACTGTGATGAACACTGGCAGACATGCACGCACCTGTGCACACAGACAGAGGGCCAGATAGACAGACATACCCAGGCACAACCACACATGTGCTGGAACATACTTACGCGCATCATTCGCAGACAGAAAGGGATCAGACAAAACAGACACAGAATGCTGCACGTACGGAACAGACATACAGACGGAGACTGAAGGACAGACAGACAGACTGTTGCACGTATAGATAGGGCAGGGTAGGAGCGCATCTGTGCGTGTTGCGTGCATGTATTGTGGCACATACCTGTTCGTTATTATCCGTGGCATGTGAGTGTGTTGGCCGTGTAGGCCCAATGGCCGCCGCCTCGCCTGCTCTCTCCGCTTCTTCCTGTTAAAGGATGTTTGCTCGTGATAATGACTAGCTGTTCCGCTTAAGGGCTCGGCTGGGGTCAGCCGTGTTGCGGCGTCACGGGTTCCTAGAGAAACCTTCCCTACTGTTATTCTTCCTTCAGTCGGGCGGTGGATGTAATCTCAGGACACTGGGAAAACCCAGGACAGGTTAGTTGATGAGATGAAGACAGGGGTCGATGAATTACCAGCTGTACCTGATGGATTATAATAATTACAACGATAAATGGAAATATCAATAAAGAAGATTATGACGATGTTGATGATGAAAGGCCTTTTCCAGCCGTACTTGATGGATTATAATAATAACAACAATAATTATAATAGTTGTAATAAATAATGATAATATTGATGAGGAGGAGGAGGAAAAGGAGAAGGAGGAAGAAGAGAACATTGATGGCGTGATGATGAGGATTAATAATGTCCAGTAGGCTATCAAACGAGGAATCATTGGTACATCTGAGGGAAATGATAATTATAAAAAACTTATGGCATGCGTATCAGCATAAATAAAAGGTGCAGGAAGACCAGAGAGAGACAGACAGACAGACAGAGAGAGAAACAGAGACAGAGAGAGGGGGAGAGAGAGCAGTCTGTTTCAGGTCAGTCTTGTGGCAGAAGCAGGGGAATGTGGCAGCTTCTGCTTCTGTTTTGCACTGTACCTAGCCTCATGACATTTTCAGTGTAAGCTGTTTGGTGCAGTAAGCACTTTGTTTTTCTTTGATTTGAATGATTGACTGATCCTGTTGCAAGAGGTATCAAGGTTTTCATCAGGGGTGGACTCCCTGTTTGATGTGCTGATAAAACGTGTCTCTAAATCTTCCCGGTTTTCTTGGAATTCTGGCTTATGAGTTGGACTGTGACAGATATCTAAGTGGTGTGGTGACTGACTGGTGAAGAGGTATTCTTTCCTCAGTGTTTGGGGTTCAAGGATCTTTGTCTTTCTGCTGAACTTGTGCACATGTGAATTGCCAAACACCAAGCTGTTCAGCGGCCATCTTGGGTACATTAAGTTTTTGTTGCATGCTTGGCAGTTTGTTGTTAGGCCTTGAAAAGAACAATGAGAGCATCCTTGTGAGAATCCTTAAAGGCGCTATATAAATGTTCAGATACATACGTACATACATACATACATGCATATATATATATATGCATACATACATACATACATGCATATATATATATGCATACATACATGCATATATATATGCATACATACATACATACATGCATATATATATATGCATACATACATGCATATATATATGCATACATACATACATACATACATACATACATACATGCATATATATGCAGACATACATACATGTGTACATATTACCTGGTGTTTGGATTGAGCACTGTTCCATTTTGCACCTAAGCCAGAGTACCAATCAGTCCCAAGAATGTGAATTCAAGAGCCTTGGTGCAATATTGGAACATTTGATATTAAGGGTGTGGGCCAAAAAGTGGGGAACCAGTAGAGTTAGGTTAGACATTAGTCTCAGGTATTGGAAGGAAAGAGACATTCGCTGTCTAGGGCTTGACAAGACTGTGTTAAAAGGACATTAGAGTACAAGAAGGAAAATACAACAGTTGGGAGGGGGCATGAGCAGTGATTACCCTTTTTGACCATGCGCTGCGATACTTGTTTCTTCTGAGATACAGTGTCCTGGAACAAACATTGCTTTCGTGTCATCTAAAGCGGTCGCTACTACGTCTTGCCGTTTCGGAACCTATGTAATAAATTTGAAATTCGGCCGCTGGAGAAACTAATTTTCGACAGTTGATATGTCATATGTGACTGAGCATAAATTCTGTATTTGTGCCTGTCATAAGAACCGGGCTGTTTGCAGGATGGGGGTGGGTGGGGATGGCTATCAGTTGCTGGTAGTTATAATGAAGTTTTTTGGTAACAAGCAAAGAAGCTATGCTACTTTTTAAGTGAAAAAGTACTGTCACGAGCTATTTTTGCAAAGTACTGCGTAGGAAGGCGTTTGCTGTTGGGTGTTTGTTTATAGACCAAAGTTACTTGAGTTTATTAAAGTTTTGCTTATATGAAGTCTAAAATCGTATTTTTTCTATTTTCTGTTGGCTTAATGTAAGGAACTGTGCACTTGTATGTGTAATTGTAATCTGACATTTATAGAGTGCCACTTTAAGACTAAGCTCATCTAGGCGCTCCCGACTCAAACCAATCAAACAGCCCAGATTTCAGGCGCTTGCGAAACTGTGGAGGGACAGATTGAGGAGCTTGAGCCGCAGCTCTCAGGAAAGGCAATTCCAGCTGATAGGTCCAACATAGGCAAAGCTTCTAGACTGAGCTGTACCAATGCGCATACGAGGTTAATTCAGAGTTTTAAACTCTGGGTGAGGTAAGGTGGATTAAGGCAGTGTTTCCCCACTTCATGGCAAACATGGGAACGGTATGATCTTGGGGCTTTGAGGGATGAAGAAATATATAGAAGAAGAGGAAGAACAGCTAGCCCGGAGGCAGCCATGGGGATGAATTTTAGTGACTTGTGTTTTTCTTAGCCTCAGCATATGAGGACAGATGGACAGCCCTCTCCCTCACTGCCTAATCTTCCAACTGACAGTTTACATTCATTGTACTTGTTATTGATGAGTTAGTTAGGCGGCACAAGTGGAGGCGAAATTTTTACATGTTCTGGCGGAGGTTTGAACCTCCGACCACTCGACTAACAGTCCAGCATGCTAGCCACTAGAATATCGCGCACCCCTAAAACAAACATGATCACATCAGTATTGTTGCCTTTTGATAGACTGTGCAGCTAGATAGCTAGTTGAAAAAGAGGAAGAGGAGGAGGAGGAGGAGGAGAGTGCTGAGCTCACCCCAAGAGATGCAGCCAACCATGAGTGTGAAGTGTTGCTTCATTTCTCTTAACCTAGCAATGTGAGGGCGGGTGGCCAGGCCTCGCCCTCGCCATCTGATCTTCCCACGGATCTGCATACTTCTACCTGAGTTTGCGAGAGGGCGCCAGTGGAACAGAAATCTCAAAGATCTGTCTGCCCCTCTGGTGGGGATTTGAGCCATTGTGCCCTCTGGGTTGATAGTCCAGCATGCTAACCACTTGACTGTTGCAAACCTGACTAGACAAACAGTAGTGTGGGTGAACTATTGGCCCATATTGTGCTTGGGGCAGCGTGGATCGTTGTGCCATGGGGCCTGTGTAAAACTGTGTAGTTGAACCATGTCACCCCTATGAAGAAGAGTCCTCCCATTGTCTGGTTCAGTTGCCTTTAGCTGAGTTTCTGTACTTTAGCCGAATGTCGTGCCTGTACTTTTGCCTCAACAGTGGGAGGGCCTCTGAGCAATCTTCAGGAATACGTGTAGTCGTGAAAGCCAGTCCTTTGTGGATTATTTCAGGAATACATCCTAGGCCTCCGATCCAGTCGTTTGAGGACTAAATTTGAGAAATAGTCCCGAGTATCCACATTGCCTTAATTAGAATCCACCTTACCTCACCCAGTGTTTCCAACTATGAATTAACCAAGTGTTGCAAAGTTTTAATTTTCTTTAAAACTTTTGCACTTCTGTGTATTTTTTATTATTGATGTGCAGTTTTTCAAAACATCCAGAAGCTCGGACACATCAGAAGAACTTTGGGATGTTTTGAAGAGGCAGAGTACAAGATACAGGATCTGTTAGTGCTTATGTTGTGTGACTGGCAGCTCGAGTTTCGTGTAGCGACACTTGGGTGGGGTGGCTGTTTTGGGCAGGCCACAGTGTACTTTAGTAGGACAGTGTTGAGGCCTAAGTTACTTGTTTGGGTTATAACTTAAAGTTAATTCGAGAGTTTGTGTAAGACAGTCGCTGGTTTATTACATTGCCACGGTTAACATTAGTGGAGTTCTGGTTCTGGGCAGTTGAACGACCTTTAGGCTGAAGCGAATTTCAACAGCTGGTCAACATTTCCTCGCTTGCTACTTGACTGGACAGCAAAGGGTTGTCTGTAAAGGACGTCTGCAAAAAGACCTGTCTAGGACCCTTCTCTCACCCTTGTCCGCATCTGTCCGCATTTGGCGTTATCCTCCTCCACGTTCCTCTGCGGCCGTCCGCCTAACTGAATACTAAGGCCTAGATTAGACTATGGTGATGGTGTTGCTGGTTGAAGGTGCTACAGAGTGGGGTATTTTGATACTGCCGCTTCCAGCAAAGGGATTGTAATTAGATCCAGCGCAATACAGATTGTTGCTATCTGAGTTAAGTTGGTGTTTATGGCACAGGATGTGCTGAAGTAGCTGTGTGTACCAAATTTAAATGCGGACGCCCGCATTGGGCAAACCCTCGTCCTAGGTTCACTGTGGTGTGTGATCGTGTTCGCATAATTAATAAATGATACTAACGTTAATAACAACAATTAGCAAGAAGTAGTTACAGTATAAGTAAGTAATGCATTTGTTAACAAGCCATATATATGTTCATTGGCTGAGCGGGGAATCAGGCGTGGATATTTGGCCACATTGGATTTGTGGCCTCAGGAGGGGGTAGTTCACTGTGTGCCCTCCTTGTATGGTACAATAAAAAACGAACTCAAGTGACTTCGGAAAAGGCGTCGGCATTGTAAATTCTATAATTTCCCATGGAGGGCGAGAAACCGTCGCTGTGTGTGTTCCTCTGTCTCACCAGGAGGGCTAGCATGCTGAAATGCATTCACTTTTATGATGCACTTGTGTCTTCTGGGTGTCTCTCGATAAACACCACATTTTTAAGAGGCAGGCCATGGACATCTAAATACACTGGAGACTCATTATTACACACTTTATTAGACACGATTTCTGATATAACACGGTCAGGAACATAGTCCCAGAATTGGTTGAGCTATATGAAAGTAACTCTGTATAACGTGACCTCGTTAGAAGTTGGTTTTTGACGTGGCTCCCAAAGATATCTTTACAGTGATTTTCTGGTGTGTTAGAGTACTAGAGCAGGTCAGGTAGGCCTGTGTCTATTTCTTCAAGTTCTCTGCCCCAGGGCAGGTTTGAACATCCACTGGCGCCATTCTTGACGTTGTTGGGCCTCCTGCTTCAGTTTACCATATCCGTCCACCATCATCCAGTCTAGTAGCATTTGTCTAGGTCTTCCTCTTTCTTTCTTTCCTTCCGTTCTTCCCTCTATGATATTTCTTGGGAGGGAATCACCTCTCAGTATGTGTCCAATCCATTTCCTCTGTCTCGTTCTTACTGTAGTCATCAGAGATCTTCTCTCTTCCACCTGGTGAAGCACCTTCCACCTATGTCTGTTAGCAAAGTCTATGGTCTGTTAGCCATGCTCTGTTGGCCGTTTATTTGTGCCATTTAGAAATTCTCGAAAGGCGTTATATAAACGAGCGCTGAGATAACAGACTCTAGACAGATGAATGGTAACACGTGAGGGCCCATAATATCTGAAGCCGTATCTTACCCATAAACGCTACCTTTACCTTAACCGTGTCATGCCTGATCCTTAGCATGCCTTTGACGACTAGCAGAGGAGTCCAAGCGCCTAATAAACTGTACCATTAACTTGTCTTTCGTTACCGTGCCTGCCCCAGACAGACCGACTGACAGACAGACACTGATTGACGGACAGACAGACAGACAGACTGCAAGGCAGACAGACTGACGTACGGACAGGGCATTGTACGGTCTTTCAGTTGTGACGAACTTCGGCTGACTGCGTCGGCTATTCAATATCGAGTGCAAATGCACCTGTTACGCATCAGCTTTGATGGTCGGGAAAGAGTTGTAGACGTGGGCTTCATGCGTGGGATTGAATTAGTGACGACTTCTGTTCAGACATCGCATGGCCAAATTACTCATCGTCTTCAGTAGAATAGTAGTCGACGAAACGGGACTTGCTCACAGCATGAATGACACTGCGTAATGTAATATATTTGTATTATTATTTCTGTATTTACTGAGTGTCACTATCTAATGATTAAGCATCAATCGATGGCGCTGAACAACTGCGCGTCAAGGAATTTTTCAAGGTCCCTTCACAGTAACCGTCTTGGTGGAAACTTGAACCTGCACGTTCCACTTTAAGTGAGCGCTGAAACCAATCAGCCGCCATGTACCTGTATAGATGACGGCTGAGGTACAGTAACTGTAATGTAATGTACAGATACAATTACCTGTACACTTGCTATATTTGTGAGGTATGTTAGCTGCACAGTGTGTAGGGAATGTACTGATTTATTTGTGTGCATTCTGTGAACCTCTAAAGGCGCTTCTGACTTGTGTAAGTGATGTTTTAGTTAAGTGAGAGTGCATAGTTCAGCATCCACAGATGAATGAAACTCGAACAGTAAGAAAAGTCTCCAGCAGGAGGCTGTTGTAGACTCATGGAGCCTTTCTGATAGATTCTTGACCATGATTAACTCGCATGGTTAGCATGCAATGGAGCAGTGGAGACAGCTTGGCTGTAAAGTGAGTGCTGTGACTCCACCAATCTTCTCCTAAGGTGATAGATAATTCAGTGTTTGGGTTTCTGAACGTGCATGGAAAGATGTTTTTGATGACACGAAACTTTTGCACAGTTTAGAGAAAACGTTGGATTGCGCAGCCACAGATTAGTTTAGGTTAATCAGAGAAGAAGCTCAGCAAGAGTAGTTTTCTGGCCGATAAGAGTATTTTGCGATTTGTTTTCTTGTTGCAGATGATTCTCAAAGCTTGAACATTTTGTTGTTTGAGATGTTTGTCGATAATTGACTGTTGACCCGCATTTCCGACTGTTTCCGGCTGTGTTGTTTGGGTCTTGGCTCTTGTTCATACTCTTGCATTTTGTTTACTGAATTTGAATCATCCGTTAGGTTTGAGATCCTGTTTCCCAGTTTAAATACATGTACTGAGACGCACTTTCTCTATTCCCTATATTTGTAAACACAGGGTGTGGTAGCGTTTGCTGGCAACAAGGACTGCTAATTGCAGATGCTACTGTGGCCGTAGTGTATGTGTGTATATATATATATATATATATGTGTGTGTGTGTATGTGTATATATATGTGTGTGTGTGTGTGTACGTAATGTATGTTTGTGTGTTGTGTGTATATGCATATATGATTGTATGTATACATGTATGAAATTATGCATATATATATATCTGGACACATAATGTAGCACCTTTAAGTAGCTTTCAGAAATGCTGTGCTCACTTGCAAGATACAAATGTAACAGTTAAAAGTAAATGATTTTGTAAGTGAGGTAGTGAGTAACCATTATTTGCGCAAGACAAACAGTCACTCTTCACAAACAACAGTGCATATAAAACGGTTAAAAAGGAGAGCACAGTGAGATTAATGAAGTAATCAAATGATGCAAACAAATACATAAGTTTAAAAATCAAAGTTCAGTATACAGTTCAAGTAAAAACTAGCAGCACTGAAAAATAGTCATAGAACGTTCTCTTGTGTATACAAACAGGATATCCTGTGCGATACAGCTGTGCTTCCCTCTCTGTGGCTTGCCCAACAGCCACTCATGCTCTCTAAGCTAATTGCTGCTTCAGCTTGTTTTCGTTTGTGAAATTAGTAGGTTTTGTTTCAGTCAGCTGTACATATTGTGTCAGTGTGTGTGTGTGTGTGTGTGTTTCTTTGTTTCTATCAGCTGTACGTATTGTTTCAATTTGTGTGTCTTTTTCTGTGTATTGTGTGTGTGTGCGCGCCTGGAGCGTATTTGTGTGCGTGCGTGTGTGTGTGTGTGTGTGTGTGTGTACCTGGGCATTTAGTTAGCTTCGTCTTAGAAACTTGCAAAGACGCTTGGGACTCCTCGCCAGTCTGTATTGTACTGTTACCATACTGTTACAGTTACCATACTTTTCTCATTTGTTATATTTTCATTATTTTTTACGTATTCCAGCTTCATTTTCAGTAGCTAGCATGAAGTATAAAGATTTTGAAAGCAAAATTTACTTAAACTACTATTTATAGATTTTGTTAGGTGATTAACCTAGAAGCATTTACCCTAACTTAAAATTAACCTACACTGAAACAAGACATGTCTTATGTGTTCAGCGTTTTTGAAAGGTCCTTTAATGTTGCTACTTTAAGCGATCTGATGGATACATACATTTTTTATGTAGATACATACATACATATATACGTGCATGCATACGTACGTATGTATATATGTGTACAGCCATACATACCTTTCTTGTAATGCTGAGAGTGGGGGTTTGAGCCTCCTCTGAAATGGTTATTGTGTAGAGATCTTCAGCAAGTCCTTAACTCACAATTGCCCATCACCATCAACTTGTGCTTAGTCCTTATACAGTGACACTTAATAAAGGCATAAATAATAATAATATGTACAACATAAAACCAGTGGATAAACACATATGCAGACATACATTGGCCTATATACATGCTCTGACACAGATATGCACGCGTGTACGTACATACAATGTCGTATACATACTGGTGGAAATCCAGGCACATACGGTGCAATATACATTCGGTATGAATTTATGGTGCTGCAGATACGAGCCACAAAATAACAGGTGGAATGGCTTCTCTACTCTGGAGTGATTGAGAGGGATTTAATAGACGGACGGACAGACAAATGTATTGTATAGCAGCTAATGGCTAACACGTTGGCCTTTGACACATTACTTCTTAACTAATCCTTACTTACTTAACTTACTTCCACCTCAGGGGACGGACACCATAGACAGACAGACAGACGGACAGACAGGCAGACAGGCTAACCAGGCAGGGAGATGCGTAGGATAGCAGATGATGGCTGATACGTTGGCGTTTCACCTCTGGACATGGGGACAGACAGACAGACAGACGTGTAGCATAGCAGCGGATGGCTGACACGTTGACCTTCCACCTCCGGACGTGGGGTTCGAATCCCATTGCGTCTTACGAGGCTGCCCTGTCCATTCTTGTCACCTGAGGCACAGTCACATCGGAGACGGACTGAGCAAGCATTCGGCCAACCTGTTAGATGTAGGTGTTTTCTCTTGAAGTTATGCTCCAGAATCGAATGTAAATATGTCATTCATGCATTATGGAGGGCATTTGTGTTGGTGGAATTCCGACGCAACGCAGCCGTCTGACTGACTGACTGACTCAACTGTACGGGCAATCTGAGCTCTGGCAGTTTGTAGTCTACGGCCAACATTAGTGAACTTGTATTATGAAAATGCTCGCTGTCTCGGAACAGCTATGAACATGTCCTCCTTTCACGGTATCTGTCATTCTAGCGACAGTATAGCTCTGTATTGCCGTGTCTGTCTCTTTCTCTGGCTGTCTGTCTTTATGTAGATATATCTGTCATTGTCTCTGTTTACGTATATCTTTATTATTATTAGTTCTGCGTTTATTACTGTCTAATGACTAAGCATATATGGATGGAGTTATGCAACTGTGAGTGAAGGACTTGCTCAAGGTCCCTGCACAGGAATCGTTTCAGGTGAGTCTTGAACCCGTACTCTGAGCATTACAAGCCGAGCGCTCTAATCAGTCAGCTTTATTGGTATTGTGTTTCTGTCTTTGTTACTGTCTGTCTGTCTCTTAGTTCTTTGTCTTTCTGTCTCTGTCTGTCTCTGTCTGTCTGTCTATGCCTCTCTCTTCTTTAATTCCACCTTTATGTTTAGGTATGTCTATATCTTTGTGTCTCTATCTCTGTCTGGGTGTGTTACTGTCTGTCAGTCTCTCTATCTCTTTTGTTCTTTAATTTCTGCCTTCATGCAGATAATAATCAGTTTTAATTATATCTTTATCTTTGTGTCTCTGTGTCTGTGTATGTCTGTTTTTCTCTCTTTTTGTTTTCTGTCTGTTTGTCTGTCTCCCTCCCCCTATTTCTGTATTCTGTTTGTGTAACTCCTGTGAAGTTGACATTTAAACAGAGTTCTGGTTTAAACCAGTCGGCACATCTCTGGGTTTCCCCTGTTTTTGACAGTGAATGACCTTCTGAAATTTCAGTGGACTTTTTCAAGCCTTTGATTGTTATTGAAAGGCAATCAGTCTAATTTGACCTCAGCAAGTCCTTGTATGTATGTGTCTATGTGTGTATCTATGTGTATATGTATGTATATATGTATGTGTTTATCTGTGTATGTATGTATGTATCTATGTATCTGTGTATGTATGTATGTATGTATCTATGTGTTTATCTGTGTATATATGTATGTATGTAAGTATTATTATTATTATTGCATTTATTAAATGCGCAAGGTCAGTAAATCTGAATCTGAGGCGCAAAGCAGTTGTGAATGAAGGACTTACTCGGAGTCCCTACACAGTAACCATCTAAGGGGAGGCTCAACCTGTTCTCTGCACATTACAAGGTGAACGTTATATCCAGTCGGTTACCATGCCCCTCACATGTATGTATGTATCTATATGTATATGTATGTATGTATGTATCTATATGTGTATGTATGTATGTATGTATCTATATGTGTATGTATGTATGTATGTATGTATCTATATGTGTATGTATGTATGTATGTATGTATCTATATATGTATGTATGTATGTATCTATATGTGTATGTATGTATGTATCTATATGTGTATGTATGTATGTATCTATATGTATGTATGTATGTATGTATCTATATGTGTATGTATGTATGTATCTATATGTGTATGTATGTATGTATGTATCTATATGTGTATGTATGTATGTTGTATGTTTGTGTCTAGACATTTAATGCAATGCCTTTTAGGTGCCTCACAGAAGCACTACCTATGCTGGCCTAAATGTTGTTATAGTCATTTCGAACAAAAGTTCATCAATAGCAAACAATTCTTGGATGACTGGAAAAGACACCACTAGTGAGATCCCTCACAGACGCAGAGCCCAACCAGTGGATTCACATCTGAAGTTCTGTCACTATGAAAATAAGACTGCAGTACTAATTCTAAGCATTTTATTTCACTAGTTAGGTATGTCCTGCGTTTTTTGATGGTGGTGATTATGATGATTAAGATGATCAGATGCTGCTGCTGCTGATATGATGATGGTGATCGTGATGATGATATGATATGATGATGATATGATATAATGCTATGATATGATGATGGTGATTATAATGATGATGAAGATGATGACGAGAAGATAATGTTGATGCTGTTGCTACTGACGACGACGACGATGATGAATGATAACTGTTCCAGGAACTTCGAACTTGGTGATGTGTTTTAAGTTGTCTTGCATTCCGACATAAAGCGTGACATTGGTGATGGATGACCTTTAGGAACGAAAGTCTTAAAAGGCCATCGTATGACCGACAGCGCTTGGCTTTGTCTATGTCTGTCTGTCTGCCTCTCTCAGTCTTTCTGTCTGTTTTTCTGTCTGTCTGTCTAATCGTCGTCGTCGTCGTTGAAAGCCGTGTGCTAAATTATGCACGCACCGAGATTCAATTCCGTGCGCAGTTAGTATGCTAATGTGACTGATTGCACGATTTGATCATTAGTCGGGAGTTATTGCAGAAAGAGACCGACGGGCAGTATGACACAGAGACAAAGACAGACACACAGAGACATATGCAGACATTTTGAGGCAGAGACAGGGAGACACATACGGACAGATACACAAAGCCAGAGACAAACGTATACAAACAGAGATATATTGAGACACACACGGAGGCGGAGACTTGGACAGACATGCAGACACATGTAAGTATGCAGACTTACAGAGGCACTCACGGAGAAATTCATACAGACACAGACACACAGAGATATAGACAGGGACACATGCAAAGTCAGACATACGGACAGCAACAGACACTAAACACAGACGGAAGCAGAAGACAGAGAGATAGAGACGCCTAGACTGAAACTAGCAAACTGACAAAGATGCAGACGGAGTGGAGTACTTACAGAGACTGGTACAAAGTGTAACAAACCGACATCGACACAGACAGAAGCAGACGGAGAGAGAAGTTCAGACAGACGTACAGAGACAAGCGCAGAGACGCCGATGTTGTGCTTTGATCCGATGGATTGTTATTCAATTGGCCGTCGTCGATCATCGACCATAATGGACCCTCGCTTGGCCATCATCACCGATCCAAGACGAGAGAGAGAGAGAGAGAGAGAGAGAGAGAGAGAGAGAGAGAGAGAGAGAGAGAGAGAGAGAGAGCGAGAGAGAGTCGGTCAGTCCTTCTGTGGTGTCGTGTTTCAGCCGCTGCCCTTGGTCAAATGCCGCTGGGTCCTGTCGCTGCTTTTGTCATTGGCGGTAATCGGTGATCGGGTTTTGAGATGTCAAGTGGTCAGTTTCGTAGACCAGGTAGCAAGCATCTCTTAACTACGTCTGCTAAATGCCGCCGCCGCTGCCGTATACAGGCCACAACCACAGAGAGGCGATATATTTATATAGCGCATTTGTGAGATTCTTAAAAGACGCTATATAAATGATCCAGTTCCTCGCTCAGCCGATTAACACTTGGCATGTTAACTAATGTCTTACTTAAACATGTTAACAAATGTCTTACTAAAATCTGGTAAGAAATGTCTTTTGCTTGCATTTATGTTGTTTGACCATTGGTTGCTGTGTGCAGACCCACATAAATGCTAAACGCCCTGTTGCTTTAAAGAAACACTGGATACCGTTGAGCATATGGCTGCATTAGTGTCTGCTGTTCCTGAGCAGACTTCCAAGACATGGGTCTTTGAGAAACTGCCAGTGAACAGCCACTGAGTGAAGTAAGAGAGACCATTGATGACATTCGTCGCAATAAATATTTAAACAGTTTGATAAAGTCCAGGCTGGTTGTATGAAAAGTTCTCAGCCTTTGTCTAATATATACTTGTCACTGTCCCAGACGGAGATGGATCTTTTATGAACATCACTGAAGCATTTAATATTTCACGTCGTCACTGCTTCTCTTCTTGGCGTGAGAATGATTTTTTCCAGATTCTGCTTTTGCCTGATAACCAGAGTGTAGTAAATCTTTTGTGGATGCTAGACCTAAAAAAAGAATGTTACACTGAGGAAAGAAGAAGGCTGGAGCACTTAAAGAGGAGATGCCCGGGACTTTTAAAAAACTGGTGAATTGCAGCCTTTAAAGAAGAAGGGTATTTCGCCGGTGCTGCTTTTTGTGGTGTTAGGTTTTGTCTTGAGATCGAATGGAAGACCTGTTTAAATTGCTGTTTGCTGATTTTGGATTGTCTGGCTGGTGGTTGGGTTATGGTTGTTTGGCTGGTGATTGGATTGTGGATTGGATTCTTCGGACCATATTTGCCACGCTGCGTTTCAGCTTGAAGTTCGTATGGATTCAGGAGCACACCTCTGAGTCACTTTATAAATATACCATTATCTTAAATCACTTGGTACCAACCGTCTATCAAATGTACCAGACTTGAATGTGGACTGCTAGTTGTTGCAACTGGCCACGAGTTTGTAAGATGTGGGTCATGCGCTTTAATGCAGGCGGATTTAGGCCATTTTCATTAGGGTAATTTGAATGGCTGTTTTAACGGTTGTCAACATTGCTAGACAGCCAGCAGGCCGTGGAGTCGGTGGAGCTGCAGAGCGCAAAGGATGTGACAGTATTATTTCATTGATAATGTTAATTCATTACAAAATGAATGAATGAGAGAGAGAGAGAGTGACACGTACTTAGCAGTTTTGGAGTGTTTAGATAATGCTTTTATGCCTTGATGTTGATACTGCTGTGCATTTGTCCAGAGGTTGTTGTGGACAACTGTATTTGGATAGGAATTGGGATGGAGTTGTGGTATGTTCATGTAGAGACTGTGACATAATCGTTTGGACATTTGACAGTTATGTAGAGTTTCATTGGAAAGTAGAAAGAGTTCATAAATATGAACACAGGGCAAGAAAAGTAAGGCCTCAAAAAAGCACTGCCTAATTGTTGTTAAAGTTCATTAAGAACAACAAGTTCATCAATAAGTATGCTATGTACAGATAACAGGAATGTCACTGCTGGTGGGCCCTCGCATACACGTCATATCCAACCATACATTTTCTACAGTACCAGATAGCTTGTGGTCTCTGCCATGCAACAAATAGCCTACCACGTAACAGAAAAAGCCGCTGGCAATCTTACCGCCTCCCCTACCAAGACAGCTCAGTTTTCACTTGTCTGTGCATAGAAAAAGATGTGCATGTAGTTAACTGTGCATTGTGCTGTCATAAAAGGGGTAAGATTAGGGCTTTTTTGTGTGCGCTGATCATTCAAACTGATGCCCGCTGTGACTTAGCGAGAGAGAGAGTTGCTCTTTGGAAACGAGGAGCGTTTTGGCTAAAGGCAAACACTGACACTGGCCCACCAAGACCATAAATTTATTTCCTTTAAACATTTCTGTAAAGATTGCTTGGCTTGGCAGTGAGTTGCCAACTTCACAGTTCACAGGCGCCAAATATTATTTTAATGACTGTATCTACAACGGACCCTGAATTAAATTTAATAGTGTCTATCTTCTAACTTTTCTAATGCTGTAACCATCACATTTGGTTCTTAATTTTCAAGTAAACCAAGCTTGTACCCTAACTATAGTACGCCCTATGTCAGCAGAGGTGTGACCTGGGGTTGAAGAATGTGTTGACTGGCCCAAAAAAACATAATTCATGTGAACTAACTTATTTACAGATGCAGGTAAGGTCAGGTTTGGTTCCAGGTCGAGATCCAAGGGTCAGGCAGGTAGAAGGTAAGACGAGTGGATGGTGTTAAGAATTGGAGCAGCCAAGGGAAGAAGAGGAATTAGGATAGGATTTGTGAAAGAGGAATGCTTGTAGGTTTAACTTAAGAGATAACTGCTAAGAGATTGTAAGTGTTGGCGAGACGGTAGAAGCAGGTTAAGAGTTACACTACCTGTTTTTTATATCTTGATGCACTACTTGTTGCAAAGCCTTAATACAGAAGTAGAAGGCAAACACATAAACCACCTACAAATACACGTGAATCCGCATTTGTTTGTCTTCTACTGGGAATCAACATGTCTACCTTTGCAGCACATGCTATGCAGTTTTCATAAACTGATCATGTTCAAGTGTGAATAGCCATTGTGTATGGTATTTGACATTGCATTATTAAGACAGGGCTGTAGAAGTTATGAGATGGGATGAGATTAGATTGGATTCTTTATAGTAGCATACTAGTAATAAATTCATGCTGTGTTGGTAGACATTGGCAGAGGGGCCAAGCCAAAGATGGTAAGAAATAGTGGTTGGATTTTTAGGATTGCCACTGTTATGTTTCAGGATTGCCATTGGGGGGTTTGAGGTTTGCCATTTTGGTGTTTTTAGGATTGCCGTTGATGGGTTTGAACTGCTCCTCAAAATCCTGAGCAGTAGGGGACATATGTGGGATTACATGTTTGTCTTATCTGTTGCATAAAATGCCACTTTGAATGGGGCATTAGTGAACATACCATACTTTCTGAGTACAGGTAGTGAGCTTGAGATTGGCAGACAGATACGGAATTTATGCAACACCTGTTGTTCATACATCAGATATGATTTGCGAGTTTAATACTGTTTAAAGGGCAGCCGTGTAGGTTGCAGGCGGCGGCAGGCAGATTGCTTTTGACATAACATTGTCGTTTCGTAGCCGTTTCGTAGCATAGCTCAAGGGTGGACCATTTTGAGAGGTCTGTTGTTAACATACGTTTTCAGGTATATGCATTTTAATGTTGAGTCTGAGATTTGATTTTCTGCTCCATTTTCTGGTGGACTGGGTTGTTGCAACCCTTAGGTCCTTGACCGTCAGGGCTGTGCCTCTGAGGAGTGTTTGATTGATGACTGTACGTTACCGTCAGGTTGCGATACCCACTGTTTTACTACATGGCAATTGCGTGACTGTGTCTTAGCCCCTAACGAACGTCATCGTCACCTCAGGTTGAGATTTACCGACTTTGCGCTCGTAATAGGTGCTTTAAATGAATAAATAACTAATAATAAGGATGCAAACTGGAATGCTGCTGAGCTGTTACCAGCCAGTTTCTTAACATGTCACATAGTAAATCATGTGGCATCCACGGTGTGAATTCTAGGGGGAAATGACAGAAATGGTTGTGGCTAGAACCGTTAAACTGTATCACGTAGAAGCATTTTTTTGTTCCATAATGCCAGATCTAGTTATCATTGCATAAGGTCACATTACTGCCTTGCTGTAGGCCACCCAACATTTGATGCATACATTACCTTACCTCAGGTCTGTTGGTAAATATACCTTACTACCATATCTTATGTTGTCTTGTTACCAAAAACTTTAGTGATTCGTTTTTCAATCACTCTGCAGATTGCTGATACGTTTGCCGTTCACCTCGGCATCTAGTGTGCGGGTCGCAGTGTGTTGTGCAAAATAGTGAATTTATTGTCCAGGCATGTAATCTTTTTATGTTGGATTCCTGTTGTCATATCTGTGCTTCGGCTAAAATATCCTTCAACCTGGGGACCATGCCTCAGAGGCTTGATTTTGAAAGAATGAATGACTGCCTTACCTTTATTGTTTGTGAAGTTAACAAAGAACTGCAGCAAGCAGTAATTGTGGACTACATTTGATGTTATGTTCAAAGCTGTTCTTGCACCAGCAGAAAATTATGTTCTCAGCCTTTATTTCGAATAAATTGTAGGTTTGGCATGACACTCGATGTTATCTGTGTTGGAGACCTTTGAGCTAGCTTGCTTGGTTAACGCAACTCTAGTGAGATGTCATCTGTTTCAAAGAACTTTGAGCTTTTGTTATATGTGATCTTTTGGTGTTAACTTGCTTTTGCCTGATGTCATTGGTTTCAGAAAAACTTTGGTCTTGGTTTAATTGATTTAGGTTAACATGACTTTTGTTTGTTGTCATCTGTTTCAAAGAACTTTGAGCTTTAAACGATCCTTTTTGGGTTAACATGACTCTTGCTTTGATATTGTCAGTTTAGAAGAACTTTGAGCTTTTGCTATGATCCTTTTGCATTAACATGGCTCTTGCTTGATGCCATCTGGTGCAAAGAACTTTGAGCTTTTGCTATGATCCTTTTGCATTAACATGGCTCTTGCTTGATGCCATCTGGTGCAAAGAACTTGGAGCTTTTGCTATGATCCTTTTGCATTAACATGGCTCTTGCTTGATGCCATCTGGTGCAAAGAACTTGGAGCTTTTGCTATGATCCTTTTGCATTAACATGGCTCTTGCTTGATGCCATCTGGTGCAAAGAACTTGGAGCTTTTGCTATGATCCTTTTGCATTAACATGGCTCTTGCTTGATGCCATCTGGTGCAAAGAACTTTGAGCTTTTGCTATGATCCTTTTGCATTAACATGGCTCTTGCTTGATGCCATCTGGTGCAAAGAACTTTGAGCTTTTGCTATGATCCTTTTGCATTAACATGGCTCTTGCTTGATGCCATCTGGTGCAAAGAACTTTGAGCTTTTGCTATGATCCTTTTGCATTAACATGGCTCTTGCTTGATGCCATCTGGTGCAAAGAACTTTGAGCTTTTGCTATGATCCTTTTGCATTAACATGGCTCTTGCTTGATGCCATCTGGTGCAAAGAACTTGGAGCTTTTGCTATGATCCTTTTGCATTAACATGGCTCTTGCTTGATGCCATCTGGTGCAAAGAACTTGGAGCTTTTGCTATGATCCTTTTGAGTTCAAACGACTTTTGCTTTAAGTCACCTATTTTGTAGAACTTAGAACTGGCTTTTGCTATATCATTCAGGGTTCATCTGGCTTGTGAAAATTTGAAGTAGGTCTTGACTTGCTGTCTTCAGTGAAATTTTAAACTTGAACGTGATGTGACCTATTTAGCAGCACCTGAGTGTATCCTTCTTCTGTCGTTGCGACTCAACTGTAGAGCTCTGTGTTTACCCCAGTTCTGTGTTTATCCTAGTTCATAAAAAGCAGTCGGTCAGCAACAGCCAGGGCTTGGGCAGGAATGGCAAACGCACCACCATAAATTCTGGCTACAAGCAACTAGCGAATTAAGCTGATGGAGTAACACTGGAAACAGGATTTGATCTTTGGCCAGAAGATCCTCCTGTTCCAGGCGGTGCATTGACGTACATGTGTTGTTGACGTAAGCTTATAATTACCATGCCTTCTGGGTTATAACAGCGGCTGTATAAATGGTATATGCCACATATACCATATGTTAGTTACACTGTTTTGCTCAACAGTCAGTTGTAAGAAGTACAGGTAGATGCGCTTCTCGGATATCTTGAAGTGGAAAGGCAGAACTCATTTGATGCTTGCCTCTTGTAAACAATAGCTGTATGAACCACCTTCTATGTAGTTACCTGGAATACATAGAGGAGGGGAACATAAGGGAACATTGCTTCTCTGAACCAAAGGGAACATTGCTTCTCTGAACCGAAGGGAACATTGCTTCTCTGAACTGAAGGGAACATTGCTTCTCTGAACCGAAGGGAACATTGCTTCTCTGAACCGGAGGGAACATTGCTTCTCTGAACCGAAGGGAACATTGCTTCTCTGAACCGAAGGGAACATTGCTTCTCTGAACTGAAGGGAACATTGCTTCTCTGAACCGAAGGGAACATTGCTTCTCTGAACCGAAGGGAACATTGCTTCTCTGAACCGAAGGGAACATTGCTTCTCTGAACCGAAGGGAACATTGCTTCTCTGAACCGAAGGGAACATTGCTTCTCTGAACCGAAGGGAACATTGCTTCTCTGAACCGAAGGGAACATTGCTTCTCTGAACCGAAGGGAACATTGCTTCTCTGAACCGAAGGGAACATTGCTTCTCTGAACCGAAGGGAACATTGCTTCTCTGAACCAAAGAGAACATTGCTTCTCTGAACCAATATTATTTTACAATGCCAGTCGAGCTGTAGCATGAGGTAGATGAGATGAGTGTAAAGTAAGATGAACATAGCACAAGCACAAGATGAGCCTGTGCTACGTGCTACGTTCTTCTTACTGTGCACTACAAAAAGCAAGCAGATGGTCATTGCACATTTGAACTGGTATTTGAAGATGGTCATTGCACATTTGAACTGGTATTGAAGATGGTCATTGCACATTTGAACTGGTATTTGAAGGTGGTCATTGCAGATTTGAACTGGTATTTGAAGATGGTCATTGCACATTTGAACTGGTATTTGCTATAAATCTGCTTGAGTAACACGAAATTTGTGGTTTGCATTTGCAGTTCTGTGTTGACTGTACGTCTTCTGGCTAGCTTGTGACTACTTGGAGCTTTTGCTTGCGGAAAACTGTTGCTGTAGCGATTCGCACGTAATACAGCTGGCTAGCGACTGTGATTTGGATGTAGTACGTCTTCGTATGTGGCTCTTGATGCACTTTCGTCTATCCCTGTCACTCCTCTTAGTTGCTATTCTGCCGGAAAGATGGGATGTACTTCGGCCAAACCCAAGCGAACGACGAGCATCGAAGATGTAGCTTCGAAACCGCACCAACAGGTGCCCGACAAGAATGGGCAGGTGAACAAGGCGCCGGAGAAAGCGCCGGATAAGATCCTGCGCGAGAAGGATCCCAGCAAAACTAGCGAGACGAACGCAATCGAGATCCCTGGCGCACACAAGTCCTTCATGGCACCCGATGGAATTCCGTTCATCGACGAAGACGTTGAAAGCGAGTTGGACGACGGAACGACCCAGCCATCCGCTGCCAATGACATTCAGAACGTGAAGCGCAGCTCTCCGGACCAAAACAAAAACGTTACGATTGTTGTTAACAAGGAGGTGAAGGTTGCGAATGCTGACGCCGTCACTGCTACAAAGTCGAGTGCCTTACGGGAGAACGCGCCGAGTCACGAGGAGTCTCGGAAGGAGACCTTGACCAGCGAACCGGTTGTCATTACCGACATAAAGGTCAAGGAAATTCAGATCACTACAACTAAGAACCAAGAAACTGGTAAGGATTTTAGCCCATCTCTCCTGCTAATCTTTTCACAAATATGGATCTTTTTAAGCTTTTTAAGTCTTTGTGTACAACACCCTTTACTTTAGTATTGGTTATGTTACAAGTGGCACTTCGATATCAAAACACTGACCTATCTGGCACTTTGAATGTTTTACCGTTTTTTTTCTCCCAGTCCAAGTTAGGACAACTCCTGAGTACCATACTTTCCGGACTATAAGTCGCACCTTAGTATAAGACGCAGTGGCGCAGAAACGGCAAAATGTTTTTAAAATCAATACATAAGTCGCACTGGCATGTAAGTTGCACCCATGCACAGAAATCCAGTCACAATGCTTATAAACGCGTTTGCTAACAACGGCCTTAAATACATGGTCATCATTAGCAAATAATTGCTCAAACATAACTTTGTTGAAATAAAATTATTTTTGCACTTTTGAATTAAAGATTTTCAACAGATTTCCAACATTTCTTGGTATTTGTGATTTCATAGTAATTACTTGGTTCTACAAGTAAATCCATCCAGCTGAAGGCATCCAGTGATAATATATCGAATGATAGTAAGGCAGTAGTATATAGAGGGAAGAATAAATAGCAGCAAGTTGTCAGCCTCCCCAAAAACCCCGTGCGGCCCAGCGCGGCTTCCTGATCCCCTCTTTTGTCGCCCTTTCCAGGAAAATCGCCATGTAGACTAGGCGGGGCGCCCCCACATCCCGCTTCTCTCGGACCCGTCGTGGAGGTCACAGGACGCGGCAGAGGCGGAGGATCGCAGGACGAAGAGGGCTAGAAGCCAAGGGGTGCTACGAACTCTGTCGGTTCGATATGGACGCCGTCAGCAGGCCTAATACTGCGCTCATTATGTATATTCGGCTTTTGATAAATGTGATTTAATTTAATTTAAGTCGTTATCGGTCTTTTCGACTATATATAGCTTCCTTGAAAATTTTTTAAAATTTCCACATATAAGTTAAATAGAACACACCCCTAGAAGTTCGTGTAAAAAACTGCGTCATATTCCAGAAGATAATTAGATCCACTGAAGAGAAGTACTATAAAAATATAATTATTTTTGCTCAAGGCAGAACTCGTCCCTTAAGATTGGAAAAACTGAATAATTATCGCAAGAGAAATGTGACTGTGCCTGAGAAAACCCTCATAAAGTCAAAAAAGTTAATTTGTGAGAAACTTGCTCAAAAGGCAAGTAGGCATAAAATGGGCCAAAATGATGTTTATATTCCTTGTTGTGTTAGCTATCAGACTTTAAGTCCTTACTTAGAGTTTCACTGTCTAAGTATTTTTATTTCAATTTTATTATGATGCTTTGCAACAAAAACTCACTTAAATATGTCCCTTGGTGCCCTAATTTGAAGTCGTGTACATTGATTATTATGCAAACGAACAGGTTATTTAAGTATTCTTCTTAATCAGTTTTTTATGGAGATTTAATTGATAGCAGCCTCAGAGTCGCATGAATATGCTCCAATTTACTATACTCATAAATATTCATGACTCACTGTGACAATGACTTCAGTTGGGACATAGTTATGGTAAACTTTATGATCTCTCATAAGCAGCTGCAAAGAAACTTACATCTGTAAAAAATTGTAAATATTTTACTACTTGTGATAGAAGCAGATGGTTTTCTACTAATTATTCAGCAGTTCCAGCCCAATCCAGTGCAGTATCAGTCAGGCCCAGTTTTGATTTTTTCCGACTTTATGAGGGTTTTCTCAGGCACAGTCACAGATGTCTGGAAAAGCAGGACTACATATAACACCTTTGAAGTGCCACTCAATAAAACTTGAACATGGCCGTCTAACAGACTTTCTAAAAGGTGCATCTTAAGTTTAGCTGAAAATGCTTCTTGTGCATTAGCTGGAAAAATTCGGTTTTCCAGCCAAAGGCTGTTCCAGAAGGACAGCCCTGCGCACAAGAAGCAAGGAAGTGTGCCATGCTGGAGTCGCAGTACAGGAGCATGGGACAAGAAGGCCAACTCGGGCTGCAGAACGTAACAAAACAGGCAGACCCTTAGACTGAAACACTGAGCTCCGTGATGTTTTCGGGATACAGTGTATCCTGACTATGGCAGTTTGTCCCAAGAAGAGGATCTCGAACCTAATTTATTTAAATAGATAATAAAATAATAGAAGCTTTGTCAAGCTGTTAGTGCACCCCAACTTACAGATGCAACTGTATCGCTTAAACCTCCCTCTAGTTACCAACTGTGCAGCGCAGTCTTGAGAAGAGACCCACGTGCGACGCAGTTTATCCATATCTGAAACAAACACGTTTTCTCATGTGATGCTATACTCGAGTTCTAACAGTTGCTGTACCTGGTAGCAGTTGGCCTTGTGTGTGCATCTCAAAAGAGATGTGCATAGTTACATATATATTCATAATATAGCTAAGTTTTGGTTATGGTATTGTCGTTGTGTGTCCTTATCTACTGCAAAACTAGCTTGATTGGTGAAAGAGAATCTTGCTGTTACTGTAGCTGGTCAGGGCATGTAACTAAGATACTATAACTTAACCTTAGGTTTTAGTCACTCTTGCACTGTGTAAATGCTCAAGTACTCTACAGTCAGTACTGACCACAAGTATTCTCATCTTATTTACCAAATCCATAAGGATTGAAAATCTATGAAGAAATCTTATCCAGCAAATCTCTTTAATCCTTCGATCGAGCCATATTGATTTTGAATACTATATCCTAGTAGACTCGGTCTAACAACAGAGTGTAATATTTTCTCGGAATATCTCCGTGGAAATTACAGACGCTGTGAATGGTCTCCAACGATTGATCGACATCCATGGAGCTAATGATCCGTCTCGCGTTTCATCCTGTCTGCTGTGGTCGAAGCCCGCAATTTTATTGACCGTTATATCAATCTTATCGGTCACTTCACGGATTGAATCAATTCTTTATGATCAATCTCGTCAATCTGATGGATTAGAAACTGTGCGTTGTCCCTGCTCTCAGTTATTTCGTGACTTTTTTGTCGCTCTTGTCTACCAGCATTCATTTTGCAACCTTTTTTGCATGATGCAGTCACTCGTGAAAATTGCCTAACTACAAAATTCTAAGGCATAGATCGTATGCATCTGTTTATCTTTCAGAACATTTACATGCTGCCTTTGAAGAATCTGTTTGAGGCATTGAATTTTCTGGTGACCTGAATAGTCGTAGAGTAGAGCTTTTATTATTTCAGTGCCTACGCAGTGTGTCAGTGGGCTGGGATGTCATCTGTTTATAGGGCAGCAATTAGAGACCAGTTTTGTATTACTATAAAAGGAGGGTAAACCACAGATGGAAATACTGAAAAAGATGTGCATGGAGAATTAGATGCACCTCTCAAGCATTTTGAAGAATGGCCAAGGTATGGAGAAGCAGGAAAATAACAGAGAACAAAGATAAGAATATATGAGACAATGATGCAGCCCTTTTCCTATTAGGATTAAAATGCGGGACAGTGAGAAAGCAGAATGAAAAAGAATCCCCACAACGGAACTGAGCTGGTTACAGAAAATCCAGGAATCTAAAGACTACAAAAATTAGAAATGATAATATACGACATTCCTTCGACAACTCTGTTAGCTAAAGTCATTCAGCAGAGACTCTGGTGATTTGGTCACTGGAAAGAATGCCAACTGACTGAATCTCACATAGTGCAATACATGCAGGTTGCAAAAGAGAGAGAAACAAAGGATATGCTGGACAGACAATATAAATAAATTCTTAACAAGATTTGGGCTGACCATGAGGACAGTACTGATTCTGACAAATAACCGAAAGAGTGGAGGTCATTTATTCACGATAGCTGCCATACGGCTGGCGTTGGGAACGTGATGATGACGATGACGATGATGATGGGAGGGTGTGTGAAGTCCGAGTAGCACCATCCGGGTATTTGCTGCCCTGAATGTGTGAATAACGGAAGTGCCAAAGCTGAAGGTAAACACTCTTATTTACCATATTTTGCTACTAGACAGTTAATGCATTTCATCTTTTCCAAAGCTGGCAATGTAGGCCGCCCATTAAAACGGTTACTGTGCAGAGCACAGCTTGGTCAGTCTTTAGTTGTTTGAAGCTTACACGTTTAGATAAATACCTTCAGGTCTTTGCTTAATTTGCAACAGAAGGAGACAACCCTGAGAATTTGCTTGCATGCTCTGGAAGATTTCTGTTGAGACGACTTTCAGACAGAGAAGTTTTATGTATGTGCATAAATTGCATTCCTCAATTCAGAATTGAGATCAAGAACAGTGCAGTCCTGGAAGGAATTTAATGCAAACACGTGGCTTGTGTATCCTGATTGTAAGTACATTACATAACATTACAGCTTCAAGGTCCTGCCTCCTCTAATGACTTGTATTTGGATATTTATATAGAGCACCTTTTAAGAGCCTCTCTGATGTGCTAAAACACTGCTATCTTACAGATCTAAGGAGTAAAGGAGTAAATAAAGTAAAGTAAGCTGAAACTGACACACTGTTCAGATTTCTAACGAATGTGCCATTACTTTATGTGGCAACCGGATCTTGTTCTTCCAATGGTACTTCTGGGCTTTTGTGAAGACACTGTTCTTCTGCACTTTGCTTTCTGTTAGTTCTTTAGAAATATAGGGCTTCATGACTACAGTTACGTTACGCATTATCTTGAAGGGCCCAACCATGAGACTTTCTCCCTTTAGCTCATCCACGCAGAAAATTGGTGACGTGTGTGGAGTACCAAGACAAAACACTTGTACTCGATGGACCATGTGACGTCTTTGTTGACTGATCAACACGGACCAGTTTCATTAGATTTCAGACAGACAGGAGCAGTTGGGTTTTTATTCAAAATCTCTTTAAAACAGCCGCTATTAATTAATAAGCAGAGACTGATGTGGCCAGCACAATTGGAGATGTGTCAGACTCTCTCTGGAGATGAAATATTTCCTCTGAACAAGCAGTTCTCATTTGATCTGGGTTCTTCAATGTGTCATCGCCTTGTTGGAGCACACAAGCCTGTCATCAGTCGATGATAATTTGCGAGTATGTATGTATGACTAAATATTTGTACAGCACCTTAAAGAACCTCTCGTTGGTGCTGTAAACCACGGTCAGTGCTTATAATCCCTTAGACAGTTCTAGTCGACATACAGTGGAGACCAGACAAAAGGTTGCACTGAATAAGGAATCCATAGTCAATGTGTCTTCAGTCCAGAATTGAATGACAGTGGAGAACTGGCTGAGTGTCAGACAGACGGGCAGCAAATTTCGGTATGTCAAATTCTGAAATTTTCAGTTTTAAAACTTTAGTTTAAAGACTTCCATTTTTGAAACTTCCTAAACCTTTAAGCCGCCTAGAATTTGTGTTCCTGTGTGGCTTCAGCTCATTCACAGATTTTTCTGACTGTAGGGCGCAGTCTTATGAGCATTTGGGCCACTGTAGTGTCTGCTGTTGCCAGGCCTTTCGTCTATGCAAGGGTTATATGGAGAAGCACGTAATATTATTTGCGCTGAGCCTTTCAGATCGGAGCAGCGTCAGTCCAGGTACAAACGACTTGAGTAACGACCTTTGACCTTTGTGCGTTATCTGACACTTCGTCTCGCTGTCTGACACTTCGCTGTGACTGAAGGCGTGTCTGGCCGACTTATTCTGTGTTCAGCCAAGTTGATAGAGCGAACTGCTTTGCTTAGCTGCTTGCTGAGGATCTGGCGAGAAGCAGGAGCCTCATTATTACCAGCCCTCTGAGCAGCTGGGTTAAAACGAAGCGGGAGTTATAACAAAGCCGTTTTCAAAGTTGATGAAATTTTTTGCTGAAATTTCAAAGCCCGAATTGGGGTGCACCTGTGTGTGTTTGGTTCAAGGAGGCAATCCTATCTCAGACACCAAAGTTTCACACTTTGAGGGCGCAGTATATATCAGTTTCATCAAAGAGGTCTGCAATTCAAACCCAGTGGTTACAGTGGTGAAAAACCGATGCGTTAGGAGCTCAGACACTGTGTCAAGGCAGCAACTCACATTTTGATGAAATCTGCTAGACTTGTTATGATTTTGTATAGCACGTCTGAGGAACGAGGTCTGAAGAGGTGCTATAGAACTTTGTGATTACATTTACATTAATATTATTATATTATATGCACCTGATTAGAGCCCTTAGAAAGCCATGTTCACAGCGGTTTTGAGGGACTTCTTAAATACGTTCTAATAAACACAGTTACATGCATGCAAAACATGTATGCAGGCGCAGATGTGCAAGACAGTCTGATAGAATGCGTTTAGAGAAAAATTATCACAGTTATTGCTTCCCCAGATTCATCATCAACGTCGTCTTCTTCATCACTGTACGTGGGTTGAAAGTCCAAAGTGGGTGTCTGCTGCCTGTGTAATTATTTTCTTCCACTGCTTCTCTGTTCTAAGCTTCTGAAGTCAGGCAGATCAGTGAATGTTTGTTTGGCACCAGTCTTCTGTGACCTGTGACCTTGTAAGATCTGCCCTTTCGTGTTGTGCCTTCTGTAATTTTTCAGCAACATACTTTTGATCGTTATTCCTCCTGCATAAGTGATCTTGCATAAGCAAACCCTCTCAAAGTCGTAAAAGTGAATACATGAGAAATGCTTTCAGATGGTAATTAGGTATGAAATGGATCAAAATGAGTTCTTTGCATATTTGTATTCCTTGTTGTGTTAGCTATCAGACTGCTAGTTCTTATGTAGAGTTTTGCTGTCTAAGTATTTTTATTTCAATTTTATTCTGATGCCTTGCTACAAAAACTCAATTAAACCTGTACCTTCCTTGGTGCCCTATTTTGAAGTCGTGTACATTGATTATTATGCAAATGAACAGGTTATGTAAGTATTCGTCTTAATCAGTTTTTTATGAAGATTTAATTTATGTTAGCCTTAGAGGGTCCAATTTGTAACGCTGGTAAACATCACGAACCATGCACAATGAATTAGGTTGAGTCATTGTATGGTAAACTAACTCGCAATTTTTAAAAAGTAGTTACAAAGAAACCTACATCTTTAACAAATTGTAATTGTTTTACTATTTGTGATAGAAGTATGCGGTTTTCACCTAATTATTCAGAAATACCAGCCCAGTCCAGTGCTCTATCGAACTTTTTTCCTGACTTTGTGAGGGTTTTCTCATGCATGGCCACATGTGTGTCCAAAGGGACCCGGTATATCTCTTCTATTCACTTGCATTAGGTCTACTTCTGCATTCAGTCTTCTTCCTTAGATGCTCATAATTAATTACTGTGACTGGTTTAGATGTGTTATCATTCCGTATGGTCAGTAAATTTCAAACGCCGCTATCCTTAGTATGTCAATCTCAAATGTCCAAGTTTTGCACAAGTACAAACTATGCTGAAGATTCAAGTTCTTACTGTTTGTCAGTATGATCACAAAGTTCTTTGTTTTACTTTTCTTTGGGTCTGTTTTGCCCCACTTCATATGTCCTTTGTGCAGTCATTGACCTGTCAGCTCCTTGGTCAGTCTGCCTTCTGCCATGAGCTCTTGAAAACCATTCTGTTCAATTGTGGTTTCATGTTGTCAGGTCAAGAGTGCCTCTGAGTAGTTTTTACTATATAAATTTGTGATTACAACTATGTATGTATGTGAACAGTTGTGTAGCGCCTTTAGAAACCTTGCAAAGGTGCCCAATGCTATTAGGCTTCCCATATACAAAGTCTCTTGCATTAGATTTCCTAGATTGGTGGAGTACAAACGTCTGAATAAATTGCCTGACGAACTGATTCTTTGATTGCAGATTCTTCAGAAGCAAGAAGCCGAAGAACGTTGACTGATGATAATAAGGTGATCACCACCAATTTTTGCTTTTTCTAGTCGTGTTTTAGATGTGGAACATTGCAGGGTGGCACAGTATTATTATTATTTTCTTATTATTGCAATTATTATTATTATCATCATCATCATATTCTTTATTATTATTATTAATAATAATAATATTATTATTATCTTCATCATCATCATCATTATTATTTTTATATGAAGATTTATAAAGCAAAAGTAATATAACTTAAAGCAGCGGAAGATTACTAATGTCTTTGTTTCCTGTCTCTGTGCCCAAAATTCAAATCCTGATGCGTCATGTGAAATTGACGATCTGTTTGTTATGTAGACACGTGCTGGCTTTGAAGATTTCTTTAATTGTGCATATTATAAGTATCTGTTTATGACGATGACAACAACAACAACATTAATAATGATGTTGACTTTGCCATTATGCCCTAAGCCCCCCTCATGAGGAGGCACTTCAGACAATGTTTTTATTGTGTGCTGGGGCACTGCTTTTAAGTCACGCTACTACCCTAATTAGTAGGGGAGAGTTATTCTAACAAATGACTGAATTACAACTGCAATTCACCACTTCAGTGCCGTTGCATTCCGTGTCACTTTTGCTCAGCCAGAACTTGGGGAGTTGTAGCCATTCCAGATGTAGCCTTTCCAGCTGTTTCTTATTCTTTCTGGACAGTTTTAAGAGCATGAGGGATCATGTCTACTTTGACAGGGGAATAACAATAATACTAGCTACCTCTGTAGGTATGTTTTTATTCTTTCCGGAGATTTATTTAGCAGCCTGAGGGGTCATATCTACTTCGAGGAAAAATAATAATAGTAGGAGCATGTGACTTGTTGAGAAAATCTGTGAGGAAAGGTTTTCCAAGCATTAAATCTGCTTTTGTTGTGTTTGATCCTTCAACCCCTGTTGTATCACATCTTGAAAGACTATTACAGAAGTGAGGTGTGTAATAAGTGAGTAGTCACCCTACCTGGCAGCTTTGTTTTGGCTAAGGATAAAGTTTAGAGACATGAGTTGTCTGGCAGCTGATCAGTAAACAAAAAAGCTGATCAGTAAACAAAATTTTCGCCTAATAATAGTAGTAATAGTAATAATACTAATAGTAATCATAATGAGACAATTTATTGAGCACCATAGTACGGCTAAGGCTGAAAAGGGTGCTGTACATGGCCTAATGTTCACTGTAAAAGACCGCATTTTATTATTACCAAGCAATTTGTTTCTATTGAGACAGAATTAGTTTGCCTGTGTAATTAAAGGTGCATTATGCTTGGATGGGTTGCCTAGTAACGGGAGCTTGCCAGTGCATTATTCGCTAAATAGGTTGCCTAGTAACAGTTACCTGCTCAAAAAAATAGAGAATCGGTCTACATGTGTAGACTTCAAAGGCTACATCTAATCTGATGTTGATGTCTGGCTCTGTGCAATGAATAAACCTCTCTGCGGCAATTATTGTTTTTGATAACTCGGCCATTGACAGAACATAGACAAAATTTGCAAGAAATTGTAGCAAAAGACGTCTACATCAGTGTAGCATTTTGGGTTTGTGTAGTAATTATGTCAAAACAAATGTAGTGTTATGTTTACATTTATGCAGTAGCAATCAGTGTCTACATTCATTTGGTGTTGCATCTACTTCTGTGTTGTATTGATGTGATACAGGTTCTGTTGTTTCTATTTATATGTAGTAATAATGTTACACTTACTGTGTAGTCATTAGGTGTTGCTGCATATGCAATTATGCATAGTGATATCATTTCACTAATAAACAAATCACTCATTAAAGTGTGGTAAATTATGCACTTTTATTTACAGCTGCAGGTCTTACCACTTACAAAACAGTTTTAACAATTGTGGGAAAAGTTGGCAATGTCGGAACCGTCTGGAACCGGTTTGACAGCATACCGGCCTTTGAGAGCCTACTGATAAAAGCTGCAAACGTCAGAATAAATTACACACAGCCTCCTCCTCTTTCTAATTGCAGGTCATTCTGGCTGACCTATGACATATGAGCTTGACCTTAATTGTTCTCAACGATTGCTTACATCCTGTAACGGCATGCTGACATCCTGTCATTTGCTGATGACTGACAAGCTGTCATCAGATACGGAAAGTACATTTGCAAAGAACTGTGAATTTCCATCACATTTGCTGACACCTTCTTTAACAAATTCATAAACAGACATGACAAATATATAATAATGACTTGACCAGTCCTTTAATCTAATCTAATGACTGCTATATTGCCGTTGTCATAATGGATAAAACATCTATCCATGTTTGTTTCAAGTGAAGAAGAAAAGCAGTCCCTTAAGCTACTCCTGAGGCAGCCATGGGTATGGAGTGTTAGCGACTTCATTTTTTCAGCTTCAGTGTACAAGGGCGAGTGGCCTGTCCTTCCACTTCCTGCTTGATCTTCCCACCAATGGTGTATGGTCAGCGTATTCATTTTATGGCCGAGTTCGCTAGGGGGCCTATGCTATGTATAAAGTGCTGTTTATTTCTGTTCCCTGCCTAAGACATCATCCTTCCCAGTTCGGCTGACTTCAGTTACTGGAATTTTTTCTGTGTGCCCTGCCAAAGACATCATCCTTCCCAGTTCGGCTGACTTTGGTTACTGGAATTTTTTCTGTGTGCCCTGCCAAAGACATCATCCTTCCCAGTTCGGCTGACTTTGGTTACTGGAATTTTTTCTGTGTGCCCTGCCAAAGACATCATCCTTCCCAGTTCGGCTGACTTCAGTTACTGGAATTTTTTCTGTGTGCCCTGCCAAAGACATCATCCTTCCCAGTTCGGCTGACTTTGGTTACTGGAATTTTTTCTGTGTGCCCTGCCAAAGACATCATCCTTCCCAGTTCGGCTGACTTCAGTTACTGGAATTTTTTCTGTGTGCCCTGCCAAGGACATCATCCTTCCCAGTTCGGCTGACTTTGGTTACTGGGATTTTTTCTGTGTGTCCTGCCAAGGACATCATCCCAGTTCGGCTGACTTTTGTTACTGGAATTTTTGTCCGATTTTAAGCAGGTGGACGGTGGTCGTTGGTGCTGCTATAATCTGCACCGTGCAATGGTGATGGGCCGGTGACATGTTGAAATGGGAGACGATGACAGCATGTAGCTAGTCATTTATTTTAGGAGATACAGATTATGATGATGGGTTATTGTGATGGGGTATAACGGTGTGATAGTGTGGAGGGTTGAGCGGAGGGGAATGTGAATGAGGCAGGTTGAAATTGCAGTAGGGTGTGGGGTTTGACGATCTGCTGACAAATTAGACTGGAATTAGTTTTATTAGTTATGTCGGATGACCGTTGTGTAGTTATGGAATCTGTATTTCAGTGGGACATAACTACCTCCCACAGGGTGGGTGGTGTTTGGGGAAGAAGTCACCTTGTTTTTGAATGAACCTACAAATTATTATTTCTGCATTTATTAGGCGCCACTATCTAGTGGCGCCTAATAAATTATTATCTAATTATCTAATGGCTAAGCATCAATCGATGGCGCCGAGCAATTGTAACCGTATCAGGGGAGTTTCGAACCCGCACTCTCCGTGTTACAAGCTGAGCACTCTCTCCAATAAGCTACCGTGCCCCACCAAATAACTAAACACGGTGGAAGAGAGTTCCAGAACGTCTGAAAGTAGAACTTTACTAGCCTGGTTCAGAATCCAGAGCAGGAAACTTAAGGCCGCATGTGAATAAAAAGGATTTTTTTGGACAGGATTTACAGGTCAACACAGACAGTTGCCGTGCAGAATGTATTTTGGATTTAGGGAGATACACTGTCCTGGTATGTAAGATAATATGTTCCAAAAGGCCCTATACAAATAGCCAGATACGTGCATGTATGCATACCTATAAACAATAGCATAGAGCCAGGTGCAGCACATGACAGTTTTGTTTGAATCTGTGTATCTGGCTATTATTTAATGCAGTACATTTGAAGAACAAAGTACCTTGAAATCGGTAGGGCTTGTCCGTTCCATGTGTGTGCGTGTATTGGACCGTCCCTGTGGAACTGTCTCCTGCTTCAAATTGGTACTTCACTGCCACAAACAGCTGTCAAATATTTTCAGCTTTTCTTAAGGTGTACCTTTGTAGATCTGTCAGAGGCTGAGCTTCAGCGCCTCTATGAGGTTCTTAAAACTAGCTATGCAAGTTGTCTCGGGTGAAACGGCGCTATATAAATTCCTGATTACGATTATGATATATGCATACATAAATACATACATGCGTACTTTAATCTCCTTGGGTATTTATGTAGTGCCTTTAAGGAACATCTGTGTCTCACGTGGGAAAATGGACCCCGCATGGGCTGCTGGCTGAATTGAATCCGGTCTTTAGAGGTAAAAGGTAAACATGTCAGCTACTCAGCTGCCATGTTCTGTTGTATTGTTAGTTTTCTGTGGTGTTTTGTGTTGTCTTGCATTGTATTATATGTCGGCCTCAGACTGAGCGAAGAAAGCAAAGAAAGCAATCTTTTTATTTAGAAATTGAGTTTCTTTGAAGGAGACTGCAGAGACCGAAGTGTCGCTTTCTTTTCCGTTTTTCTCATGACCTTTGCTCCTCGGCGCTGGCTATGCCCCTCTGACACCGGATGTCAGTGGTGGGTATGGCAGTGGGTTTCGGTGGGGCAGGTGCCCGTGGGTGCGGCTGGCAGGTGATGAGTCAGCTCTGGGGCTGATCCCAAATTCTGTCCTCACTTGAACGCCGCGGCATATTTTCCCTCTGGCACGAAAATGGAGATGGTTCGGTGCAGGGCAGCATTTCATTAATCTGGTGTGGAATTTGAACTGTTTTGCTTTGAGATGTAGCCGACACTCAGGCACCTCCCCCGTCGCTCCCTCCCCGTTGGACGAAACTCCGCCCTCGAACTGGGTAGCTGCGTAATGAGAAATAGTGTGGCCGAGACAATCTTAGATACGGTGTCGCAAAAGTGACATGCAGAATCGTGTGAACAAATTCTTATCTTCCATAACGTCTCGTTCTCTCCAATTCTGTGTGTTGGCTTTTTACCTTGGCTTAATATCTGACATGCACTTAGGATAATGGGTAACGTGACGAGCTGTCTGGTAGAGCAGCACAGTGACTGTGGTGATCAACGAGATGCTTTTTTCTTATTTTTATTGTTATTGCATTTTGCCCAAGGTAGATATGATCCCTTAGGAAGAAAGAAATTAATTAATGGCGTAGAAACAACTGATCTGTGGAAAATCAGGCCTTGACCCAGTTCTCTTGACCATCTGGAAAAAGTCCTTTGAATGAAGTGCCTTTGTCGTGGTGGATACAAATGGAAAAATGTTGGAAATGAAAATAAGTCTCCATGTCCTGCAGAGACAGTTGAGCTGTGATGTCCGTTATAAATAAATAATATTAATATTATTTATTTATTTACTTGAGGTAGAAATGATTCCTCAGATTTAAAAAATCAAACCTTGTCCTCAAGAGCATCCATTATTATTTATTATTATTGTTTATTGATATTTTATTATTATATTAGTGTTATTAATTTTTTAACCCTTGATAAGTTTAATCCCTCAGTAACAAGATATTATGTTAGAAGCTGCTAACAGTAACTGGAAAATCACAACTCATCCTCACGCCTACGATTCCTCGCCCAGCCTATGGACACATTGTGTGTGTTTAACAAATGTCTTACTTACTCATTCTCAGCAACATTATTAATATTATAGCTTAATCCTGAATGAACATGTTCCATGAGAGCAATACAAATATTACATGCAAGAAGCTGGACTAGTTAACGTTCTTGCTGTATTGCTGGTTTTAGACCCAGCTAGCTCTTCACCTATCAAACGCATACATGTAACTTTTGGCTTATTCACAACAAGATTCGAAATCGGCTGGGGCAATGAAACTGGAGCACATAGCTCATGTTCTGTTATCAGATGAGAAGTGGTGCTCGTCCATCAGACACTGATAACAGAATATTGGAGTCACTTGGTGATGAATCACAACATGCCAACCAACACCATCAGTGTTGCTTGGCATCTTTCGATTGTCCGGTGACACCGACTGACAACTTCACAAGTTCATAACAGTTGCAATGTGATTACTGGCTTCCTATTAACTTACAGTAGTTATTAGTCATTTTTAATCTGGTAATGATGCTAATGCACAAGTGCTGATGAGCGACACATAGGCCTTAATTAAGTAATTTCAGTGTGTTCAATCCTAGCTGGATTAAAACAGTTTCTGTTTGGTTTATAGACAGATTGCACTGTCGTGGTTATCTGTACAATGCAGTCTAAAAACTGAAAGAGACTAGGCAAGTTAAATACGAGTGGAAAAGTGATAGTGATGCATTTATTTTAATTTCACATCATCAAATTGTTCATGAATGCTGCTAGTGAAGTACTTTGAAGAAAGCCGACAATAACAATATAACAATAATAATTATGGCAAGTCAATCAGTCACAGTTATTAATTATTAGGCCAGAAGTAAATGGGATGTTTAATAATAATACACACAGTCAAATGCAGTTATGTAGTTTAAAGTTAGCTTGTAATTTTTAAAAAAGAATTTGCCAAGGTTTCAACAACTGCAGTCTGATTTTTTTACCAGGGTTTTTGACACCGGTTTTTTCACTGTCCTGGCTAAAATACTTTTTGCCATAGCAAATTGACATTCCTGCTGTTAAGCCACAGAAATTGAACCACCCAATGTAACATGATAATTACCATAAACAACAGCCACACTACTGTCTCAGTGTAAGTAAGCCACAGAAATTGAACCACCCAATGTAACATGATAATTACCATAAACAACAGCCACACTACTGTCTCAGTGTAAGTAAGCCACAGAAATTGAACCACCCAATGTAACATGATAATTACCATAAACAACAGCCAAACTACTGTCTCAGTGTAAGTCACATGTCATTTTAACATGAATGCGGCTAGATGGTGTCTTGGTTCAAATCTAATGTAATGATTTATGTAGCGCCGTTATCAATGCCCAAGGCATGGTCGATGGTTGCTTCAAGTGAAATCAATCAGCATCATAATAATCTACTGGAGAAGCCATGTTGAATTCCTATAGCAACTCTGGATGGAGTTCCATCGGTTGGGTTCTGCATGTGTAACAGAGCAGCAACTGATGACTTCTAGTTACCTGAGCATTGTTTGCATGCAGATGAACTTTTTCTTCTTAAAGACCAACTAGGACAGCATAGACAGCGCTTAGTGGTGCACTTAAAGACTCGTTTTTTGTCTGTGTAAATACACACAATAGACTGTGTAACTCTGTGGTTCCAAGCAACATTAGTGTCTAACATTATCAGTCATAAATGCACTTCTGTATTAGCGGTGTGGTTTTCGTTGTCTGCTGCCTTACAAGCTTTTTTATGAATTAACTGCCATATATGGTTACACAGATTTCCGCAAACTGGTAGCACGTGCTGGCTTGTCTAGTGTTTTGGGTACTGCAAACCAGTTCAAATCTAATAGAGTATGTAAGAGTTCCACTTCCGCTGACCCTGGTCATCTTGGTCAAGGATTTCTGCTTGATGGAGTGACATACTAACACTCGCCATCATCATCGTCGTCTTTGTTTTTATTATCATCATCATCGTCGTCGTCAGAAGCTTTGTGAGATTCTAAAAATGCACTGTATAAATGTTCAGATACACTCAAACATCATCGTTTCCTGAAGCCAGTCATTTGGCGACTGTCGATGCATATAAACGATCTCCATCCTTTTTGGTCATTTGTCAGATCAATTTCTTTCTTTATGTTTTGTCCAGATCTTGTTATGTCTTTGTTTATGTTGTCTATCGAACCCAGTCCACTTGAGCTGCCGTTGCTTCTCTTTCTTCTGAGTCTTGCATGTAATGCATGGGAATCTTCACAGGTTGACTTCGTCCAGCAGAGTTGTCTGTCAGTCCAAGGACTGTCGTTTTTCATCATTTGAGCGTGAGGTTCGAGTCTGGAGGTTAAGGACTTTGAGTCTGATTTGGGTGGATGATGTATTTGTTCTGTTCAACCCACGGAATGACGTAGGTTGTTGGACAAGATCACTTTAAGAACCACTTTCCTCACTTTGTACTGAGATGGATGAGATCCAAAATTACTGTAAATTGTTCAACAAGTGGACAAAAAGGGAAACTTGGCACACATACTCATACCAATGATGCTGGCTACAAATATGTTTTTCTATAACCAAAAAGTTTCATACTTTTATCGACAGTTTGAACAATGAAGCCATATTCCTCACTTATCATTCTTGGTGGATTGGCTGTTTGGGCCAGATTGTTTATGCTGCCAACTTTCCAAGGTCAGCTATGCCTGCCAGACTTATATTTCACAGCTAAGTACATATATATATATATATATATATATATATATATATATATATATATATATATATATATATATATATATATATATATATATATATATATATATATATATACATACATACGTTCACACATGTAATATAAATGTGTGACTGTAATAATTATATATTTGTATGTAATATATAAATACTTACATATATACATACACATGTGTAATATATATGCATGTATAACTATAACATATATAAGATAGATATTATATAAAATGTATGTATGTAGCTGAGAATTTCAAATTCTGGTACATACATACAGGGTATACGCTATATCGTAAGCAAATACTTCACATAGAACGGATATTTGTGTATGTATACATGTTATATTATATTTATATGTTCATTTGTAGAAGTATGCATATATATTCAGTATATGCATGTGAGTATATTTGTATTTTTTATGTATGTATATTAATGTATGTTTATATAGAGGGGGTATTTCAATGTGCCTGTGTAATTGAAGGGTGTAGTGTGTGTGTACAGAAACCTGCCCAGATGGGTCCGCGAAAGACAGGTGGATGGTCGAGGGCACTAAGGTTACTCTATTCTATCTAATTATTCATACTTTGAGGCCTATTATATGTGAATTTATGCCTACGCATTATGTAATTATGTACACCAGGGCATGACACTTGAAACCAGTTCTAACCGTATCTCTGAGAGCAGTATGGAGAACCGCCTTATGACGAGATCGGGCTATAATGAGTTTATTTTCTATGATTTCGGGATCCGCATCCCAGACTTTTATATTAGAATTCTTGTTATGATGAAGCATGTTATAACGAATCCCAGGTGTAGTTCGGAGTTTCTGGTTGTCCCATGATTGACTTCTAAGGCCCAGTGTTGGATATGTTGTCCTAGTCTTGTTTTGTATTCGTTTTGCCTGGGCATATGAGGTTGTTGCTGAGACTTATCTCCCACTGAGTTTTGAATGGGGTTGTTGTATAGCTGAGTTACCTAGGGGGCGCCAGTGAAGAAGAAAGTTTTAAGAGTTCAGTTTCAGTTTGCACTTTCCTTACAAGGCAGGGTTTGAACTGCTAACTGGGCAACAAGTGGTCTCGCATGCTGGCTGCTGGGCAAAAGGGTTAGTATGTATTTATGTAATATTTGTGTGCAAAAGTGCAACTATGTATGTGTTTACTTATGTATTTATATATGTATATGTATATATATATATATACACAGATGTGTATGTTTATGTATATAATATATACATTTTTGTATGTGTGTATGCATGCATACATGTATGTATGTGTGCATGTATGGATGTCTGTATCTAGACATTTAACATAGCTACTTTTAAACACCAGAATGCAGGCTATCAATAAAACCTGTGTAGAATGGCTGTGGCTAATGAATGCTATTGTTCAAAGTTACATGATATCCTACAATTGTGATCTTAATTATACGATCATCATTAGTCATCATCATCATTGTCAACATCAGTTCTCAACTCCTAAGGGCTTGGCATTAATTCTGAGTGCGTTTTCGCAGTGTATGCTGACGAGTTTCATGTGTAATTATTTCTCTTATGCAAATATATGTCTATACAAACATAGATACACGCATATAAAGGCGCTATATAAATAGCGAGATACATGCAGATATACATATGCACATAATTATATTGATTTGTACATGTATATGCTAATGAGGTATATGTATTATTCCTAGTATGTTAGTGTTTGGTCTGCCAGCAGTGAATATGTACATGCAAAGGCTGTTCTCTTTTGATAAAGGAACTAAGTTACAATAAAACCATTGATGCTGGAACAGACTAAGCGTTCTTTTCGTGTTTCTTATTATTATTGTTATTATTATTATTATTATTATTGTTATTACTATTTCATTAGTTTGTACCACCTAATCTCATCATAATCACTTCATGAATAAACGTTTTTGTGTTAAGTGTCTTCCACTGTATGTATATTTATATATATATATATATATATATATATATATATATATATATATATATATATATATATATATATATATATATATATATATATATATATATATATATATATATATATATGCATGCACACCAGCGGTTGTTGAACCTTTTGGCTGTTGTGTTTATAATGTTCATATTTCTGGCTTGTAATTTATTTTATTCCTGTTTTTGTAATCCTTTCCTGTCTTTCATCATTTCCAGCGTCGTATTTCCAGTATCTGCATCGTATATGGTTGACAGGTGTCTTAATGGGGATGGTGGTGTTTTTATGGTCTTGCAGTCGAAGACGGAGGAGGAACTGGCTGCCACGAAGATTCAGGCTAGCATCAGAGGATTCTTAGACCGGCAAAAGGTCAAGGCCATTAGGTAAGTGTCCTTCTCTCTGTCTGTCTGTCTCTGTCTGTCCAACTCTCTATCTATCTTTCTATCTCTCTGTTTCTTTTTAGCCAGATCTCCTTGCTTTAGCTCTTATTCTGTGCTTCCGTCTGTCGTTCTCTGCCTTTCTCTGGCTGTGATTTCTGTCTCTATCTGTGAGTCATGGTCTGTTTCTGTCTGTTTGTCCCTGTCTTTGTCTGTGTCACATACCGTATGTGACTCTGAATTTTTCCTGCAATAGTTGTTTTGGATGAACTGGGAAAGACTGTTACTCATTTTGTACAAACTTTCATCATTATATTGTTAGAGATATAGTAATATGGCACCAAATGATTTCTTTGGTTAGCACAGCAATGTGAATTTGTGTGTATTTGTGTTTGTGTGTGTGCAGAGTTTAACATGACACTCAAGGATTTGAACCCTGAATAGCAGACACTCTGGCATTTGGCCAGTGCTACATCGTAAACTGGCTGAGCATGTGAAGTATGGGCATCCTCCTTTCATAGTCTTGGTGACATTTTCAGGATTCCGCTACATTTGTTAAGTTTAAATTTTATCCATTCTGTCTGGCTAGCTCAAGAGTTCATCATAGCAGGGCGTTTCTCCCTGAATGGCTTTCATCCTTACTCCTCAGACTATCGAGTGCAGTTGGTTGGAGAGAGACAGACAGACAGACAGACAGCAAGAGAGAGAGAGAGACTTCCTGGTTCCGGAAGGGAGTCTGCTGATGGTACACATGTATCTGGTATGGTACATGTGTATGGTAATTCTTTGTAACCTATCTGGCAGATAGGGAAGTCCTGTTCTGCAAGCAGTTTCAAAGCTGATTCTGTGATGCTGGTTTTTTGTTACCGGAGCCACCTGCCTTTTAACGGTTTCAGTTTACATGTTTAGGTTTCACTTGTTTTGTCTGATTTTTTTCTGTTAATTTCTTTTAAGTTACTCTGTTTTTGTTCGTATTTAAATTCTTCTGTTGTTTTATTATTTTGTTTTATCAGATTTTTAAATGATTCGTTAGGAATTTTTAAAAACTTAGGATAAGAGGAGATGGAAAAGTTCTGAGAAATCAGGATTCATGCAAATTCTCAATGCTATCAGATTTTATCCTTTCACTAGTTTCTTATTATTATTGTTATTATTATTATTATTACTATTTCATTAGTTTGTACCACCTAATCTCATCATAACCACTTCTACAATCCGTGTTATATGCTATGCAGAAGCTTCACAGAATTCAGGATGAAGGATGGACTTAGAGTGGATCAACATGGATTTGTTTCCTGTGAAGTGGATGGAAATGGTGGTGGAAGCTAGTGGTCACAGAATGCTGTGGCACAACATCTGTCAAGGAATGGTTAAGACCATTTGGAACTAGATGAAGGAAAGACCATTGGTGATAGACCATCCTAGGAAGACATCTAAAGACAGTTGAGCATGTTATCTACAGATAGTTTGAGTTTAGATGTGTGTGTGTGTATATATATATATATATATATATATATATATATATATATATATATATATATATATATATATATATATATATATATATATATATATATATATATATATATATATATATATATATATATATATATATATATATATATATGGCTATTTATATAGCACCTTTTAAACCTCATACCCGGACAACTACGTTTGATGGACCCATAGCGAACCAACTATTGCTGCCATTGGCACAAGAGGGGCTAAGTATATTCCCAAAGAACATGGCTGTCTGAGTGGAAATGCTGAAACATGGCTGTCTAACGGATTTTAAAAGGTGTGACTTAGATATGTTGGAAAGATTTTCAGATGTAGCTTTGGTTTTTTCTTGGCATGTTGTTTTTAGGGAAACGTATTTTAAGATTTTGAAGAAACTTGTACGGTCTCTTTAAAATGTCAGTGCTAAACAGTTTTTTTGTGTAATTAATGCTAATTATGAAATATTTTGTCTGATCAGGCCTGACTTTCTGTGTTTGTTATTAGGGCAAATATTCAGCACCCTGAGGAACAGGAACAGCACAAGGACAGCGCCCAACAGCAATCAGGACCAAAAGTAGGTTCTACGATGGGCACGTTAGAGACATGAGATGATGGAGAAATTTAAATGGTACCCAGCAGAAGGTAGGGTTAGGTAGTGGCCCTAAAGGTAAAGTTAGGTAATTGCCTGTTTTTCATTACCTTGATTGGCTGTGCTAGTTTTAGTGCACAGTCTGGGGGTTTTGGGTGTTCTGTAGTTGGAGCACCACAGACAACTGATCTTTTAACCACTGGCATATACTGCCAAGGAGTTTCTGTAGAGGTGGGCAAACAGGCGCGTTACCTTTTCCTAGCATTAATTCTGAACGACAGCAGGCAACCTTTACTTGCAGTTTGCGCTGGTGTATAACGAGAGTTTCTTAAACCTCTATAGTTATGTGTTCAGCATTCATTCATTCCTTCATACAGAGCAGTTATGTAGCGCCCCTCCAAGACATCTACTCAGAGCTGATTGTGAAATTGATCATTCATTGTTCTGTCGTGCATTCATTAAAGGAAACGTTGTCTGGTTGTTAGAGTACTGTTGTCACGTTTGTGCTTGAGCCAAAATATCCTTGAACCCCTGGACCAACTGAAGACTAATTCTGATAGAGGCCTGTAAAAACAATTACCTTATAATTGGTTATATCCATACATTTACCTTATCTTACCTTATAAATACTTATCCACACAGTCACATTATTGGCCTTTACTGGTGGCAGTGGTTGACCCCCTATGGGCCTAGTGTGAGCCCCATGAACATGGGTGTCAGGGTACTTGCAGATGCCTAAGAAGGTATTCCAAAAAACTGGTAAATAGATGTCAGTGGTTGAGTGGATATGCAGAACAGCGCCCCCCACCGACGGTCCGTGTATCTCTTTACCTGTAGTCAGCCTGCTTCGTACTGTTCAAATATTTGGCCTTCGAAGAAGTTGCTGAGAGCAGGGAATTTGTAGGGCACATAATTTTCCGACGTTTTGTTTACTGATGGCCTACTTAGCCGAGAGTCTTGGAGGATAAAACTGGCTCCAGTGGGTTTAGAGGAGAACCTCCCCGTCTGGTTAATGCAGACAGATCGCCGAACTGACCGAGTTGTTTAACTCTGGTTAGGAACTCGTACAGAGTGTAAATGTGTAATGGTACATGGCATAATTGTAATTGTACATGGTGTAATTGCAATTTTACAGGGCTTAATTGTAATTTTACAGGGTGTAATTGTAATTTTACAGGGCATAATTGTAATTGTACAGGGTGTAATTGTAATTTTACAGGGTATAATTGTAGTTTTACAGGGCATAATTGTAATTTTACAGGTTTAATTTGTAATTTTACAGGGTGTAATTGTAATTTTACAGGGCATAATTGTAATTGTACAGGGTGTAATTGCAATTTTACAGGTTTAATTGTAATTTTACAGGGTGTAATTGTAATTTTACAGGGCATAATTGTAATTGTACAGGGTGTAATTGTAATTTTACAGGGTATAATTGTAGTTTTACAGGGCATAATTGTAATTTTACAGGGTGTAATTGTAATTTTACGGGACATAATTGTAATTTTACAGGTGTAATTGTAATTTGTACAGGGTGTAATTGTAATTTTTACATGGTGTGATTGTAGTTTTACAGGGTGTAATTGTAATTGTACAGGGTGTAATTGTAATTGTACAGGGTGTAATTGTAATGGCAACCATTTATACAGCACTGTAAGTAGCGACCTGCTTCTACCGTGCCTTACAAATTACAGTGTCAATTGTCGTGGGGTTAGTTAGATTTTTAAGCTTTCATGATTACGGTATTTGGCTGGGCTGGGCCGCTCCCACTGAACAAATGCAGGAGATAGATTATCCTCATCATGTAATGTAATCTAATCTAATGTACAGTAAAAAGGAATGACAGACAGATGCTATGGTGAGTCTGACAGACAAATGCACGAGAGTATCCTACTAAACAGACAGACAGACAGACAATCGAGAGCTGAGGCACTGAGAAAACATATGGTAGTTCCATCTTATACGTATTTGAACTTTCATCGGAGTCCTTGTTTTCGTGCCTGGCTGGACTGTATATGGTTCAACTTTAACTTAACACATGTCAGCGTTGCTAAAAAAGAAAGCTGTAAAGACTGTGCCAGACTGACGCTAAAGACTGAGCGACTGGTGACTGCGATTGTTTAGAAGATTTATCTTTGGAACAATTGACTGACTTCTCTTACTGACTGAATGTGACCGTTTGAAAGATTGACCAACAGTCATTTGTAGACTGGATTTGTTTGATCCGTGGACGAATGCCGAGTTTTAGCTTTAATCTTAGGAATGCTTCACTGAAGTTTGAAGAATTAGAGAGTACTTTATTTCAAGTGCTTTTAGTGCTGGATTGGTTAATTGGTTGATGGATGAATAGAAGCTGGGTAGGGATGAATGAATGATGGGTGGGCGTATAGATAGGATGTGCTAGCTGGCGAATGAATGGGTGAAATGATTTGCTGTTACCACTAAGGGTATGTATGTATGTATGTATATATATATGTACATATGTGTGATGGAACTTAGAATGTTTTATTGCTGTTGAGGAATTTTTAATAAGCACTGTAATATGTTTGAAGATACTACTCCCAATCCCAGCACCTATTGTCATAAATGACAATAGACATCATTAAATTTCATTGAATGTACTGATGGACTGGTTTGATTGAATTCACCGATTGAATGATTGATCGTGTTTAGATTGTTATGTTAACAGTGAGCGCTTGGCCTCGCCAGTAGATGTCTTAACTTCCAACTGATTTTCTGATTTCTTTGATTGAGTGATTGATTGGATTACTGGTTGCTCTGCAGGTAACGGTACACATTGTGGAGACAGAGTCACACTTTGATGAGCCACACGACCCTGAGCTGGACGCAGCCGCCACGAAAATCCAGGCCAACTACAAGGGCTACCGAACCCGCAAGGAGATTAAGACAACACATTCAAAGTAGGAAGCGCCGAGGACGATCCAACAGCAGTAGACGTAGGAACAGAGGAACAAGAGACGAACGGAATTACTTGGAGCGTAGATATTGAGACGGGGACGCACAATCGGCGAAAACTGAAATCACAGGAACCAGCCTTGTTCGATAAATGTCTTGTAGCTTGTTCCGGCTTTTACTAATAATAGACAAACTTCTGTGACCACTTGCTAAAATTATTTTTGTACAACGGATGCTTGGAAGGTTTTCTGGTGATTGGAAATAGCATTACAAATAATATATCCATATATATAAATATAATTTTGTGTATCGGTTGATCCCTTTTAATTGTCAGTTCGTTTTTCTGATTTTCATGTATGTCGGCCGAATTGAATGCAGCTGTTAGAGTTTAAAGAACAACAGTCACTCTGAATAGCGGAAATTGCCTGACCGCATTTCCATTTGACCATGGGTTGTAACCCAGGGAAACTCCCAATTTCTATATAAGCAGATATATGTATGTGTATATTTTTATACACACATGTATATGTATATATAAGCATGTGTATATATACACACCTTTGGCTAGGTATGCATGTACTTTGTAGGCATACGTATATTCTCCTTGGTTTTCGATCTTTATCATAGATGTGACAAAGTATCAGGAATTGTTAGAAACTTCTACGAAATTCCAACACTGTGCTGGTTTTTAATATCAGATTTTCTGGGTTGTCTGATTTTCTCAGATCTTTGCTTATCAGTGCCTTTATAAAGTTTTAACCTTGTACTAAAACAGTTTCCTCTTTGAAAATCCCACAAAATGATTTTAAATTAACGCTCTGGCTTGGGAGTGATCCAAAAGTCGTTTCCTTGTAAAGTATGATCAGTGCTGAAAAGGTATTAAGGAATTTGATTTTGCTGGAATGCGTAAGCATCATTCTCGTAAGATAGTTTTTGGTTTAAAACATTTTGTTGTATTTTAAAAATTTGATTTTGCTGGTGGAATTTTTTTAATAGCCTATTTCAGTCGTTCGTGGGAGAATGCAGAATCCCCCATGATATCGACGAGCTGTTTTATTTTGATATTGAAAGTTATGTTAATAGTAAAAGCTTGGCCTCATTAGCATATATATTGATTCTTTGTCTTTGCACCTGTTTTTTGCTTTGCTGATTCTTTGTTTATAACAAATCCCAGAAGGAACAATATCACTGTTCCTAAAATAAACAAACTCATTCAGAACCATGGGAAAATAAAAGAAATGCCTTACAGAACCATTGGAGCTTGCCACCTCCACTGTGTGGTAAACTGTTGATTTTAAATTTATGGTACAAACGTTTTTAGTAGATCTTTATGTTGATGTAACAATTGTTTAGAATTGTAGGCTGTGGAATAATGCTTGGTGTGTAGACAAAATCCAAGAAAATTATGTTCTGCTTAGCGAGGGATTTTTTATTTTTGAGCCTAAGAGAATCATGGTTAAATGTTTTAAGAACATTTTTGCTAATTATGGATTTTAAAGAACATAATTTCTTAGTTCAGCATATTTTAATACAATTGTGTTGATGCCCTGAATTGGTTGGTGACCTTATTCAGTCTGTAAATCAACAACAAAAATTATTTGTTTATATGACCTTTGACATGTTCTTTCGACGACCTGTGTTAGTTTATACAGATGACCTTTGGCATAATTCTGTGTTGCTCACATGTGATGTAGTCTCTGCTGTTGCCCGAGTTTTAACCCCTTTGCTCTGGCAGACTGCTGAACAATCCTTATGTCTTACATAGGCCCGAAAGGTTTGAGATCAGTTGAAGCTTGCCCCACAAGAATTGGAGTTTTCGTCAACTATTGGGGCAAAAGGGTTAAAAGACATGTGCATTGTGCATCACTTCGGGTCTGTGAGTATTTCGCCCACAGGGTTTTTCGAATTGCCATGCAGAACCACATCGTCTTTGATCAGGATGAGTTGTGAAATGGCTGGCCCTGTGTCTGGAGAGAAGATAAATCTTGAATTTACTTGTTTCTGCCTTGAATCTATGGTCTGTTTTAATTAACTGGACAAGTTTTTATCGAGTTTGGGTAGCTTGGTTTTTTTAATTCTGTTATATTAGTTTTGCATCCAACTACTTATTTCCACAAATCATGTTTGTTACTGAGCAATCGCTCATACATCGATGCTCAGTGATTCCAGGCAAATTGGAAGCTCATCTGGAAAAAGCTTAAGCAGTTTCATGTTATGATGACAATTTTTTTATAGTAGCATAAGTATCAAGCTACTTCTAGGGTGATTTACAATGTCAAGTCTTGAAAATAGTGAACCCTGCTGGTGTGAAGGAAGACCTTGGAGCCAGCAGTAGATTGTGATTACAGGAAAAGGGTTATTGCTATAAACGATGCCAAGAGCAGCGCTCTTTCATCTTTAATTTCTATGACGAGCTTGTAGTTTGTAGTCACTGGCTTTGAACATGTAGCAAACAATACTGATGGTTCAGGTTTCTTTATAAGAAGGCTTGTAGTGCATTCATTCATATTCTCAACCTTGCAACTACTATACACAAATTGCACCAACACAGTTATGCCAAGCTACTATTGTATCCCAAAATTGTAAAGTATGTTATGCTATAGGTATGTGTATGTATACGTCTGTATACATAGTCGCATACAGTAAAGATAAAATGTCATTTGCTGTATGCGGGCTTTTGGTTATTGTGGAAAAATCAGAATGTTAACGACGTACACTGCTATTGTTTCTTTTGCACCCACAACCCAGTCTAGTTTTACAAAATAATGAATTGGCAGTAGTTGCAACCAAGGACAAGGGTGGATCTAGGGTTAACTGAGAAATTTGTAAATACCCAAAAGTAGTTTGTGAAGCCTTGGGAATATAACCGATGGTTGCTCCAAAATTAAACAACCCGTCTTAATAGATTGGTCAATGTTGCAGTTAGGCATGCCATGTAACACCAAATGTTCATGTGAAAATAGTGTGAAGATGACGTTTTCATTTCGTGCCCTCTTATAAGATCAGTTGGCCATGTGTCGGCTCTTTTGACAAGGACCAACAAAAGCACACAGAGAAAGTGACTAACAGCTACCTATCATCACTTAAAAGGTCAAATGTAACACACAAAAAGAAAAGCTATTGGCAGCATCTCACTGACTGCCACCCAAACTGCCTGGCATATATTTTAAGTCTGTTGGTCTTCTAAATGAAACTTCCACAACACAATCATAGTGACGCTGTTGAAAGCAGTTCAGATGATCGGCGAAAGCCTACTCAAAATCATCGTCTTTGTTCCCAGATCACCTTGACTGTGTGCTGCTGTCCTTATGCTGGATCAGTCCCTTCGACACCAAATCTGGTACTTCGACCGCTAGCCACGGCCCCAGCTGAACAGCAAAAACACAGAAGGGTCAGGCTACAAACACTTGTGTATATGCCTCTGTTGAAACCTCTCCAAAGTTTGTCTCTGGATTTGAAGCATACAGTATTTCAGCCAAAGCACAAAAGAATCGAACAACAGAACATCTGTGTCAACACTGGTATGTATGCACGTGTATGTAGGTGTATATCTGGCTATTTGTTATGTATGTATATGTCTGGCTATTTGTTTTGTATTTATATACAGTGTATCTGGCTATTTGTTATGTATGCATATGTATGGCTATTTGTACAGTACCTCTAAGAACCTCACAGAGGTGCTAAACATGGCTGTCTAACAGCTTTACAGAGAGGTGTGGCTTAAGATAGGTTAAAAGCGTTCCTCAAGTTTCGTGTAATAATAATAATAATAATAATAGGATTTATTACAGCACTGTAGTATGGCCGAGGCAGAAAAAGGGTTCTGTACGTGTGCAGTTATCAAGCACAAACATGATAATAGCAAACCAATAACTTGATTCTAATGCTGCACCCACCCGGCCACCAATGCAAACAAACAAAGGATATTGCTCTTGTAAAGCTGCAAAAACCCAAATTCAATTCATTTACGATTCAACTGCTAGTCTTGCTTTTCATAAAATAAGAAATACACTCATTTCAGATTTAGTAAACAAACAAAAACTTAAACTCTGAATACAGATGAAACAGCGTAAAATTAACGGAAACTCTACTTGCCCCAAGAGCCATTGCATGACCGATTCCAAACTTTGGGACGTTCCTGGACCAGAGAGGCTTAAAATGGTCTGTCATGCAGATTTTGCCTCCTCTGCAAACACACATCAAACATAAAACAACATTACTTTAACCAAAGAAAATAGGACTCGTTTATCATTGTAGCGAAGAAGGTGTATATTAGCGCTACATAGAAGTACTAGGGTTGGGTCACGCTTAAGTGAGTTCTGGGCACGATCTGAATGAAAGGTGTGTCTGAAATTATTGGGCTATAAAAGGGCTAGCTGGTTTGAGAGAGAGGGGAATCAAGAGAAGGGAAACATGTACAGTTTAAAATGGCAGAAGTGTGATTTAAGAAGTAAACTTATTTAGTTAGAACTTTAGCCAGGAAAATGTAAGTAGCTCTTGTTTTAGTAGTTTTGTGGACAATAGTTATTACTGAACATTTGAAGGGTTTTTTAAACAGAACTGTAAATAGTTAAAGTTGTATATTTAAAGGCTGTATATAATTTGTAGCCTGGCAGTCCATGTCGGGAGAAGAAACAGTTTCTCGAACACACGAGTTGTCTATTCGTGACATTTGGCGAGCCTGCCTGCCGTTCTATCGACGCCTGCCGTTCTATCAACGTTTATCAACGCCTGCCGTTCTATCGACGCCTGCCGTTCTACCAACGTTTATCAACGCCTGCCGTTCTATCGACGTTCTGTCAACGTCTGTTAACACCTGCCGTTCTATCAAGGTTCTATCAAGGTCTGTCAACGCTTACCAGTCTATCGACTTATGTCAGCCGTTTCGCCAGCCGTGTGCTACAGTGATACGGTCCGTCGGGTGTATATTTGCGTCGGCCAAATACGGGCCATCTTGAACTCTGTGCCCCAGTTTGGGACCAGTCCTTCCTGTCTTCGTGCGCTGTGGGTTCAACCATCTCCTGCCGGTCAACCGTGTGCCGTAGTCCATGCAACGTTTCAACATTTTCTGGCGTTGGTCGCAGTCTTCTCTGCCAGGTGTGTCTACTCAGCTGCTTTAGTCATTCTGGACATTCAGGGTTTGACTGATACTTTGGTATACAATCATTCATGACATTTGACATTTGGCTCATTAGAGTTGATTTCATGTTGATCCATTATAAATAGTTAGCTGTTGATTACCAATAAGTTTGGATCAGAATCTCTTATCTGTAATGACTTCTTTAGCCCAGCTGAAAGAGCTAGGAGAAGCTATGGGACTCAAGGGTGAACCTCTCCTTGACTTTGTCAGACAACAGCAAGCTTTAGAAAGGGATGAACGGGCTCGTGAAAGAGAAGCCAAAATGGAAAAGGAAGAGAAGGAAAGGGTTTTGGAAGGGGAACGCTTACGTAAAGCTCAACGTGAATTAGAATTAAAAGAGGCTGAGCTGAAACAAAGAGACTTAGAATGAACAATAGAATTGGAAAAGTTTAGAATGGAAAAGGAGAATGAAAAGCTGGAGCTGGAAACCAAACGTTTGCAGATCGAAAAACAAGGCATTGTGAAGGATTTGGAATTTGCTTCCGAGACGTCATTTATTAAGAATATTCGTGTTAAGGGTCCAAAGATGCCTCCATTTGAAGAGGATAAAGACAACATGGACTCGTATATTCAGCGGTTCGAACGATATGCTGAACTCCCAACATTGGGAAAGAAAGGAGTGGGCAGTTTTTTTCTCGGCATTACTTAAAGGAAAGGCGCTGGATGTGTACTCACGACTGCCTCCAGAGAAAGCAACAGATTATGACTCACTGAAAGATGCACTTCTGAAACGGTTCCAGTTGACAGAGGAAGGATTCAGGATTAAGTTTAGATCAGCGAAAATGGATTCAGGGGAAACACCTGCACAGTTTATGGCAAGGTTGCAATCATATCTTCTACGATGGATGGCTCTTGGGAAGGTGGACACTACTTTTGAAGGTTTGAGGGATTTGATTGTTAAAGAACAATATATTAACACTTGCCCCAGTCACCTCGCTATCTTTTTGAGAGAACGTGCTCCAGGAACACTGTCCGAGTTAGCAACCTTGGCAGAGCAATATTTGGAGGCACATTCTAATACATCACTGTTGGGAGATGTTTCTCGAAACGAAGAGAAAAGATTCACATCGTTGCAGAGAGGAAAACCGTATTTTCAGCAACAGAAGACTCCAAGTAGAAGGTGCTTTGTATGCGGAAAAGGGAACCACATCTCGACGAACTGCTTTTATAGGCATAAAGCTGGTTCATTGACAACTAAATACTTTCGGTCTGGCTTGGAAAAGAAGGAGGAGAGAAAGACAGATGAAGATCAACAAAAGAAAGAGAGAGATGCACAACAGTTGCAGGCATCACAGTGTTCTGAACATCGTTGTGGAGCTTTGTTGGCCAATGAGGTTGAATTAGTGTGTGGATGTAAGTTGCCGGTTGTAGCATGCACATCTCATAATTGCAAGAATCGGATGCCAGTAGTGGATGGATACTTAGGTGACAAGAAAGTGAAAGTTTTAAGGGATACAGGTTGTTCTACGGTAGTCGTTAGAACAGAGTTGGTGAAGGATGAACAGTTCACTGGAGAGGAAACTACTTGTGTACTGATTGATGGAACAGTTCGACGAACACCGGTTGCTGTGATCAGTCTGAATACACCATACTTCATAGGGACCGTGAAAGCTCTCTGCATGAAACAACCATTATACGATGTTGTTATTGGGAATGTTCCGGGAGCAACGAACTTGTCTCATCGGATGGATGATCAAAAGATCCTGGATATAGGGAATCCAGAGGAGATAATGGAAAGTCAGGCGGTTGAAACAAGGCAACAGGTTATTAGAGGAAAAATTGAGGCTCCTCTGAAGGTACCTGGAGGAATTGTAAGCGATGTTTCTAAAGACGACCTTATGCATATGCAGAAGGAGGATGAGACACTGAACATTGTGCGGAAAGAGGTACAAGGATCACAGAGACAGGATCATTCACGGTTTGTCATACAAAAGGGATTAATATATAGAAAGCTTGGATTTGAAGGAAGTCGGGATGGATTACAGTTGGTGGTACCTAAACAGTTGCGAAAACAAGTTATGCAATTGGCTCATGATGCTATCCTTAGTGGACATCAAGGCATTAGGAAGACTGTTGATCGTGTATCTATGAGCTTCTGGTGGCCTGGCGTTCAGGGTGACGTTACTCGATTCTGTCAGTCCTGTGACATATGTCAGCGAACATTGACTGTGACATATGTCAGCGAACATTGCCTAAAGGGAAAATACCCAAAGTGCCATTAGGCAAGATGCCTAAAATCGAAACTGCATTTGAGAGGGTTGCTGTCGATTTGGTAGGTCCAATTCAACCTGCTTCAGAAAGAGGGAACAGATATATTCTGACTGTGGTTGATTTTGATACTCGATACCCAGAAGCTGTACCTCTTAAGAACATAACTGCTGAGACCGTTGCGGAGGCTATGCTTAGCATTTTCACGAGAGTGGGAGTGCCTCGAGAAGTTTTGAGTGACCAGGGTTCACAATTTGTATCCTCAGTTATGAAAGAAGTGGGTCGTCTGTTGTCCATTCATCAGCTCGTAACAACTCCATACCATCCAATGTGTAATGGCTTGGTTGAAAGATTTAATGGAACACTGAAATCGATGCTTCGTAAGATGTGTGCCGAGAGGCCGAAGGACTGGGATCGATACATTGCTGCATTGCTCTTCGCTTATCGGGAAGTTCCACAGGCAAACCTTGGATTTTCTCCGTTTGAGCTATTATATGGAAGAACTGTCCGTGGGCCTATTTCGATTTTGAAAGAATTATGGACCAATGAAGAACTGGAACCTGAGGTGAAGTTAACTTACCAATATGTTATTGATCTGAGGAACAAGCTGGAGGATACATGCAAGCTTGCTCAAGAAGAACTCAGAAAGGCACAACAGAAACAAAAGAAATACTATGACATTAAGGCACACAAGAGGACGTTTAAATTAGGCGATAAAGTATTGCTGTTATTGCCTTCTGATAGCAATAAATTGCTCATGCAGTGGCAAGGACCATTTGACGTTATAGAACATGTGAGTGGAAATGTTTATAAGATACAGCTTACAGGTAGAACTAGAACGGTTCACGCAAATTTGTTGAAGTTATACCATGAACGTCACCAAGAGGATGGAAATGGTTTGGAAATTGTTAATGCTGCTGTACTGGAGTCTGATAATGAAGAAGATGGATCTCTGATGGATCTGCTGTCGAGGGAAAATACCGAGACATATCTGGATGTTAAAATTGACTCGCAGTTAACAGAAAATGAACAGGAAGAAGTGAGAAGTCTACTATATGAATATCGCAACATTTTTACGGATGCACCTAAACTTACAAACTTAGGGAAACATGAAATAAAGTTGACAACTGAAGGTCCAATCCAATGCAAAGCATATGTTTTACCTTATGCCATGAGGGAGGTGGTGGACAAGGAACTGGATGAGATGATTAAACTTGGGGTGATCAAACCATCATCGGCTCCTTATGCGTCCCCTATGGTCTTAGTGAGAAAATCAGATGGAAGTAATCGGGTGTGTATAGATTATCGAAAATTGAACAAAGTTACAATTTTTTACCCAGAACCAATGCCTAATGCTTCGGATATTTTTGCTGGTTTAGCTATGAATAAGGTTTTCTCAAAGTTTGATCTGAGTAAGGGGTATTGGCAGGTAGCGATGGAGGAGAAAGATAAGAACTTGACTACATTTATTACACACAGAGGCCTTTTTCGTTTTAGAGTCATGCCATTTGGGCTTGTAAATGCCCCAGCTACTTTTAGTCGAATTATGCGTAAACTGTTGGAAGGTATAGTGGGTTTAGATAATTATCTTGATGATGTTTCGTGTCATACTAAGGATTGGAAAGGACATTTCTGTGCATTGAAGCAGTTTTTTGAAAGAGTGCGTAGGGCTAATTTAGCACTGAGGCCATCTAAATGTGAGATTGGTAGACGTTGGGTGCACTTTTTGGGTCATAGGCTTGGGGAGAATACGTTAGAACGCAATTCTGAACTGGTTGATAAGATCCTTTCTGCTGATAGACCCTTGACCAAAAAGCAATTAGTCTTTTTTGGGGTTGGTGGGGTACTATCGAAAGTTTATTCCAAATTTTGCTGCGATGGCTGTTCCACTTACTGACTTAACTAGAAAGGGAATGCCTAATAAACTTGAGTGGGGCATGGTTCAGGAAAATGCTTTTAGGAGTTTAAGACAGTATGTTGCCCATCCTCCAATTTTGCAGTTACCTGACTTTGGTCGTGAGTTCATCTTGCAGACTGATGCTTGTAATGAGGGAATTGGGAGTGTTTTGCTCCAAGAGGGTGATGAAGGAATTAAACATCCTGTGGCTTTTGCAAGCAGAAAACTGCTTCAGAGGGAGGTTAAATATTCAACCATTGAAAAAGAATGCTTAGCAATTGTGTGGGGAATAACCAAATTTCAAGAATTTCTGTATGGTCGGCATTTTATTTTGGAAATTGACCATCAGCCACTTCAGTATCTTGGCAAGTCTCAGTACCAGAATGGAAGACTGATGAGGTGGGCTCTTTTTCTGCAGCCTTATCGCTTCAAGGTTAGAGCTATTAAAGGAAAGGATAATATTGGTGCAGACTATTTGAGTCGAAATGCTAGTGAACATTAATTTTATTATGGAGTACGATTAGATTTTATTGAGGTTAAGTGTGAGGAACTTTTTGATTTGCACTGAGTTTTACTGTAATTTAATTGCTGTAACCAGACATTATAAGCTTAAAGGAAAATAACAAAAATATTATGTCCTGCTAGAGTTGATTGGTTGATTACTAATTAAGGGTTGTTTGATAAATGTTTGCTTGAAAATATGGAAAAATGAAGGAAAAAAATTGGATTATTGTGTTATTGGATTATTGTGTTATTGAGATTTTTGGTTATTATGTTGTTGGATTATTGGATTATTGTGTTATTGAGATTTTTGGTTGTGTTATTGGATTATTGGTTGTGTTATTGAGATTTTTGGTTATTGTGGTATTGGATTATTGGTTATTGTGTTAAGGTATCAGATAGTTGTGTGATCATTATGATTTTGGCATTGGACTTGTGCTATTTTGTGTAATTAACAAGAATGAATAGGGTGCCATGTCGGGAGTTGAATGATGTGTAAAGTGAATAATCCAGTAAAGTTTATAGTTAAGGTTTGAAGTTTTGAAGTAAACATTCGTTTCCTTCTTGAAAAGGGGAGGAGTGTAGCGAAGAAGGTGTATATTAGCGCTACATAGAAGTACTAGGGTTGGGTCACGCTTAAGTGAGTTCTGGGCACGATCTGAATGAAAGGTGTGTCTGAAATTATTGGGCTATAAAAGGGCTAGCTGGTTTGAGAGAGAGGGGAATCAAGAGAAGGGAAACATGTACAGTTTAAAATGGCAGAAGTGTGATTTAAGAAGTAAACTTATTTAGTTAGAACTTTAGCCAGGAAAATGTAAGTAGCTCTTGTTTTAGTAGTTTTGTGGACAATAGTTATTACTGAACATTTGAAGGGTTTTTTAAACAGAACTGTAAATAGTTAAAGTTGTATATTTAAAGGCTGTATATAATTTGTAGCCTGGCAGTCCATGTCGGGAGAAGAAACAGTTTCTCGAACACACGAGTTGTCTATTCGTGACAATCATGGCCTACAATTCCTTGTTCAGCCGATGGACACAAGGCATGTTTAAAAAATGTTTACTTAATTCTCGATGTCAAACCCTTGATCCTGTCAAATACTACTGCAAAATCTCATTCAAATACTACCTTTGGCAGCTATCTTAAATCCGAGTCCATAGCATTACAACAAGAGTAATTTTTTAATTTTAAATTAAATTTGAGATCCACATCTCAGATCTCATCACATCAGAGCTTCAGAGCTGATATTATAATGAAGAAAACAACATCCTAACAACTGTACAAAGAATTCTTTCCATCCCATACCTATACATCTTGGCCGTTTTCCCATCGAGTTCAGGAATCGCAATTTCTGGAGCTATTGTTGGATACAAAACTGGAATCTAGTAATTATAAACAACACTTAGTTTCAATTAGCATTTTGCACAGAGAGATCCTACAATGATGAAGCCTACACATACATAAACAAGCACAACTGACAAATATTTCACAGGGTGCAATACAAAAATGTTACATTATCAACAATTTCGTAATCAGTAGAGTAATTCTTGATTTATTACACGCCTTATTCAAAAGTGGGGTTAAAGAATATTTTTGCTAAAGGGCAACCATCAGAATGACTAGACCAATAACTGAAAACCTTTCCTTGTATGTTGTTCCATGGTTCGAGTAGGAATTGTCAATTCAAACGGTGTTTTGAGATTTAAAACCCAAATAGGGGAAAGGTATTTTGCAATCCAGAGCAAAATGCTTACATTCTGAAGTTATGTTTCACTGTGCAGTGTAATGTAGTATCAATAATTTATGCAGCACTTCTTCAAGGTATCTATATTCAGAGGAATCTGACCAATCTTCAAATCCAGGGATAAGCCACATTCACAGAACTGCAGGAAAAGTGTCAACCGCATATATATAGGCTTTTTGTGAGGTTCTTAAAAGGTGCTATAGAAATGCTCAGATAAGCATATTCATAGATACAGTTTATGGAAATTATAAACATTTTCATAAAACCTTACAGAATTATTCTGCTTTAGTTTTCAACTTTTCATAACCTGTGACTCACATCAAACTCGACATCAAACTCATACTTGAGTAATTCGTGGATGTACCAGCACTTGCCAAACCATCGCGTTCCTTCTTTGTTCGACTCCAGGAAAAACCAGTCCGAATCCGATTCCTTGTTCTTCTGAACATACTACAATGAAAGTTCACAGAATGTTTATCAACATCACTTCCTGATGTCAAGCTCTGCTGTGACAGTTGTGAATGAATTATGTGTAATCCAACGACTGCATGTTCGAGCCTGCTGAGCACACTCTGGGTAACTACTTTTGATAATTTGTTTGCACACATCTTGCACCTCAGATTCAGATTTACTGATGTTGAGTGCATAATAAATGCAATAAATAAATGCGCACTCTTCATGCATTAGTTACTTCGTTCTTCAGAACATACTATAACAAAAATTGGAACAATATCATCGTTTCGTTATCAGTTTCTAATACCAGCTTTCTGGTTATGGGTGTCAGTGAACTGCTGTAAAACTTCCTTTAATGCTGAGTCCCAATTAAATGCTGGTTTCCAATAGCCTCCAGAAGGGAATAAAAATGATTTCTGAAACCCAATGCTGGCCTCTTTCATACACTGGTCTCTAATAAATACTGAGCCTCATTGAGGCAGCGGTGTGATAGTACCAGTGCGTATGCCACGATCAGACCACACGAAGGAGGCAGAGGAGCCTGAGAAAGATGTGCGGTCGTTTTTCAGCAGTGCAGCTAGCAGTATTACAACAACGCGAATACTGCACTTTACACAGGCGTAAAAACGACTTGTGCAAATAACTGCTGGCCTCCTTTAAATGCCAGTCTCCAATTGCCGCCCGGAGTAAAAACGATTTGTACAAATAAATTCCGGAGCGTTTATACGAAATTTTACTCTTCATTCGCCAGTTTCTAACCTTCTGGTGCATCACAATGGCCAAAACTAAATCGCAGCGATGATAAGAAACCTGAGTCATGCTGTACTTTTTAAACAGAAGATCTCTGACAGTGCTACATCCATTTTCTGAAAAATTATGTCTATGTACAGACACAGGGTTAGGCTATTTATCACATAGGCATTTTCATAAAACCTTACAGAATTATTCTGAAAAATTATGTCTATGTACAGACATATGGTTAGGCTATTTATCACATAAGCATGTCATCATGTTTAAAGATAATTAAAAGACTTTTGTTCACGGACTTGAATGAGTGCCTGGTATTCCTCTTTCAGTCTCTGGACCCACAGCTCTCCATCCCGAGGCCCTGCTTTAGTTTTTAGCAGAGGAATCGAAGCTAATTGCTTTTTCGTCACTTCGTCAACCATGTTTACGAACCGCAGCGGAAGTCGTCATACCGCATGCCCTCTGAGCAACGAGGTAATAGAAGAACTAGAGAAAGCGCAGCCGCGTATTGGGCTTAACGGCGACTGTAGCTGCCGGAAGTGACGTGTCATCAGGCCAGCTGGTAGACGGTCAGCTGTCAACAGCGCATCTGCCAAGGCAATTAGGATGTGGAATTTGGCCAAAATTTATAACAAAAATAGGTTTTATCTTTGTCTCCAGCCCCATTGAATTTTGATTGTTATTTCTAACTCATCTGTTGGACGCTAATTTTGTGTTTTCGTTACGTAGGTAGAATAATTAAGCCTCACGTTAACATGTCGTCGGGCGCTTATGTGCATGAGTATGTGCGGGTTCATGTACCGATAGTGATTATATTTAAGAGGGTTTAATCTCGGGCTAGCTTGACCCTACTCGGAGACCTTAAATAGCTTGGTACGGATTCATACGGGCCGCCGTGAGGAAGGATCTCACCCGATGAATTCTCAGATCTGTATGCCCTCCGATCTCTTGTAAATAGGAAATAGCCTGAACTAGAAGGATATATCAGTGGCGGCTCCAGGATTGTTTGCGTGGGGGCAAGAACATTTTTTGCGCCACATGCACGGATCTGGACTGAGGGGCGCAGGCACATAACCAAGAGTAGGCGGCTCTAACTGAATCCGCCCATTGGGATATATGTAAATGTAACTTACGAAATTTTTCAGCGCCACTCGAAAGCCGCGTAAGGGAGACCAACTTATACAATGGCGTTAAAAGACCCATCGGGAGAAGCGAAATGTATGAGAAAGATATGTATTTTATGGGGATAGTCTCAGAAGTAAAGTAAAGTAGTTTTTCATATCCCACAAGTGAGATGTAGGGGAAGCGTTTATTTAATTTTCTTTAGGCCCTTGAGCCGATAGTGGATGACTTCCAAATTCCCAATATTCTGGACACAGGACCAGCGCATCGCAGGACTTGCCGTTTACCTTCCAGGTAGGTGGCAGCACAGTTTCGAAAAAGACCGTTAGATCAACGATGGTAACACGACTTCCATACACGTGTTGACCACTCCTTTACATTCCTCCTTTATCCGTCTGTCTCTTATCTGGAGTTGGTTCGGATTTGGCAGGTAGCACGTGTGCTGAATGCAGGTGCGAATAGACTTGTTGGCGCCATTTCGAAATTTACTACGTTTTAGTTTTGTGTTTGCATATAATTATATCTGTTCTAGGCTGCCCATCCCACAGCTCACCTGCTCTCAGATTTCGGTTGCGTTAAATAGTTTTGTCGCGCTGTCGCAGATCTGGATGCCCGCCGATACCTTTTTATTGGCATAGTGCCAGAACCAGAGGGATATATCGGTGGCGGCTCCAGGTTGTTTGCCTGGGGGCAAGAGCATTTCCAAGGGGCTCCACATTCTCGTAGTCCTCCATCCACGGGTCTGGTCTGAGGGGCGCAGGCATATTACCATTAGAGATCTTTTGCAATGTCAACAACAGCACTAACTGTTATGCATTTATGAGAACCATCTTGTCTCAAAGTTTATAGACGGTTAGTGGATGCCTTTTTTTGCTTCTAGTAGCAACGGTTTAATGAATAAAACAGATCATTTTAGCTAAACCAAAATCGATAGAAATTGATGGAAAGTGGATGAGAATGTTATAGTAAAAATGAGGGGAGTCATTTGTCACAATTGTTAAGGTTTGTTTGAGCTGCTCTCAGACATATTGTGTGGCAGGCTATTCGATTGGCTTCAACGCGAAATTGCTCAGCGCCATCGGTTGATGCGCTGTCATTATATTTCGGCGCTGAATAAATGATGTGTTGCATGTGACCTATATATACCCGGTATATAGATACCATATATATGCCATATATATGGTTATATATATATATACCCGTTATAGATGAGAGTGCGGTCACTAAGGTGGGAAAATACGAACTCAAGTGGCGTTGTGTGATAGTTGAGGCAGAACGTTTGCTGTCTTCATCCCTTGAACTTGTATGTGGTCAGTGAACCGTGACCCTCGAATTGGCCAACAAGCCACAAGACACACCTGTCTGTTTTCAGGCGATTTGCATGCAGTAGATGGGTCTTGAACTTGATGTGGGAATGTCAGTCCGAAGCATGAACGAAGAAGAAGGGAGAGTCGTCTGCGGCTTACTACTTATTGGGCGAATTGACAGTCTTCGCTCGGACGGTCTGCAGCGAGCTGAATAAAAACTCGGGCGATTCGAAGGAGAAGTTTCGATCGACTGGAGAAGCGAGGCCGTGACTGAAGCGACAGAAAGCCTGAGAAGTGAAAAAGCGCTTAACATTTCAAGGCCTTCGTCTTGGTAAGTGTCGATATATATGTATGCACATATCAAAGGGGTGCTATATAAATTGATTATATGTATTTAGAATATACGCGCTTGCGTGTGCTTAATTGAAATTGAAGAGTCCATGCCTTAGTTGTACACACGGTTTCAAGCGTTTGAATTCTTGTCGTAATTAATACACGTAGATGTTATGTAGATACCGTTGACATTGACGACATAATTACGTATACTATTAAGAGGGGGAAGGTTTCTGTATGAAGACAGTTGAATGCTTGACGGATATGCTGGAGGCAGGTGTGTTATTTAGCGCCTCTTCAGGTATCTACTCAAAAGGGCAAGAGCCACCCCTAGATCTATCGTCTGTTATAAACGCATCCGAAAATAGCCGTTGCAAAATGGTTTTTCATTTACTTATTCATTCAATCAGTTTCAATGTCTTTAAATTTTTACTTGCTTCCTTGCTTCACAGCCTTTTAATTTTATTTTCCAATCTCTGTTTTTGCAAGGCCAAGAAAGCAAATTGTTTATTCGCGCATTAATTAATATCATTATCAAGTATTTAGAGTGTAGGCCTATATGCGCTTGTGTGTGCTTAATTGAAGAGTGTATGCCATGCACACTTCAATGTTGTGTAGATACAGTGAAATTGTTTATCCGCCTTAGATATATGGTAAAACTATTGAAAATATTAATTGAAGAGTCTAAGGCAAAGGGTTGCGAAATAAATTGAGTATATATGCGCTTCTGTGTGCTTAATTATTGAGCGGTTAATTAATTAGCGCATCATCAGGTTATCTACTCGGAAGCGGGACATCAGGAAAGCGCCACATCTAGATCTACTAGACCTAGACCTAGCGTCTGTTATAAAAGTACCAGCGTAGCCGTGCCTAGTTGATTCGGTCAATAATTCAGTTAAATAAAAACTTGATCAGTTGCATCAAACAGTTTCTACAGTTCTACACAGTAACTGAAGAATAATGGCTGGTTGAACTGCATCCAAAAATAGTCGTTGCAGAATGATTTTTCATTCACTTATTCACTCAGTCAATTTTCGATGTCTTTCCATTTTTACTTGCTTCACAGCTTTTTTTATTTTGCATTCTCGGTTAATTCTAGTTTCTAAAAGTATTTTCTTGGTTCCTTCGAACAGATGAGAGAAGATGGACACCACGCAAGAGTCGCAGTAGCTCCTCCTCGCATTGGACTGAGGCCAATGACCCACCAGAAAGACAGCAGTAGTAAGTGAACTTGTAATTTTACAATATTTCCCCTATAATATAATATTTTCCCACAACCCAGATAAATCGCCTACAAGCTATCCAGAATGCTCTCGCACGTGCTGTCACCAAAACCCCCAAACACCATCACATCACCCCTGTTCTCAAATCACTGCACTGGCTTAAAATACCAGAACGAATAGAGTACAAAGTCTTATCCCTCACCTACAACACACTTCAATCCTCCCAACCCTCCTATCTTCGTCAATTATTTACTATCCAACCACTCCGTTCAACCCGCTCCTCATCTGTCCTAACACTTCTTCGCCCTCCCGTCACCTCATCCTTAAAATTTGGAAATCGCTCCATAGCCATAGCTGCCCCACCGCTTTGGAATAAACTCCCGCCAGAATTGCGACAGTTGTCTGGTCAATCATACGAACTCACCAACACTTCACCTCTTTCGGTTTCTGCGCAGGTCTTTCACTCAAGACTGAAAACACTTCTTTTCCAGAAATCTTATCCTGATTCTTCCTCTTCCCCTCATCTCTCTTCTCGCTTCAATTTCAAACAGCATCCACCGTAGCCGTCCGACTGTCTGAGTGCCTGACTCCTGGATCTTGACCCTTTTGCCTATCGATTTTGTTTTGACTGAGCGCCTGTGAATAAGCTGGTTCCCGCGACTTAGCTTTTGTTGAGCGCTGTAGAAATCTCGAGATTACGATTACGATATATAAATGATTATATATGCGCTTGTGCTTAATTGAAGCGTCTAAGGCAAATGGATGCTATACAAAATTGAGTGTGTATGGAGGCCTAGTGTTAATTTCAAGCTTGTGTAAAGGGTATGTGTATTTGTGCGTGCTTAACTGGAGTCGAGGCAAAGGGGTGCTACATAAATTGATTAAACTGTAATCCTAGTGTTAATTTCAAACTTGTTTATAGGGTATGTGTATTTCGAGTATATATGCGCTTGTGTGTTTCTGTGTGCTTAATTGAAGCATCTTAGGCAAAGGAGTGGTATATAAAATGAATGTAGTTGGAGGTATATATTCGCTTGTGTTTTTGTGTGCTTAACTGAAGCGTATAAAGGCAAAGGGGTGTTATATAAATTGATAGTATATCTGGGCTAGTATGTTTCTGTGTGCATAGTTGAAGAGTCTAAGTCAAAGGGGTGCTTTATAAATTGATAAGCCTAGTGTTAATTTCAAGCATGTTTAAGCTTGTTCGTGATTAACTAAAGCATCTAAGTTTGGAATATAGGTGCGCATAATTTATGTCTAAGGCAAAGGGGTGATTAATAGAGGCCTAGTGTTAATTCTAAGCTCTTGTTCATGTGTATTTGATGTTTATATGCACTTGTGTCGATGCATCTTAGGCAAAGGGGTGCTGTATAAATTGATTATTACCTATCGTCTGTATATTTTGACTAATAAGCCGAAAATAGTCATTACAAAATGGTTTTCAATAATTTATTCATTCACTCGCTCATTTTTTATTTTATTTACAAGTATTTTCCTTGACTGCTTGCTGATCAGAGAAGATGTCCTATATGCTAAAATTAATCAGTGCTTAAAATGTACCAACTACATTTTACGTAACTGTTTGTTGGTATTCTTCATTTTTTAGGAAGAGCTGCTGTATTCGACGTGTCTTCTTTGATGGGTTTCTGGTTCGGGCGTGCTGACTGCGTGTAACGACCCTGCAATGGCTGGCCATTCATTCGTCAGCTGAACGGATCAAGGGCCTAACAGCATAAACTAAGTAAGTTCCAAGGCCAGAGAGGGCTCTCTCTCTCTGTCTAAGTCTTCAAAGCCATCGACTGCGACGCAGTCGATGACCTTGAAAGACTTAGTTTATTTCGGCTCGGCTCTCTCCCTCTCTTCCTCCCTCTCTTCCTCCCTCTCTTCCTCCCTCTCTTCCTCCCTCTCTTCCTCCCTCTCTTCCTCCCTCTCTTCCTCCCTCTCTTTCTCTCGCATTGGAACTTTCCAATGCGGGAGGAAGAGAGGGAGGAAGAGAGGGAGAAAGAGAGGGAGGAAGAGAGGGAGAAAGAGAGGGAGAAAGAGAGGGAGAAAGAGAGGGAGAAAGAGAGGGAGAAAGAGAGGGAGAAAGAGAGGGAGAGAGCCGAGCCGAAATAAACTAAGTCTTTCAAGGTCATCGACTGCGTCGCAGTCGATGGCTTTGAAGACTTAGACAGAGAGAGAGAGAGGGAGCCTTTCCGGCCTTGGAACTTACTTAGTTTATGCTGCTTTATCCTGTTAGGTGGACACGGGTCTCTCTCACTCCAGCTGAAGATCGTCACTCGTCTCCATATCCAAACCTAGGTAGACATCAACATAACGCAAACGATTACACATATGACAAACAGCTCTTAAAGGGAAAAAAGAAAGGAAGAAAGAGAGACAGAGAGAGAACGCAAGCATGCAGGCTAGCAATTAAATCAGTAGCAATGCAAGCAAGTAACATGAAGGCTAGCAATTAAATCAGTAGCAATGCAAGCAAGTAACATGAAGGCTAGCAATTAAATCAGTAGCAATGCAAGCAAGCTCGCTCTCTCTCCCCCACATATGTGAAAAACAGCACACTGCATACATACACAAGAAAGAGAGACACAGAGATAGACACTTTCAAACCAATGACTACTAGGCTCGGCTCGCTCTCTCTCTCTCACCCTTGGACTGATGGTGAGAGCAAGCACTTTGGCACAGGCAAGCAGAGAGAAAGCAAACACGCAGGCTAGCAATGAAATCAGTAGCAGAGCAAGCAAGAATGCAGGCTAGCAATTAAATCGGTAGCAATGCAAGTAACATGCAGGCTAGCAATGCAAGCAAGCACACAGGCTAGCAATTAAATCAGTAGCAATGCAAGCAAGCACACAGGGTAGCAATGCAAGCAAGCACGCTTGTTATTTCGGCTCTCTCTCTCTCTCTCTCGCTCAATGTCTCTCTCCCCCACATATGTGAAAAACAACACACAGCATACATACACAAGAAAGAGAGACACAGAGATAGACACTTTCAAACCAATGACTACTAGGCTCGGCTCGCTCTCTCTCTCTCACCCTTGGACTGATGGTGAGAGCAAGCACTTAGGCACAGGCAAGCAAGCTTGGGAAGGAATGAAGATCTAAACTAAACGATATCTTACAAGAGCACCAATCTAGGTAGACATCAACATAACGCAAACAATTACACATTTCGCCGTGGAAATAACACGATGAATTTCTAAAAATATCTACTCTGACATTTAGCGAATACAATTCAACATGCGTAAAAGGATCCATTGAATGATATGTCACAGGGGCCAGAAAATTGTTTCGAGTGTGGTGGCGCAAATGGAATTTCCTGAAAATCTGATTCCTCCGTACAAAATGGCGAGCGATGAAGAAAAGTCACAAGAAACTAGAAGCTGGATTGCTAAAAACCATATGCCATCTGGCGAATGCAATTTAACTGGAATCATTAAGATCATTTACCATGATTTTTTTCACCACTCGCCATTTTATGCGAATTTTCTGAGGAGAGAGTGAGAGCTGCATTGATGCCTATGAAGAAGATCCGGAAGAAGAAGAGTTGGGGAGGAAAAAAATCTACGCTTACCGTAGCTGCGATTTGGCGACTGTCCTGTGAGAAGAGGATGGGGAACAGTGGCTACTAAGAACAGTGGAAACTCCAGCTGAAGATCATCACCTGACCAATCTAGATAGACATCAACATAAAGCAAGTTACTACACATTCATATAGCCCCTTTCAATGACAAACAGCACAAAGACATAATTACCAGTAATGTTTGCCACACCATGTGTAGAGCTCATAATAAGGCAGACAAATGGAAATCAAATTTCCTGATATTCAGTTATCAATAATTTTACAAACGAGATCCTCAATTTCTAAAAAATTTACTGACATTTAGCGAATACAATTTAACATGCGCAAAAGGATCCACTGAATGAAGGATATTTCACATCGGCTTAAAAACTACGCGAAAACCAAGGATATTTCACATCGGCTTAAAAACTACGCGAAAACGAATAAACTGTTTCTAATGTGGCCGTGTAAATGGAATTTCCTGAAAATTTCATTCCTTCGTACAAAATGGCGAGCGATGAAAATATTTATAAAACATTAGAAGCGGGACTGCTAAAATCAGCTGCCATCTGGCGAATGCAATTTAACTAGAAGCACTAATGTATTCGCTAGATGGCAGAAGAACATTTATAAATCCAGCTTCGCCCACACATATTAAAAATTCTTTCATCGCACAACATTTTGTGCGAATTTATTCATGTATCGAAATTTCCGGAAAGTTGATTTCAGAGCGAGAGAGAGACACACACACATAGGAGACTGGCTCAAATACTACGTTCAAACACTACGCGAAAACCTTTTTTTTACTTGCTCAAATGCAAGTAAGCACACAGACTGGCTCAAATACTACGTTCAAAACGATCAGCCACCATCTCATTGAAGTACAGTAATTCTAATTCAGGCTAGTAACGAAATCAATAGCAATGAAATCATAATCGTAATTTCAAGATTTCTACAGTAGCAATGCAAGCAAGCACGCACAGGCTAGCAATGAAATCAGTAGCAGATCAAAAGCAAGGAAGCACGCTGGCTAGCAGTGAAATCAGTAGCAATGCAAGCAAGCATGCACAACCTAGCAATAAAATCAGTAACATTGCAAGCAAGCATGCACAGGCTAGCAATGAAATCAGTAGCAAGGCAAGCAAGCATGCCCAGGCTAGCAATGAAATCAGTAGCAGATCAAAAGCAAGGAAGCACGCTGGCTAGCAGTGAAATCAGTAGCAATGCAAGCAAGCATGCACAACCTAGCAATAAAATCAGTAACATTGCAAGCAAGCATGCACAGGCTAGCAATGAAATCAGTAGCAAGGCAAGCAAGCATGCCCAGGCTAGCAATGAAATCAGTAGCAGATCAAAAGCAAGGAAGCACGCTGGCTAGCAGTGAAATCAGTAGCAATGCAAGCAAGCATGCACAGGCTAGCAATGAAACCAGTAGCAATGTAAGCAAGCACGCAGTCTAGCAATGAAATCAGAAGAAATGCAAGCACCCAAGCTAGCAATGAAATCAGTTGCAATGCAATCAAGCATGCAGGCTAGCAATGCAAGTAACAGGCAGGCTAGCAATGAAATCAGTAGCAATGCAAGCAAGCACACAGGCTAGCAATTAAATCAGTAGCAATGCAAGCAAGCACGCTTGTTATTTCGGCTCTCTCTTTCTCCCTTCTCTCTATCTCTCGACGGTGTCGATGACCTTGTCTCTCTCACTCGCTCTCTCGCTCGCTTTCTCTCTCCCCCCACACATGTGAAAAACAGTACACAGCATACATACACAAGAAAGAGAGACAGAGATAGACACTTTCAAACCAATGACTACTAGGATCGGCTCGCTCTCTCTCTCTCTCTCTCTCACCCTTGGACTGATGGTGAGAGCAAGCACTTAGGCACAGGCAAGCAAGCTTGGGAAGGAATGAAGATCTAAACTAAACGATATCTTACAAGAGCACCAATCTAGGTAGACATCAACATAACGCAAACAATTACACATTTCGCCGTGGAAATAACACGATGAATTTCTAAAAATATCTACTCTGACATTTAGCGAATACAATTCAACATGCGTAAAAGGATCCATTGAATGATATGTCACAGGGGCCAGAAAATTGTTTCGAGTGTGGTGGCGCAAATGGAATTTCCTGAAAATCTGATTCCTCCGTACAAAATGGCGAGCGATGAAGAAAAGTCACAAGAAACTAGAAGCTGGATTGCTAAAAACCATATGCCATCTGGCGAATGCAATTTAACTGGAATCATTAAGATCATTTACCATGATTTTTTTCACCACTCGCCATTTTATGCGAATTTTCTGAGGAGAGAGTGAGAGCTGCATTGATGCCTATGAAGAAGATCCGGAAGAAGAAGAGTTGGGGAGGAAAAAAATCTACGCTTACCGTAGCTGCGATTTGGCGACTGTCCTGTGAGAAGAGGATGGGGAACAGTGGCTACTAAGAACAGTGGAAACTCCAGCTGAAGATCATCACCTGACCAATCTAGATAGACATCAACATAAAGCAAGTTACTACACATTCATATAGCCCCTTTCAATGACAAACAGCACAAAGACATAATTACCAGTAATGTTTGCCACACCATGTGTAGAGCTCATAATAAGGCAGACAAATGGAAATCAAATTTCCTGATATTCAGTTATCAATAATTTTACAAACGAGATCCTCAATTTCTAAAAAATTTACTGACATTTAGCGAATACAATTTAACATGCGCAAAAGGATCCACTGAATGAAGGATATTTCACATCGGCTTAAAAACTACGCGAAAACCAAGGATATTTCACATCGGCTTAAAAACTACGCGAAAACGAATAAACTGTTTCTAATGTGGCCGTGTAAATGGAATTTCCTGAAAATTTCATTCCTTCGTACAAAATGGCGAGCGATGAAAATATTTATAAAACATTAGAAGCGGGACTGCTAAAATCAGCTGCCATCTGGCGAATGCAATTTAACTAGAAGCACTAATGTATTCGCTAGATGGCAGAAGAACATTTATAAATCCAGCTTCGCCCACACATATTAAAAATTCTTTCATCGCACAACATTTTGTGCGAATTTATTCATGTATCGAAATTTCCGGAAAGTTGATTTCAGAGCGAGAGAGAGACACACACACATAGGAGACTGGCTCAAATACTACGTTCAAACACTACGCGAAAACCTTTTTTTTACTTGCTCAAATGCAAGTAAGCACACAGACTGGCTCAAATACTACGTTCAAAACGATCAGCCACCATCTCATTGAAGTACAGTAATTCTAATTCAGGCTAGTAACGAAATCAATAGCAATGAAATCATAATCGTAATTTCAAGATTTCTACAGTAGCAATGCAAGCAAGCACGCACAGGCTAGCAATGAAATCAGTAGCAGATCAAAAGCAAGGAAGCACGCTGGCTAGCAGTGAAATCAGTAGCAATGCAAGCAAGCATGCACAACCTAGCAATAAAATCAGTAACATTGCAAGCAAGCATGCACAGGCTAGCAATGAAATCAGTAGCAAGGCAAGCAAGCATGCCCAGGCTAGCAATGAAATCAGTAGCAGATCAAAAGCAAGGAAGCACGCTGGCTAGCAGTGAAATCAGTAGCAATGCAAGCAAGCATGCACAACCTAGCAATAAAATCAGTAACATTGCAAGCAAGCATGCACAGGCTAGCAATGAAATCAGTAGCAAGGCAAGCAAGCATGCCCAGGCTAGCAATGAAATCAGTAGCAGATCAAAAGCAAGGAAGCACGCTGGCTAGCAGTGAAATCAGTAGCAATGCAAGCAAGCATGCACAGGCTAGCAATGAAACCAGTAGCAATGTAAGCAAGCACGCAGTCTAGCAATGAAATCAGAAGAAATGCAAGCACCCAAGCTAGCAATGAAATCAGTTGCAATGCAATCAAGCATGCAGGCTAGCAATGCAAGTAACAGGCAGGCTAGCAATGAAATCAGTAGCAATGCAAGCAAGCACACAGGCTAGCAATTAAATCAGTAGCAATGCAAGCAAGCACGCTTGTTATTTCGGCTCTCTCTTTCTCCCTTCTCTCTATCTCTCGACGGTGTCGATGACCTTGTCTCTCTCACTCGCTCTCTCGCTCGCTTTCTCTCTCCCCCCACACATGTGAAAAACAGTACACAGCATACATACACAAGAAAGAGAGACAGAGATAGACACTTTCAAACCAATGACTACTAGGATCGGCTCGCTCTCTCTCTCTCTCTCTCTCACCCTTGGACTGATGGTGAGAGCAAGCACTTAGGCACAGGCAAGCAAGCTTGGGAAGGAATGAAGATCTAAACTAAACGATATCTTACAAGAGCACCAATCTAGGTAGACATCAACATAACGCAAACAATTACACATTTCGCTGTGGAAATAGCACGATGAATTTCTAAAAATATCTACAATGACATTTAGCGAATACAATTCAACATGCGTAAAAGGATCCACTGAATGATATGTCACAGGGGCCAGAAAATTGTTTCGAGTGTGGTGGCGCATATGGAATTTCCTGAAAATCTGATTCCTCCGTACAAAATGGCGAGCGATGAAAGAATTCACAAGAAACTAGAAGCTGGATTGCTAAAAACCATATGCCATCTGGCGAATGCAATTTAACTAGAATCATTAAGATCATTTATCATGATTTTTTCACCACTCGCCATTTTGTGCGAATTTTCTGAGAGAGAGAGAGAGAGAGAGAGAGAGAGAGAGAGAGAGAGAGAGAGAGAGAGAGAGAGAGAGAGAGAGGAAAAAAATCTACGCTTACCGTAGCTGCGATCTGGCGACTGTCCTGTGAGAAGAGGATGAGGAACAGTGGCTACTAGGAGCAGTGGAAACTCCAGCTGAAGATCATCACCTGACCAATCTAGATAGACATCAACATAAAGCAAGTTACTACACATTCATATAGCCCCTTTCAATGACAAACAGCACAAAGACATAATTATGAGTAATGTTTGCCTCACCAGATGTAGAGCTCATAATAAGGCAGACAAATGGAAATCAAATTTCCTGATATTCAGAGTCATCAATAATTTTACAAACGAGATCCTCAATTTCTAAAAAATTTACTGATATTTAGCGAATACAATTTAACATGCGCAAAAGGATCCACTGAATGAAGGATATTTCACATCGGCTTAAAAACTACGCGAAAACGAATAAACTGTTTCTAATGTGGCCGTGTAAATGGAATTTCCTGAAAATTTCATTCCTTCGTACAAAATGGCGAGCGATGAAAATATTTATAAAACATTAGAAGCGGGACTGCTAAAATCAGCTGCCATCTGGCGAATGCAATTTAACTAGAAGCACTAATGTATTCGCTAGATGGCAGAAGAACATTTATAAATCCAGCTTCGCCCACACATATTAATAATTCTTTCATCGCACGCCATTTTGTGCGAATTTATTCATGTATCGAAATTTCCGGAAAGTTGATTTCAGAGCGAGAGAGAGACACACACACATAGGAGACTGGCTCAAATACTACGTTCAAACACTACGCGAAAACTTTTTTTTACTTGCTCAAATGCAAGTAAGCACACAGACTGGCTCAAATACTACGTTCAAAACGACCAGCCACCATCTCATTGAAGTACAGTAATTCTAATTCAGGCTAGCAACGAAATCAATAGCAATGAAATCGTAATCTCAAGATTTCTACAGTAGCAATGCAACAAGCACGCACAGGCTAGCAATGAAATCAGTAGCAGATCAAAAGCAAGGAAGCACGCTGGCTAGCAGTGAAATCAGTAGCAATGCAAGCAAGCATGCACAACCTAGCAATAAAATCAGTAGCATTGCAAGCAAGCATGCACAGGCTAGCAATGAAATCAGTAGCAAGGCAAGCAAGCATGCCCAGGCTAGCAATGAAATCAGTAGCAGATCAAAAGCAAGGAAGCACGCTGGCTAGCAGTGAAATCAGTAGCAATGCAAGCAAGCATGCACAGGCTAGCAATGAAACCAGTAGCAATGTAAGCAAGCACGCAGTCTAGCAATGAAATCAGAAGAAATGCAAGCACCCAAGCTAGCAATGAAATCAGTTGCAATGCAATCAAGCATGCAGGCTAGCAATGCAAGTAACAGGCAGGCTAGCAATGAAATCAGTAGCAATGCAAGCGAGCACACAGGCTAGCAATGAAATCAGTAGCAATGCAAGCAAGCACGCAGGCTAGCAATGAAATCAGTAGCAATGCAAGCAACATGCAGGCTAGTAATGAAATCATTTCACCGTGGAAATCTAATTTTCTGATATTCAGAGTCCTCCATAATTTTGCAAACGAGATGCTCAATTTCTAAAAAATCTACTGACATTCAGCGAATACAATTTAACATGCGCTAAAGGATCCACTGAATGAAGGATATTTGATATCGCCTCAAACACTACGCGAAAACTAATCGCCCACCGTTATTTTGAAGTAATTATTGAATTAAAAGTTTTTTCTTACTGGTCCCAGAAAATAATAAACTTTTTATAGTGTGGCCGTGCAAATGGAATTTTCTGAGAATTTCATTCCTTCTTACAAAATGGCGAGCGTTGAAAAAATCCATAAAACATTAGAAGCTGGACTGTTAAAAACCACCTGTCATCCAACGAATGCAATTTAACTAGAAGCGTTATTGTATTCGCTAGATGGCACAACATCATTTGCGCCCAGTTTTCTAAGATAGATCTGGCCAGATTACTTAGGCTCTTCCCTGATATCTCCTTCTCTTCATCAGTCCGTGATCAAGGAGTAATTTTGGATCAGGAACTTACTCTGAAGAAGCATGTGAACAATGTCTGTCGAACGTGTTTCTACCATCTGCGTCCACTGCGCACTATCCGCCACTCTCTTACGACCCAGGCTGCTACCATTCTGGTCCATGCGTTTTTTTGTTCCAGGATTGACTATGGCAATGCTGTCCTTGCTGGCTTGAGTCTCTCCTGCATCTCGCAACTACAATCTGTCTTGCACGCGGCTGCTCGTCTGATCGGAGGTATCCCTAAATTTGGCCACATCTCTGCTTACATTTCAGAGGAGCATCACTGGCTGCCTATCCAAGAGCGTATAAAATTTAAAATCCTGGTTCTTGTACGTAATTGCCTCTTAGGTTGCGCCCCATTTTATCTTAGGGAGCTCTGTGTTTTGGCCTCCTCCATTCCGGGCCGTAGACTACTTCCTTCGGCGGTACGGGGTGACTTGCTTGCCCCATAGGTTCGAACAGCTACAGCCCAGCGCAGAAGTTTTGTTGTGGTTGGTCCCGCTTTTTGGAATGGGCTTCCTAATGGCCTACGCCAGGAACTTCTTAGTCTATCTCCCCCTCTTTTCCGCAAGCGCTCGAAGACCTTCTTATTTCCCAGTTCTTCTGGGTTGTAGGGCCGGGAGCGCCTCTGAGGAGTTTACCTCGAAGTGGCGCTTTATAAATTTTTGATTACATTACATTACATCATTTATCAATCCAGCTTCGCATATATATAATAATGATTCTTTCATCGCTCACGAATTTGTGCGAATTTATTGAGGTATCGGGAGAGAGCGAGCGAGCGAACTGCATTGATGCCTATGAAGCAAAACAAGCAGAACAAGAACATGAACAAGGATTGAAGAAGAATTAAGAATGAGAAGAAAAACAAGTAGAACAGGAAGAAAAACAAGAAGAACGAGAAGCAGAAGAAGCAGAAGGAAAAGAAATAGAAGATGACGATTAAGAAGATTTGGGGAGAAATGAAGATCTGCTATGGTAAGTAACGCTTACCGTAGCTGAGTTCTGGCGACTCTCCTGTCAGAAGAGGATGAGGAACAGTAGCCACAACAAATGGAAACTCCAGCTGAAGATCATCACCCGACTTCACCGCAGCAGTGACAAAGTCAGTTGCCTCGTCTTGCCTTCAGTCAGGAAGAAGAGTACGTTACCGGAAATGAGTTGATGACGTCGTCAAGCAAACTGGAGCTCCACGAGCATGACTCTGCAGGAACGGATTGAACGTAGATAGATAGACAGACATACAGACAGGCAAACAGACAAGCAGACAGACAGACGACAGACATATTTCACTGACTCACTAACTCAGTGACCGACTGACTCATGCACTCATCAATTACTCAGTCATTGAGACTTGCATAAACAGCAGAGTGAGCGCCTCGAACCCTTAACGCCAGTCTTATACTGGTATCACTGCTCACTTATCAAACAGATGCCAGGTTCCGACGTCAGTCACGGTCCGCAGGTTTCGCTCGGGTGGTTTGCATGTGGCTCTGCTTGGTCTGGGAATTGTAATTGTAATTGTAAACGAACATTTATAAAGCGCCACTTAGGAAACAGTGGCGCTCCCGACTTGAACAAACAAAAAGGATTTCAGGCGTTTGCGAGACTGGGTAGGAGAGAGACTAAGTAACTGAAGCCGCAGGTCAAGAGGAAGGCAGTTCCAGCTGGAAGGGCCAACAAAGGCAAAGCTCCTGGACTGGGCAGTTGTAGTGCGGACGCGAGGGACTATCAAAAGACCACGGGTAGCTGAGCGAAGGGAGGCATGGGCAGGCAACGAGGAAACCGGAATACAAAAAGAAGTTAAGTAGGACGGAGCAGAGCCTAGAAGGCAGTTGCGCATAAGGATAAGAATCTTAAACTGGATCCGTTGACTGACAGGAAGCCAATGAAGTGAATCATGAATAAAAGTAGATATATGGGCAGACTTTGGAAGACCACCGATAAGGCGTGCAGCAGCATTAAGTATAGACTGAAGCTTGGAGGTGTTAACTGCAGAAAGTCCAATATAGGCAGCATTGCCAAAGTCAATCCTAGTGCAAATCAGGGCATGGACCAAGGTAGGAATCCATGGGATATGAAGCTACGTCACGCCTGACCTCGTTTACACGTAATGCCATCTATCTAACTTTGCTCCTAACAGGGCAACGATTAGTTAATTGTTCCTGTGCTTGTCTCTCACTCTCTCTCTCTCCATTTCCCTTAATTCCCATCATTTGTTCTGTTCTTCGCTTTTCTTCATTTTCTTCCTCTTTCTTTTGTTTGCTCTCTAAATCGATCTTCAATATTTTCAACTCTTCTTTTCTTCTTTTTTCTTCCTATTCTCATCTCTTCCTCTTCTTTCTTTATTTGTTAGATTACAGCTCTTCATTCTCATCATTTTTGTTTTCTCCTTTTTCCATCCCATTTTCCTTAAACTTCTTCCTCCTCTTTCTTTTCCCCCTCCTCCTTCTCCTCTTCTGACAATTTTAAAATCAGACAATGGATGGCTTAGACTCACTAGCATCTTCCAGGTTCTTCCTCTATTGATGTCAACTCCTCATTCAGCGTTTCTTCTTGTCACCGTTTCTACTTCTCATCCATTTCATGCTGACGATGTTGCATGTGATTCTCGCGCTGCTGAAGCTGGATCTATAAAAAAACACCAAACATCTCAAGAAATTGTAATCCCAGGTGAATTAAGCAGCCTAGAGAAAATAGCACTAGTTTTACAAGATTAAGGATAGATTCTTCGTTCTGAGGATACAACAGTCATGGCAAGCACAGTGAAGTTAAGCATGGTTACCACTTGGATGGGAGAAGATCCACTGCAGAACAAGCCACCTATGCCAATCAACCACCATCCACTGGAGTCGGTATAAGGGGAAGGATTCAGTTTAGTTTTTATTATTTATGCATTTATTGAGCAGCGCCATCTAATCACTAAAATCAATTGATTGGGCTGAGCAATTGCAAGTGAAGGACTTGCAGCTTTAAAATGACAACTTGCCTTTTCAGTTTAGAGCAAGGGATGGTCTCGGTGTGAGTTGCACCAACTGTCCGACTTACCTTGCGAATTCTCCAACTCTTGGTGAATTCTTGCATTATCTGCGCTGGTCTTTCACTCAAAACTGAAAGCTATTTCCTTTTAATTATTCGAATAAAACGCGTCTCTCAATATCAACTCAAAATCAATCCAAATAAAAAGGCACTGTGCTGCCCCCCTTGCGCTCAAACCACAGATCGACGTACAAGTGTATATGCGTGTCGACAGTCGTACCTTGGATAACTCAAGAGGTCTGGAACGAGGAGGAGCGCTCAAACCAAACGGCGCATCACATGCCTGTTTTCAAACAATTCGAATATCGTAGACGAGTCTTGATTGAGTGTAGACAGCAAACCGTGACCGTTTTTAACAAGTGTGAAGTGAAACGAAAGAGCGTTCAAACAATCGGCCAGCTTAATACATGCCTGATTTCAAACGATTTGTATACCGTAGATGGGTCATGCGTGGTCAGCGAACCGTGACGGAGTGTAAAAGATGTGGAGCGACAAGGAGTGCTCAGTCCAATCGGCCAGCGTGCCACAAGTTTTCAAACGATTTGCATACGACAGACGGGTCTTGAAATGAGTGTGGTCAGTTAACCGTGACCGCGTTTAACAGGTGTGGAGTGAGAAGGAGCGCTTTAACTAATCGGCCATGATAAAGCCAAAAATGGGACAAATACTATTAAAATTACCCTAAGCATACACGCGAATCCTTATGATACAGCCTAAAGTTCGCCTTCGTGCTATCTTGAACATATTAGTCAGGTGACCAGCGCTCTCCCTCGCCGGCTGATCTTCTTACTGATAGTTCCGCTGTTATTTAGCTAATATAATAGAAATAAATGCATGAACACAAACTAAAAGATGGATAACTAAATAATTCTACCAACATCTAGGAAATAAATTTAAAATGCGTAACAACATCCATTATTTAAAGGACATTTGACTTTTGCTTCTTATGTAAGGCCCACATACTACTTTCAAACCATCTGTCACCGTCTCATTGAAGTAATTGTATTAAAAATGTTTTATCTTTTATCTTTTCCATCTTCTAGTTCGTGTTTGTGTCACTAAGGCATAAGGCCTAACAGATAAAATAATAAATTCTTACCAGTTTCGCCGTGGAAATCGAATTTTCTGATATTCGGAGTCCTCAACGAGATAACAGAAGAACGAGAAAGTGCTGCGGTGTACTAAAAATGAGCTGTAGCTGCCGGAAGTGACGTATCACTAGGCCAGCTGTTAGACGGGTCAGCTGTCAGCAACGCATCTGCCAAGGCAATTAGGATGTGGCCAAATTTATAACAAAAATATCTTTGTCTCCAGCCCCACTGAATTTTGTTTGTTATTTCTAACTCACGTATGGGACGCTAATTTTGTGTTTTCGTTACGTAGGTGGAATAATTGAGCCTACGTTAATATGTTCTCAGGCGCCTCTGTACGTGAGGATGCCGGTTCATGGACCGATCGTGGCTTTTTCAGAGATTTTATTATCGGGCAAGTACGGTCCCTACACGGGGACCTTAAATGGCGTGGTACCCTTTTAAACGGGCAGCGGTGATGAAGGATCTCACCCGATAAACTCATTGAAAAAAGATCGGGGTCGAGACCATACGGTCGTTATAGAAAAAGGTGTACATTTACTTTTTCACGAGTCCCCGACAATGAACGTCTTCACCTAGAGTACTTTGCATAACTCTATAGGTCTTTGAGTAGGGTCAATCGTGGTAAGTAGGCTTTCATAGTAGCTGGGCAAAGTAAGTTATCACATTACTTGAAATCCACAAAACGCACCAATCTAATCTAAAACAAAGACCTCTATAGCACCATTGTCATGACACATTATTTAATAAAAATATATCAATCGATACTTAATTCACATCAATACTTCCTTTTTGGTCGCTTACAAGCATAACCACATTTTGCAAAGCAAAATCCTTTGATAGAACCAGTTCAGACATACCTAAGTACATGAATGAAAAAATCCATACGAGTTTGCACGCTATACACTTTGCAAAAACCACACCTAACTAAGTAAGAAAGTAAGCATCTTGACACTAAATACGACACCTTTTAAGTACCTCACAATAGCTAAGAGAACCCAGGAATACATACTAAACAAATTAATCTCAAATTACATAAGCAATTAACCAATATTATTTAAGATCAAAATATGCATATTAAGACAATAACGCTAACAAACTGACTGCGTGTCGGTCACTGGCCGCCTGGTCCAGTTCCTGCTTCACTCGTTCCACTTGCTGCAGAGCAAGATTTCGATCCAGTGTTGCTTGCGTCAGATTCACTCTCATGTTCTCTGTTGCCTAGATTTCAAAAACAAACAAAGAATTATGTGAGGCAACAGTCGGTAGATCAGTACGAACAGCAGCACGAAAAGGTGAACAATTTTTGGCATACTTGCATTTCAGTTGACAGATAATTCAAACCCTGGCACTATTTACCTATTGGAATTTTCATTTACCTATTGGAATTTTCATTTACCTATTGGAATTTTCATTTACCTATTGGAATTTTCATTTACCTATCGGAATTTTCATTTACCTATCGGAATTTTCATTTACCTATTGGAATTTTCATTTACCTATCGGAATTTTCATTTACCTATCGGAATTTTCATTTATTGGAATTTTCATTTACCTATCGAAATTTTAATTTACCTCTCGGAATTTTCATTTATTGGAATTTTCATTTACCTATCGGAATTTTCATTTACCTATTGGCATTTTCATTTACTTATTGGAATTTTCATTTATCTATTGGAATTTTCTTTTACTAGAATTTTCATTTACCTATTGGAATTTTCATTTACCTATTGGAATTCGACCTGGCGTCTCCAACGGATTATGATTTTGGATTGTGATTTTGACTTGAAGCGACCATCGACTGATGCCGTGGGCGTTACGATAACGGCAATATAGAAGTCTTTAGATTAGATTAGATTATGCCTCTTAGGAGCAATAACATTACCTTATCTTGCCTTATTTCAACTCACCTTACATCACTTTTGCCTTACTTTACCTTACATTACCTTACCTCAGAGACAGGTAAACAAGTGCAATACCTGTATGTTTTCTAAACCTTCAATGCTGAAAGTTAAAGCTGTTTAGCACCATTGAGATTAATTGCAGTGCTACATAATTAAAAGAATATATCAGAAGCAACGATCGCTAGAATCTGTAATATTATTATACTGTAATATTTTATTGTAATATTATTAATAGATTCTTATTATTATATTGTAATATTTTATTGTAATACTATTATACTGTAATATTATTGTAACATGCAATATTGGAACATTCAAGATTAAGAGGGTGGGCTAGGGAACCAGTAGAGTTAGGGTAGACATGGACGTTAGTCATGCGTAGATGCAGGGAAGAGTCAGTCGGTGTAAGCCCGCCCCTACCTTGCTGTAGTCCATGTCGTTTGTGCTCAGTTGTCCCCTGACAATCTCCAGTTCGGCCTGGATAGACATCTTCTCTCTCGTAGTTTTGTCGAGAAGAATTTGAGTCTCGGCCAACTTTTGCAGAAGCTCTTTATTCTGCAGAATGGTCAGCTCTCAGTGGCATATCGAGTAAGAGGTTCGAGTCTCAGGAGAGCACGAGAAACTGACAATTCATTGCTATAACTCATAAGAAAAGACTGCCGTTCTGGTTGATTGCTGTGTTTGTACGTGAGTCAAAAGATCCTTCAACACAACGACCACACCTCTGAACAATACTACTGATTGGGGTGCATAACTCAGCAATAACATTTCCTTTACCTTATCATTACTTTACCTTATCTTACCTTATGCTATCTTGCCTTACCTCGTGTTACCTTATCTTAGTTTATCCTACCTCACCTTAACTTGCCCTGCCTTGCCTTACCATACCATACCATACCTTACCTTACCTCGGCACCAAAGCCTGATTTTTCCTCGTACTGACAAATGAACACTTCAGATGACGATAGTATGAATTCTGAAACAACGATCCCCAACATAATTAGCAACAGAATACACAAAACTGAACTCCAAAACACAACTCCTCCCTGAAAGACAGACCGTCGCAAAAACAAGAAACAACACAAAACAAAACAGAAAATTAACTTAACCACTGAAACAATTCAAGGACACAGCTGGACATTTATATAGCGCCTTCATTAACTAAATTTATCTACAGGACAAACCTTGTTGTTCAGGTCTTCCCGAGTGGACTGTCCTTCTTTTCTCACTAGTTCACATTCCTCAGCAATCCTCTGAGACGTCACCTGAATCTGCTCCTCGACTCTTGCTTTTGCGTTCAACAGCTCCCCTCTCAGCTGCTCCCGCTCAATCAGAGCCTAAAGACAACAAATACAATTGGAGAACAGAGCAGAATTCAAACGAAACATAACTTGCTCCGAATTCATTTTCAACCTACCTCAAGTCACCTCTTTTCAGCTCAGTTAAATAGTGACGTGCTTCAGACAGATTTAAAAAAGTTTACATCAAGTGTCTTGATACATACATGCAGACATACACATACATACATACATACATACATACACAATATACACACATGAACACATACATATCTACATATATACATAGATACATACATACACACATACATACATACATTCATACATACATCCATAAATACATAGATACACACATAGATACATACATACACACACACATACACATAAACATACCTCCTAATGATAAATTTGATCTTAGCTCAATGCTGAACAAAGGTTCTGGTACCTGTGTCATTTCCAACTGTGACTGTTCCACCATCTCAGAGCTTGCTTTCACTTGCAAGTAGAGGTCTTCTTCTCTGCTTCTCATCTCTTCATACCTCGTCTTCAGAAGCGCCACATGAGCCATCAAATCATCGCATTCTCTGTCAACAGTGATCACTGCAACCTTTACTTCATCTCAAATTACTAAAGCACTCGTAATGCACTACCACTGTGAGTCATGTCTGCCCTCGTTACCAGTGGGTGATGAATGCTTGTCCTGCACAGTCTGGCAGGGACATCCAAGGATAGCCAAGGGATATCCAGGGATAGCCAAGGGATATTCAGATGCTGCATTGACCTCCATCTATGAGGGGCTCCTGGATGGTGAGACGACCATGTGCCATTTGGTGGCAGATCACATCGCCCATCGTTATGCCTGATCCTCGACGCTTCGTGCTTTAGGAACTCACAACATGCTGTCATCTGTCAACTCCAGTTGGGTATCTTTTTGTTGGGCTCTGCATGCATCCAAGAGCCAGTCACTGGTGGATCTTCTAGTCATCTGAGCATCGTCTGCTTAACAGCTGAACTTTCTGTCCTTAATACCACTCATAATTGTTTAGGCTGGTAAAGAGAGCACCACTGATTAGATTCTCTTCAAGTGGAGCGCTAAAAATTTCTGACTACAATTACAACTGCAGAAATAAATCAAGGACAAACAGCATCTACTGACGCAATCTTACTGCATAAAAAAAACAAACGTGCCAATCAAAACATACAAAATACCACAGACTTTTCTGGGCGCCTCAGATTCAAATTTATTGGCCTAGAGAGCATAACAAGTTCAATAAATAAATAAATAAATAAGTAAATCAAATATAAAAAGAGTCTGTAAGAACAGCACTACTAAACCTTGTCAGCAAGTCTAAGTTCTGCTTCTGCAGTTGACCAACAGAGGGCGGTAGAACTGATTCGCTGGCAGCACATTTTACACAAAGACCGGCCATTCTGCCGATGAGAGACGGATCGGTTGACTGCCACGATTCCATCAGACGCATCTGTTTCCGAAGTTCATCGGCTTCGGCTTCGTACTTTTGCAACTCTTCCCTGAAACAGCACTGTAAAATACATTCAACAGCCAACGTAATCACAACAGCTCATGAAACATTTTGGACCACTTTTTTAGAACTGTTAGATAGCCATGTTTTAGTGCCCCTGGGAGGGCCTTAAAAGGTGCTATATAAATAGCCAGATATATACGTATATATTTATATGTACATACATATATGTACATACGTACATACTCCCAAAAACTGCCTTTTGCGCGGCTCTTCAAAGGCACTACGTTACTGCATGTTCAAATGCAAAGCTAATGTTTTTGTCACAAAGAATCAAGCAACAATGAAGATGATGATGATGATGATAATGACGATGATGATGATGATGATGATGAGGTTACCACAGCATTCATTCAGCTTCACTTAACCACTCGCAGATAAAATCCTAACATCCCTGTTAAGAATTGACAAGAAAAACACAATTACACAAAATCGCAAAATATCCCTCTTAATACTGACATACTTTGCATCCTGCAGCTGAGTTTCAAGTCTTGCAGTTTTTGCCAGATGAAGAGAATTGATTTTCTCCTATTGTCAAACAAATATAACACAACGACAACATTGTACACATGACCTTCAGCAAGAAACACAGCATTCGCACTGTAAACATTACCTGCATAACTTTCAGAGATTTTGAGGCAATATATAAATGTTCATGTACATACATACTTCTAAATGCAATTAATTTATCTAAATTCCACAAGCAGCAGTGACAGATATAGATTTACCAGTTCCAAACGCCATTTTTCATAATCAAACTTGCTCGTCTTTCTGCTGTCGTCATCTGCCAACACAACTGAGGGAGATGGCGCCACCAGTTCTGTCTTTGTCACAGCAATCTATATGACAGATAAAACAAAAATAAATGGTAGATCTAAACGGCAGATAAAACAAGAATAAACGTGGAAACAAAATACTAAACTAATTAATAAAGTGAGATCAATCCATTCAACGCAAGACCCCTCCAGTCGTGCAAATAATATCATAAAGTATCACCAAAAGGGATTAAAACTGCGACCACTAAAATGGGCTCGGGAGGGGTCATGCCAAATGTGGATATAGGGAGGAGGGTTATGCCCAAAGTGGATGTTCATTTCTAAATTTGGTACAGTTATTTCAGTACTGTCTGTGCCTTGAACACCAACTTCACTCAGACGTAAGACAGTCTGTACAGCATCGGGTCTAATTAGAATCCCTTTGCTGGATGGGGCAGTATGAAAGTACCCCACCATGTAGCACTGGCATTTGGAATTACCCTGCAAGATCTACAAGATGGCTTAATCTAAGCCTAGTACTCTGCTTGTGTGAGCATCTGCAAAGAGCGAGGAAGGAAGTAATTCTAAATGCAGATAAGGGGCGAGGGAGTGATCTAAAGTTGCGAACAAACTTTATGTACAACCCCTAACCAAATTTCATCGTAAGAAAAGACATATCAGTTCTTAGACTCCTTTGTCAAGTTCAAGCTTCTGGCACTCAAAACTGAGCAAGCTCTCAAGCATTACGTCTCATGAATGGGCATAACAGGAATAAACAGATGATTAGAACACCTGAACTCTTTTAAATATTACCCATTACTAGAAATTTTATAAATGAAGCATGAATAAAATTACCCCAGGGATGGACATGCCTCCACTTGTCAACTCGTGAACTACACTACGCCTCAGCTCTTCATGTAGGACTCGATTTTCTTCAACAATTTCCAAAATTTTTTGCATCTCTTCCTGGAAAGAAACATCAAAACAAAAATAATTATTTATTAAAAATATTAATAATTAACAACAGCTAATCATGAGAAATAATTACAACAAAAAATTGCCATAAAGTCATGAGAAAATAGGCTTAAAAAACGTTAATTTAAAAAAATACCACATTATTATTACGATGCAACAATATATAAGGCATTACAAATTTCATTTTTTATCTTTTGACAATCTTATTTTAAAATGTCCTGCTTTATGAATCATTTCAAGAGGTAGTCACGTTTAGAAATTTCTTTTCCGATTCGAGATGTTGAATTCGCACGGCCTCATTCTGCAAAAGTCGGATAGTTTCCTCAGGACTTGGGACATCTTCAGGACTTGTACGATACGTGAAACTTGGCTCCATCAACGGTACTGACTTAGATGGAACTCTTGCAGACGTTTCCTCATGCACAGGAGGAATTCTCTCCTTGCTATATACCTAGGATATGACACAACATTTCATTATACTTCAGCTTTACAATGACCCTTCCTATTTACACATAAGGCACATTAAAGACTCAGGAAAGCTAATATCAGCAAGCATGGCACATAGACAGGGACCTAAAAATAGTGAGGCAGCATTGATAAAGGATCTCAACTGATCAAATCGTAGAAAAATACGAAGAGATCACTCCAGAAAACCATTACACGCATATACGCATAGTGTGCCTGAATACACAGCTTAGAGGCAATATATAAAATATCTGTGAAACTATATTAAATTATGACTAACGGTAACTGGCAAAAAAATTTCAGCATGTTATCAAAAAACATGAAAGAATGTTACGCGATCCGACGACCTTCCGTTTGTCAATTCTTAAATATCTAGCCACACATGTGTAAAAAAGTAATGTAAAACAGAGAAGGACCCTCTTCCAAATTGCTCTTTGTCTGTTCTGAGCTCTTCCAACCACAGAACTCAACCAACTTTGTCATAAAGCTGGTTGGGCTGGGTCTATGCGAAAGACCCTGCCAGTGGTGACTTTTCAGTTAAAGATGTTTTTATAATAAATGTTCTGTAAATATGCAATTTTACAACAGATGATCTGTAAAAATCTGCAATTTTCCAGCTGGAGAAGTTTTGCTTACAGATGAACTTTTTGTTTTTAATGAATTTTAACACAGCTTAGGCAGGTATAGGCAGCACTAGTGAAATTACTTAGAAGGCACTATATTAAGTGCCTAGATATTTGCACATATGGGTTACTTAAAAGGCACTATATCAACTGCCTAGATATGTGCATACATACATACATACATACAAGTGCCTAGAACGACATGACAGCTGTTACTGACACGTGGAGGAGGAACGAAGAGAACAGTTTTCGGTGTCGTTGGCTGTGGCTCAACAGGCGTCACTCTGTGCAGCATGTCACGCAGCCGGGTGACGGCAGCGCTGTAGGAATAGTCGCTGTGTTCAGTGCCACTTGTTAGCGTTTCCTTGCTTTCAGACTGCACTGGATGTCGCATGTGCCGATCTTCTGGTGGTACAACCGGATCACGGTCAAGGACATGCCGCAGTTCATGTATAGTTCCAGCAGCTTTCTCTGTTTCCCAAAAAGATTGGCAACACAACAACGTATCTGAGTTTGACATGAAAATGAGGTAGCATTATTTTCAGTGCCTTAGTACATAAGTGGTCACATAACAGAACATATTTGTTAACATCATCATCAATATCATCATGAACATCGTCATAGCCATCATCACAGTAACTGAAAGTAATAAACACAACGTAACTTCAAGTTGCCTTTACTGAAGCAATCTCCACTAAACCTAGTCAAAAAAACAGTAGCAATAATAATATGATGCATAAAACTTTCTCAATTATAAAACACATAAAGGCAGCTAACAGTTCACTGTCCTTTAAAAACAACTGTCTTATTGCAGATAGAATGACAGTTTTTACCATGTACAAGTCTAGAGTAAGTTTTGCACTGGTGACGCAGTCTAATAATTGTGAGGCAATGGACATGATCAGATTAACAGGGTGATTATTCATTGGCGTACTTCCCAGCCCATGCTCAGCAAAAGACACAAAAATCTCACTGCTAATAAGTCAACAAAATATCATTCTTTATATGCATAATTACATTATTATTAAGAATAGGTTTCTGATATGGTCCTATAATTTTACGGATAGAGAGTTCAGCTGATTTACACACAGGTATAACATAAGGTGATGGAGAAACTAGACCACCTCTGTCCTTAATTTCAATCAAGCCAAAATGATTTTGGCTAACATCATCTTGTCTCACAGATCGTAGTGAACCAAGGCATAACTCACAAGACAGGTCAGATTCTAATGATCTCACAACAAAACCAGAAATATAAACAACAACTATATCAACAAATTTTTACAAAGATCCTATATTTGGCAGAACAAAACAAACTGAATCGGATTCCTTAAAAACATCATTTAGCCTGGAATGAGAAATGTTATCAATGTCCACATTCAATCTTCTCTGCATTTTCTCAATGCAGTCATTAACTGTCAACAATTTGCAAGTATTCATCGGCTCACAGTTACCAGTAGCATGCAAATGAAGAGGAGATGGGTTATTATTACTGCCCCATGACTATGTACAACTGCAAAGAAGAGCTCCAAGTGATCTTGACAGAATTTATATGTTAACAGATATTTCATCAGTGACTCCTGTTTAACCAAACTGTCAAAGAGTCGAATAGCACTTTGAGCAGATGCCACAAAACCTATCACTCCTGTCTTTCGCAAACTGTTGCTAATTAACTGCCCATTGGCAAGTTTTAGTCCAATGAAATACTGGAGAGCACTTAGCAGAAAAGGCCACCAAACCCCTTCATTTTCTAAGTGCATCGGCGCCTTACACCCCTTTGCCAAAGGATTCCTACTGTTCAAAATGTCAAAAAGTCTATCCTTATAAATTTAACTGTAGCAGAAGAGTTTTTAAGTTTTTATCTGTATCTGACGATGCTCCCAGTAACTTGGCCATGGTAGTAGTTGCACGGCAACTATCAAAAGTAAGTGACGTAACATCTACACTAATAGCAAAAAGTTTTTCTAAACAACATCACTAAGTTTGCACATTCAGCACCATTTAGAGCAGCTACAAGAAAATAGGCCAATGGCACTTTCCAGCTATCGGTTAGAAAAACAATCATAAATACAAGTGCCTCATTAGCCACAGGCAGACCAGCCATAGCATCAATTTCAATTCCCATTTCCACATATTCTACAAATTTGTCTGATGCAGAGTCAAAGCCTAGCTGCTGCTGAATAGCAGTTTCACCCATCATGAAAGAACACAACATTCTGCCACCAACACACCATCTTGCTCTACCTTCCAGAGATAAAAACACTTCATCGTGAAATCCCGGGTTCCCGTAAATGCATTTGTGCCAAGAACTGATGGTGTGGGTGCAGCAAGCATTTGTTAAATGTTCGTCGGACATAATCATAAGCTTTAGAAGAGTAAAATTGTAAAGAGCAAATGCACGTAGTTCTGGTGGATATGACCTCACTAGTTCACCAGAACTTTTCTTCAAACAACTCATTACCAAATCTAAAGCAGGACCAGAAAATGATGCACAAAGGTTGTCAGCTCCCTGCTGTGAAAACATCTGTTTATTTTTCAGATCAGAAATCAAAGTTTTCATAGAATGAACCCAAACCACTAATCTCCGGCTTTTTTGCTGGCTTATTTTCAGACGCTTTTGCCTGACTTCCAGTTTCTGATGAGCTTCATCCTCGCGTCGCTTTAGTGTCCGAGGGCTTGGCATAGAATATGGGTGATCTACATTATCTTGAGATGTACTAGTTGTAACTGTTGCCACTGGTTCTGTTGAAGGCAGATGTAGTAATCCAGAAACAGCAGGCATTGGTACAGATCTGTCTTTTGGAGCTCTGCATGGCTAACAGTTCTTCTGCAGATGTGACGATAGACTGAAGATGGTTGGAACAGCATCTGTAAATATCACAGTATAAGCTCTGAATATTTCATTTGACAGATACTTTAGAGACTGGAATTGACAAGATTTCTGGAAAGGGTTTTTGCTCATGGCTACATTTGTTTTAAAGGTCTATTTATTTCTCAGGCCAGACCAGTCTGTACATGGAGACCTAAAATGGCTTGCAGTGCTGATGAAGAACATCACCCAATAAATGTCTTCACCAGGTGAGCAGGGTCAAGGCTAAGATGGTCACTATACAAAATAATGAAAACACAACATTTATCATGTGGACACTGCAGCACAGGGTAACAAAATGGTGAAGCTGGCTGGCATGACTGGCAACATACAGCTTATATAGTAACTAAACATTTGTAACATTCGCCTTCCCTCAGTTGAACCGTCTGACCAATACGGTCAAAGCAATCTGGTGTAAAGTGTACAGAACATACACATGACCATTTAAAGGCTTTGAAGTTTACTGTATGCATTGCATGTTCCCAGACTTTGACGTGATCTGGCTTCGACATTGGAAATCTGAAGAAAAAATTATTCAAACTATCAGCTGCTTTTCATAAATTTTTGTTGAACCATAACCTAATTGGAATTAAGGAACTGTTTTGATGTTCATCGATAAACATAAGTTAAACTTGGCATGAGTCTTGGGCTCAGACTCTTTTCTTGTTTGAGTAAACTATAACTTTTTTGCAAGGCTATCTGATTTAAATTTCGGGGACCCATCAAAATGGAGTAATCTTGTAACTTGGGGACCATAATTAGGCCTAAAGAATGGACATGAATAACCCCTTGCTTCCTCTGTAGGCCATGGGATGCGATACTGCTCCATATCACGACGTGAAGTTATGCTCTCTATCCGAACAATTTTGCCTATCGATTTTGTTTTGACTGAGCGCCTGTGAATAAGATAGTCCCCGTGACGCGGCTTTCGTTTGGCGCTGTAGAAATCTCAGCATTACGATTACGATCACTGAGGCTAAGTGTAAACGTGCTAATACTCACGCATGGAAAGTTATTCCTGCCGTTCTTGATTCCAGAGTGGCAACGATAATGCATGCAAATGCAACAAAATTTTTCGTACAACGATAAGATTTAGATTTACTTTCTATTTCAGCCAATCCGCACGTTTTTCTACACTAATACCAACGAAGTAATACAAGAAAGCTTTGACTCCATCTACGTGCAAGATGGCAGCCCTTTAGCGTCAGCCATATGACGTCATTCGGGGGCCTGGCCTCTGAGAATTTTTCTTCTTCTTTATGCGGCTTTCCACTGGGACACTGAAGTGCGGAAACCGATAGATAATCGTAATTCTCTTACTGTAACATTGACATTTCCAAATCGCTACTTGGCTAGGCGCAGGGCACCAGATTATTCCCGAGCGGCTCGTCAAATTAGTGTGGTTCTAATCTAACCTAAAATCTTCTATAACGCCAACATTCATACCTCACAACTTTTTCATAACTCACTACGTAAGAGGTCGAGATCTCCACAAATTACAAAATGTACAACGGCGCTATAGAAGACTATAGTTTGACCAGATTAAATTAGATGCACAAGGCATCGATTACAATACAATACAATACAACTTATATTTATGACGCGCCTTAATAAAACAATGTCTTACTCAAAGGACGCGTTACAACATAATAATTAGTTATAGTACTGAGAGAATAAATGAGTCTTAAGTTTTAATTAAACATTATCTATTGAAGAGCATCTTCGAATAGATTCAGGTAAAGAGTTCCACTCAGCTGGACCAGCTACTTCATTCTTTTACCAAACTCTAGGTTAACTCTTCTGACTTCAAAGTCCCCTTTTGAAGCCGAATGCAATCTTCTTCTTAAGATCTTTGGTTTAACTAGAGAGGACAGGTAGGACGGGGAGATCTGATTTCCGTAGATCAGTTTCAAAAGCCGTATGATCGAAGTATTTGTACGATCGACGAAGAGTAGTTTGTCGAGATATAGGTGGGGTACGATGTTGTATATTGAAGCCAATAAGAGAGTGATCCGAGTAGGTGGGTGGGGAGATGACAATGTCATTGACTAGAGTATGAGAACTGCTGCGAGTGATAATAACATCCAGAGTGTGACCAAACAGATGAGTAGGACCACTCACTAGTTGTATCAGACCATGAGCGGAGAGTAGTTGATTGAAACGTTTCACATTCCGATCAATTAATTGATCGAGATGAATATTAATGTCTCCAAGAATGAGGATTTGACATGTAAAACTAGAAGTAAACATGATGAGATTAGTGAAGTCATCGAAAAAAGCCGATGTGATGTTTTCTGATCCAGGACGGTAGATAACGATGATTAAGATGTGTACGTCACGGAAGGTAAAGTATGAGGCAAGGCTTTCAAATGTTTTGTAGATTCCAGAGTCTTTTGTGGACACTTGAAAATGGTCTCTGTAGATGATGCAGAGGTCACCTCCTAAAGGTCCTGATATATTGTGAGCACTGGTTGATATTAGTCGAGCTTTTTCAGTGAATTTGTATGAGGGAGGTGTAGAAGCAATAAGTCCTGGTGAGAAAGACGACTCATGAAAAGTTTCAACTATCGTAAAGATGTCAAAACTATCGGAGATGATACCAAAGATCTTACCACTCTAAGATCTTTGATGATACAGTCCTGAATCGACTCTGATTTATTAGTTATTTATCGGGCATTCCAGGAACCGATTCTACATCCAGGAGATACTTGTAGGTGAGTAGAGGAGGTGCAGGCTTAACATACACATGGATGATCGATTCAACAAATTATCAGTTGGAGAAGCCCAGCTGAAATTCGATAGGTCATGGAAACCTGTAGTCGGCTTATGGTGCGTAGGCAAATTGAAACAGATGAGTTGACATAGGTCTAGTTTTTGATCTTCGACGTATCCTTTGTTCTTTCTTTCCTGCCTTTCTTTCAGAACCGGGTCTCTTAGAGATAGAGAGATAGAGAGAGATTTTATTTACAACCAAAAATAATTAACAAATACAATTATAGACTGTCACATACAGTGGTGCCAATGGGCTGATCTAAAAGGAACAAACAGTTCCGCTACCAAGGTCACCTATTTACATCATGGATTACAAATAGGTGACAGTATAATACTGAGTAAAACAATTAATAATCTAAAATATAAAGAACTCCGGAACTCTACTATGAACATATATGATGATGATGATAATTATAATAATAATAATAATAGTAATAATAATAATAATAATAATAATAATAATAAAAATATAAAGTAATTTTTATAATCAATGTCATTGCATAAACCTAAACAAACAAAAAAGATTGTAAATATTAGACTTGTAAAACTTGTAAATATTAGACTTTTAAATATTAGGCTACTAATGCTATCAGCACTAGTAGGCTAAAGTCAGTATCGTTTTTTGGCATTTTTCTCGGTAATATTTCAAAGTCGATGTGGGTTTCTCTAAACATGGCGATATCGGTTTTAGGTTGTTTTATTTTGTAATCGTAATCGACCCAAGTCTGAAATGGCAATCAGTGACTCCTAATACAGATCTGAATTTAAAAGGCTCAATACGAACCACGTTAAATAATAGGAGCTCGTTTGAGGTCAAAACAGGTAAAATATGACGCAAATGAGGTTATATATGATATTCAGAGGCAAGTAGTAATTTCATTTTAGAGAAGGGTTAAGCTCCGTGGAGATTACAACAGCCAAACGACTGACTTACATATCTACTTTGCCTGAATATAATTTCCTGAGCGAATGACCTTAGGTAGACGATTTATTTGTTAAAATATAGGATATTGTGTACAGCTGAATTATATCTGTGATTTTTCCTTTATAAAATCTGACCAGTTTGAATTTTTGCTTAACCAGTTATGTTTATAATTTCTAAATAGGAATAATTGATTCACCGTCGTTCAGTCATGGCTGAAGACGGACTTCGCTAGGTCGAAGTCCAATAGGCGGGGTTTATTATATTATGGCGATTAACAATTTGAGGGCGTTTCTGTTTAAATCCTTACCCATTTTTGCGTAATATAATCCTGTCTAGAGACTTATGTTATAAACACACAAGTGTTATTCAGTGTGAAATCACAGCGTTAGCAGGAGTGAAGTCGCAGCTTGTGATAATCCACTGGACAGTAAAGTAAATGAAAAGCTCCCATGACCTTGGTGGAACGTAGAGGACACTTGCCCTTTGCCTCCCAGCTTACGCCGGTACCAAATTCTACTGCTTGGTGACAGAGGCACAAGTACACAACTCGCCCAGGCTCGCTATACACGGAATCCGCTCAGCAGGTTTTAACCCAAAACCTTTCAATTACAGGGGCTTGAAGGGCTAGGTCATAAGTCAAGAAAAAATTCAAGACCAGAAAGCAGCTTACTTCTGAGCAAGGGTATTTTATAAGGGAAAGTTGTGTGGTTGTTGGATTTTCAGAAGGCAAATCATGATCGGCGTCTATGGCTCAGGCTCAGGCTGCCACAAGATGTTATTAAATTCTGGATACTATTACTCATTAAATTTTATGACATTTCAGCCTGAGTTTGCTTCAACCAATGAACCTTGCCAATGCAGAGTAATTTGATAGAGCCATATATTAAAATGAAAATTATGTCTACTAGCATTTGGTGGTAGTAGTTGAAATAGCATCCCTTTTGATCTGCATCTCGAGATCTAATGGTGGCTGAAATGGTGTCCTTTTTGACCTGTTTGTTGCGGCTTGGTTGTGGCTGAGATAGGGTTGTATGGTCTTGAGACAAGTTTTTGATGCCTTAGCCTCAGTCTCTGTCTTGGGAACCTGTTTGCTTGATCTCAGTGTTGGGGTCATGTCTTGGCTTTTTGGAAACTGTCTTGAGGTAAAAATCATGTACTGCCTTGAACAAATGGTCGTTAAATATCTCGTTAAGTATCATGCAAACTGTCTTTGGTTTCTTGCGCAACGAAATTGGCCTTCTCTGATAAGGGTTATTTCTGGGAAGGGAATCACCTCTCAGTGTGTGTCCAATCCATTTCCTCTGTCACGTTCTTATTGTTGCCATCAGAGATCTTCTCTCTACCACCTGTTGAAGCACTCCTTTGTTTTGTGCTCTGTCCCTCTAACTTTCTCCATCCCCTGCCATACCCATAGCTCAAAAGCCTCCAGTCTTTTGAATAAAATAATGGTATTTAAAAAGATCAAGCCCAGAAAATGGTATGTGAGCAGCTGTTTATGGTTTTTTGCTACCATTTGAACTTATTCCAAAAAGCCTCAATCTTGGACTCACATTGTAGTCTCAGTCTCAGTCTTGTTACCCCACAGTCTTTGTCTGTGTCTTGGTCGTGGTACCACACTTGGCTGTCTTGGTCTCGGATGTCTTGCATCCAACACTGGCTGAAATAATGTTCTTTTGGTTTCCACGTTGTGGTATAGTGGTCAGTTACCGTAGTCTACTTGAGAGACCTAAAGTTTAAAAACTCCAGCTAGCAAGAACTTGGCTGTTAGTGCTTCAAATGTTTCCGAAAGAGGCAGTGTGTAAATACTCTACGTTATTTACTGACTTCAAGTGGTACTTACAGTCACTGTTGTTACCAACTATGTTGATAAATGCAAAAGTTGGGCTGCCCTGCCAGCAGGGCATTATTGTTCCTTTTGGGTGTATTTATACGTATGTATATGTGTACTTGTGAATGTGTGCATGATTCTGAAAATTTATTATAGCACTTTTTAAGAAGCTGTGAAAATGATTGACTACGTCTGTGCATTCTGGAATTTGGTCATTAATAAAGTAGCTATAACTGAATCAATTACATTGCATTGCTTGTTCTGTTATTTCAGACGTGATACTATTCAAGAAAGTTGGAAAGATACAAGGTGTTGATCAGTGCCATCTGCATCCACTTTTCACATTGCAAGTGTCACCAAACAGTTGTGCATCAATGGCTGGTCCAGAAGTTAAGGTGACATTTCGCGTGACATTACAAGTCCAGAGTTTGGGTCTTACGATGTTTGTTGTGGGCAGCTGTCCCGAGTTAGGACAGTGGAAGGTCAGACTGGCAAAGCCTTTGCAGTTGGTAAGCCAGTCTCCTGATTCTGAAGTGTGGGCTGGTTCGTTCATCATCGCAGCTGATTCAGTGGAGTACCGACTCTTTATGGGTCGCGTTGAGCAAATCACAAAGGCTTCTGCGATGGAGGAGTTGGTCTTGGTGCACAGCTGGGAGGCACTGCCAAATCCACGTCAGCTGACGACAGTCAACATCGGCATGGATGATATCGAGATCACATATGGTCGCTTGAATGGACTCATGTGCGTAGATCGAGGTTGGCTTATGGGGCAGGTGGCCATACACCTGAGTCTTTCTGACAACGCCTTGCACTTCTATAGCCCTCTGCTGTCACAAGGTGACCGTTACTCTGTCAAATGTCATTCAATCAATACGAGAGTCTGCAAAGATGGCATCAATGCACTCGACACAGATGATGACCATTCCTACTTGCCAGGTTCAAGCATTGCAACCGGGATATCCGTGTCTGTACTGGATGACGAACAGGCATCACCTCGTCTGATGCCGCACGAAGGAGTCCCGTACAAACCGAGCGACTTCCTGACTTTTCGAGTAGAGACATGGAGCGCTGAACATTTGGCATTCAAGATCATCGTGAGTGCTGAGCAAGACGATGGTGCAAAGTCTTTCAAAGAAGTTGGTGTTGCTTTTGTTTGTCCTGTGGATTTGACGTGCAGTAAACAGTCTATGACAACAGGCATTTTGTCCAAAGATCAGAAAATCGTCGGCCACCTCAAGATCAATGTTCTCGTCATAACTTCGCTTAAATACGAGTGTGACATGTCACCCAGTATCAGTCGATTCCAGAAGCCTGATCCTAACCGTACCTGGCTTATCGGGCATCGTGGCATGGGGCGCACTATTACTGGTGGTGTACAGAGCACTGAGCTGGGGGAGAAAGAAAACACAATTTCATCACTGAAGCAAGCTGTCTGTCATGGAGCCGATTTTGTGGAGTTTGATGTGATGCTTAGCAAGGACCGAATTCCAGTCTTGCATCACGATTTTGTTACCTCAATCAGCGCATGGGGGAAGCTGGATGGAGTGGAAAAGCAGATTGTGATACCTGTGCAGAATCTTGATTTTAAGGAGCTCGAGAGTTTGCAAACATCTGCTGCAACCTCTTGCACAGTGTCACAGAACAGTGACAGCAGCATAGAGGAGGAGGACCAGCCATTTCCTTTGCTGAAAAGCTGCTTGCAGAAGGTCGATCCATGTGCTGGTTTCAACGTTGAGTTCAAATATTGCATGCAACTGCAAAGTGGTGGACTGGAAGAGGGATTGGTCCATTTTCCAGGGCAAAACAACTATGTTGACGACATTCTGTGTGAGCTGTTGCTTCATGGCGGTGATCGGAGGATCATTTTGTCGACGTTCGATCCGGACGTCTGTGCAATGCTGCGTGCAAAACAGAACCGCTATCCAGTTCTGTTCCTTACACAGGGCGGTACGAAGAAGTATCCGCAGTACAAGGATCCACGCACTTGGGATGTCGAAACTGCAATCCATTTCGCAGTTGCAGAGTCACTCCGAGGAATTTGCGTCCATGCGGAAAGCCTTTTGAAGGATCCAACACTGATTGAGAAGGGTAAAAGGCGCGGCCTTTGGGTGATCTGCTGGGGTGACGAGAGTAACAGCCGAGAAAACATAAAGATTCTGATGGAGAAAGGAGTGGATGGGATCATACTTGATCAGATCAACGAGTTCATCGATCGCTAGCTTTGACTTCAAGTTTTAGATTTCATTAGAATGAGCTCACTCTTACTCAGTCATAATAATTTAGGATTTGTTTATTTTCCCTGCATTGTTTGAATTCAGAGCTGTCATTTATTGTCTTACAAGTAACAAAAAGTAATATGCTTGGCAGGATTTCTGCTTTGCAACTGTGTAATGCTCAGTAGTTTTATCAGTCGTGTAGTAGTGTTAACACTAATTGTCTTGTTGGATGTTGTCTGTTCTACACTTATTACTACTGCAATCTTGTGGTGGTCTGCCCTCAGTCAGATCACTAAAAACACTGCCGAAGATTAAAGTAATAATAAATATAAAACGGCAGCAAAACAACTACTGTAATATGATGGCTTATTATTGAGGGTTGTGTTTCTTCATAAAGCTTGTTGGGGAAAACTGGTTTTTGGCAAAACATTTTATGGCATGGAATAAAGCAGTGGAGAAGACACTAAAGCCTTCTTAAAACGACTGCTTTGGCAGCCATATTAAGTGTTGCGTTATTAGGAGATTGTGTAATGAAGAGGTCATTCTAAAGTCAAAGTCATATCCTTCAGTCTAAGCAATGCTTGCATCTGGAATGACCAGAAACCTCTCTATAAAGGTGGCAGAAATACTGGTTAATGCTGGAGTCAAGTGCTGTTGGGGTCATCTTGAATTAACTAGACTTTTTTCCAACATTCCTGTAGACCCACAAGTACCTTGGACTCCCACCGAAGCTAGTACCAGTTCTGTTATGTAACTGAATTAATGTAAACGTTCACGTTTTTATATAGCGGCCGTATGGCCTCGACTCTGCTCATTTTTCAATGGATTCTGATGGTGACAGAGGCAGTTTTCTGTGAATAACTTGCCCACGGTCGTTACATTAATCTTCTGAGGTACAGTTTAAACAGTAAACATGGGATTCATTAACTGACCGTGTTATAATAGAGTTTATGTTAAAATAAAGAGCTAAGGCTATACAAAGGATTGAGTTTGGACGTAAATGCTTCCTTGCTCAAATGGTTCCCTCCTGAGGTTGCCTGTACTGATATTTTTTGGCTTTGAGGTGAGGTTCTTAATAGGCACTGTGTAGATGGCCATATGATACATGCATAGTTGGTGCTATATAAATGAAGAATGTGATGCAAGCATACTTGTGTGTGCTTTTCTGTGCATTTATGTAAAGCCCATTTAAGGGAACTGTTGAAAGCTCGTGATAGGCAGTGATGTTAGGATTAGTTTATGTTTGGGGTTACCACTTAGCTGTACATTCCACAAGATGCCTTCAGTTGTTAGATGTTCAGGTTTAGTTAATTAATTGTCTTCGTTAAGATATGCATGCTGATTACTTGAAGGGCTGTTAGACTGTGCGAAATATAAAATGTCTTCTTTGTTCAGGTAAACTGGCATTTGCAGTGAGGTCTTTTAATTGGCCTTGTTTATTATCTTGGTTATTTATGATTAGTAGATTTTTTATTGGAGAGTTAATTTTTTATGTATTTGATCCTGCTGATGTTAAACGTCACATTAGGCAACTGATTGGACTCTTGAAAGACAGTAACAACTGGAAATGTGTCTTGCGAAAGCAGTATGTGATAACATGTAACATATTTATGTATAGCATTATGTTTATCATGTGTGTAGCTGAACATTGTTTTGTAAAATGCTTTGTATGTTGTCAAAGTTGTGGCAACTTGTCTTAAAAGCAGTGACAAAACTTCACATTTCGGTTCCTTCTGCATCATCATCATCATCATCGTCCATGGGCTCAGTGCCCGTTGGTGTCAATCGCATGTTTCACCATCCATCTCCACTTGTCTCTTCCCAGTGCCTTCTGCAGATTACTCAAATGGGCCGCCTGCTATAGCCTTTTCACACTTTATCACACACTGAGTGGGCCCTCTCTGCTTCAGATTGGGCCTGGCTCCTTCCACCCCTTGCAGTTAACATAGCAAGGGTTTTAAGTGTTTCAGAAGACTTGTAATCTGTGTTGGAGCCATTGGAAATTAAAGAGGAATGTTTTATAGCCAGTCTTTCCGAGCTTCTTCTTAAAAGCTGTGATAGTATCCACTGATACAGTACTATCATCTAAACTATTCCACAACTCTAGCAATAAAGAATTCCTTTACATTTCTTAGATAATTTATATTATGTAGCCTCGAGTCGACTTGTTCAGTACTAATTCAAAGAACCTCTGTCAGCGCACTGCCTCCTTCTAGTGATGATCTTATAAGTTTCCTTCTTCTCTCCAGTGTTGTTAACCCCGCCTTTTCAACCCTTCTTCAAAGCTCAGACCCTTGTGACCCCAAATCAGTTTGGTAGCTGTCCTCTGCACTTTCTCCAGTTGTTCTGTGTCATGTTTCAGCTATGGATTCCCTACCTTCCAGTATTCCATCGTTGGCCTCAACAGTAATTTGTACAACCTCAGTATTATATCCTTCCTTGTTTGTACTCTTGAATGTTCTTGATCTTACCCAAGGTTGAGTTAGCTTTTTTGCTGCATTCACACATTGTCTTGAAGGTTTTGCACTCATACCCTTTCTTCCTCACTAGATCGCAACTCCTTACTCCCGTTTCATATGAAAACTCTTCGTTTCTCTATCCCATATGCATCACGGAGATTTTTTCCAAATTTAAAAGTCTCTGCCAGCCTTATGACCATTGTTACATTCTTCTTAGATCCTCTTGCATTATCTCCTCTTCTTCTTCATCATACACTGCTTTTCACAGTTTGCATCATCCGGAATCTTAGAAATTTCAAATAAAATTCCATCATATATATCGTTAATGAAAATCATGAACACCAGTGGCCCAAGCACGGATCCTTGAGACACCCTGTTTATCTGTTATCCATCCAGAGTACCTGTGTCCTATGCCCACCTTTGCCTTGCCTTATCGACCATTCCTATGGGCCTTATCTTTGGTTGGGCGCGCTAAAAATCTCGAGTGTACGATTACATAACTCTCTTAGATAATAAGATGGATCACAGCTTTCAATGGAGTTATACAATAACACTAATATCGGTGCTTTTTTGCATCGGTAACCAATGCAGTGCCTGCTGCATGAAATCGGAAATAGGCCCAGACATAGTTAGATCTCCATTGAGCATTGTTTTCCCCGAAAAATGCTAAAGTTATGAGTGCGCGGGAATCGCTTTAAAATAGCACATGATGATAAGTCATCTATCTCGACAATCATCTATAACGACAGTCATCTATCACGACTATGTTTGGATTAGATAAATAGGTCTTTGCAGAGATGAGATTCTTACTTTTATAGAAAAAACCGGGAGAAAACCATGTACAGTGGTTTAAAGCTGAACTCACTAACTTGAGTTTCGTTTTGCACTGTTTTGTAAGTTTAATAAGTACTCAGTGATATGCAAAACAACAAATTCTGGTTTTAAGACGATAGTCATCCGACCAAGATACAAATTTTATTTAATCGATCAAGTCATAATATTACTAATAATAATAATAATAAAATAATAAAATTGTTAATAAAGCACTACTGATAAGAATAAGTTATAGGCCTAATAGTATTATCACTATTAGATTATTACTATGAATTATTATTAAGTTTTATTCAATACTAAAGCTTGCACAACAGTTCTGTACACGTGAAAGGAGTTATCGTCCATTTGCTACTGTCCACACATTTTAAATTAGTGTCAATTTCTTTAGATCAAAATTGAGAGACATTCTCAGAAGCCTGGCTGGTCGCAGTTACATCGCAACATTTAGCAACAGTTGAGGATAATACCTCTTCTATAACAGGTCACATGGCCTGGGGACTAACGGCCAATTTCACGTTCACCAGTGGGAACTGAATCCTTGATGCAGAGCTGAATCTGGCAGACAGTTCTGCCACTCTACCACCAACATCTGATTGACTTCTGGAGCAAGCAGTCGGCCATTTTTTCCATCCAGATCAGGTTGGGTTATGCGCCAGACTGATGTTTACGCGGATGGTAGGGTGGGAAGCAAAGTTGCTATGGGTCTGAATCTTGGGTCTGAGAAGACATTCATAGACTACGGCTACGCAGTTCAACACCGTTGTTATCTATCGCCGAGCTAAATGGTTCACGAGTTAGCCGCTAAGGGGCGACAGCTGCGGTAGATCATGGACTCCTAGAAGATGCTTAACCATCTAGGAGCCGCTGGGTAGATCCACGATAGTTCGGTTGGAAATTCCACCACTCTCCTTCGGGACTTGTTCCACCCACTTCTGTTCAATCGATTGAACTGATGGGGTTTGGAGCGGGTCTCACCGGATGCCAAGAGCTCTTCTAAACCGCAGCTGGAAGTCGATGTAGAGCGGGACGCCCCCCTGCGGGACCCGGTAGACGAACATGTCCTTCGACATAATGCATAAGGCCTTTCCATTCATCGGAAAGCGGTCAAGGTCAAGGTCCCGAATGTTGTACACGCGACGCACGTGATCCAACCATGTCCGCACGTCCAGTCGAGACCAGTGACGGGGGTCTGAAACAACAACAAATTCCGTCAGATTTATTCGAAAATTTAGGTATCTGTTTTTTAAATTTTACTAGCGTTTTGGGGAGACTGTTAAAGAATAAGCGCTTCGGACTACAACTGAGTAGAGGCCACTGCGGCCAAATTCAGTTGCGGCGGCTTCTATCGAGGTAAGCAATGGAAGTATACATATGCATAATATACATGTATGTATCCATGTATGCCTGTATGTATGTATGTATATATGTATATATGCCGTCATGCATATATGTATGTATGGATGTATGGGTATGTATGTGTGTGCATGTATGTACGTATGAATATATATACATGAATGTATGTATCTATGTATGCATGTATATATGTATATATGCCATTATGCATATAAGTATGTATGCATGTATGTATGGGTATGTATGTATATAAGTATGGGTATGTATAGGTGTGCATGCGTGTATGTATAAATATATATATGTGTGTGTGTGTGTGTGTGTGTGTGAATGTATGTATCTATGTATGAATGTATATATGCATGCATATACAATGAAACTGAAATTTGATAATGCCCTCTTACGAAGTTCAGAAGTGTATATGCCTCCTGAAGAGGGCAACAGGAAACACCAGCCATAAACAAACTGGAAAAAGGTAAGTTTTCAATTTAAACCGAAAAGAGTCTCAGAAAGAGTCGCGGACCGGACGGAGGACGTTAAGTGTTTGAAATAATGCATAGACCAGCTGTATGTATGTGTGTATGTATGCGTGTAAATATGTATGTATATATGCATGCATGCATGTATCTATGTATATGTGCATGTACATATGTATGTGCATATGTATGCATGTGTGTATACATGTATATATGCATGTGTGCATTTATGTATATATGCATGTATATGTATGTGTGTATCTATACATGTGTATGCATGTTTTATGTATGTATGAGTGTACAGGTGTAGTTTGGTATTTATATAACGCCTTTAAGATTCTTACAGTTTAAGCGCTTAGTAGGCCTACATTACCGGGCATCGAAGGTGGCCGAAGAATTTCCAGTAATTGGCGCTACATTAATGTCATCACACACACGTATTTGTAATAATTGCAGACATGCGTACGTCTGACCACTTCCGGACAGGAAATTAGTCAACCTGTCAGATAGATGTCGCTATTAGGAAGCCCTCTATTACGGGGTTCTTAACAACGCAATTATTCTTTACCCTTACGAGTGTACCGTTCAGCAGAAGGGCGGTTGATGAGTGACTCAGAGGAATGAACCGGACCATCATTATGCTCTTCACGCATAGAAAGCAAGCGGGTGCGAGTAAACGGCCGATATAGAGGGGTGCATTATTCGTCCATGCCCTATTTGTGCTCAGAGGTAGGCATACCTCTGAGTTGCCTCTCCCAGGCCGGTTTCGGCAAGGGCAACCCACAAAAAATTCTGAATGTAAAAACGTGTGCGGTAATGCTGTTAAAGCGAAAACGTGCGAAAGTTGAACAAAGGACAAAAGAAATCAAGAGAGCGAGAAGTTATGCAAATGAGGTAAAGCGACGGGGCCTAAGATCGATAACTAAAGAAATGATGATTACAAATCTAGGGGAAAAGAACCCTTGAAATAGGTTGCAAAGGGTGCGAAGACGAACAAAGGCTTTTCTTTGCTTCAGCGGATCGACTTTCTGGATATTGATCTGACTGCGATTTGACATGTGGTCGGCCGTCGGTTGATGCTTTGTGCATTAGACACCGGCGCTATAGAAGTTGCTAATTGCAGGTTACAGAGGTCATGAGAAATGTCGGTGACATCACAAAACCTTGAAATCGGCTTCAAAGTGCCAACGATTCGCTTTAATTGACGTTTGAAGGAAGTTCGTGGGTGCAACGATGACGATGAAGATGATGGCTGATGAACATGGTGCTGACAGTATTATGATGATGGTGGTGATGATGATGATGGTGGTGTTGATGATGATGGTGGTGTTGATGATGATGATGGTGATGATGATGATTATGTAGATAAAGATTATACAGGTTATGATGAGATTGTGACGGTGATGATGACAATAAAAATTATGACAGATATCATAGAGAAAATGAGATTGTGATGATGATGATTACAAAGCTTATGATGATGATGATAACGATATTTTCAACGACGACAACGACGGTGACGAAAATGATGCAAGTGATGATCAAGTCCGATGCAGGTGAAGAATTCATCATCGTCGTCACCGTCAACGATGATGATGATGATGGTGACCACGACGACGACAGCGACGATAATGATAATGATGACGACGACAACAATCCGCGATGAAGTCCACAACGGTCATCGTTTTCTCACCGACGTCAGCCCTCAACTGCTCATTGAACAGTCTACGAAGACTGAAGGAAGGGGTCAACGAAAGGGCGGGTCACTCGGCCGATGACCTCTAACCTTCGATCGCTAATGGCTCGTCTAATTAAGCGCCGATTTATCGAAGGAACCCCATTCGGCCGTAAACCCCCAGGTGGACCACCTACGACGGACATCCTTCCGCACCTGATTACACTCGCCCGCCGCAGGTGAAGGAATTCAGGGCAGGACCGCCTTCCCTACCCGTCACCCTCTGTCGCCTCTCTCTCTCTCCCTCTGGCTTTACTGACGAATATATGGGCTATGGACTCCTTGCTGATAGCATATAAGCAGGACTTCTGGTCTAATATAAACCGGTCATGGCCTCCCTTATAATAGCAACTGAACACGAGTACTAGTGTAATATACAGGTCAGGACTACATTACAACTTAAGGGCATAGTGCATACGACCATTGTGGATTCCCACGTTCGCCAGTGACATAAGTCGGTCGGAAGGCGATGCCCGGTCCATATACTTTTACGAAGACATCCACTTAAGGAGCCTTGCACAATAGCAGCGCGGAAGCGAGAAGGCGGAAAGAGGGTCGACGTCACCGACAGCTGATGACATTTTAATGGAGTCGATTTGCGAGAATCGGTCGCTGGGGTCGCCCTTATCTCGCCCATACCTGACATCATCTGGGACGCGTCGGGTTTTCCGAGCCATTGAAGCTCCCGCTCTGGGTCCAAGATTCTCTCGTGGTTGCACTTGAATACGACTGAACCAGGAGGCGAGTTTTACTACCCGGGTAATAAGTGCCGGACAGTTAGCCACATGGCCGCTGAATAAGGGACCCCATCAAAACCCAATATGCAAGTTGGGTGGGCAGACTTGGGGTGTTGGAGGAGGAGGCAGTGCTAATGGTGGAAGAGGGTACTGTCAGGGGGTAGAAGCTCCATCTGTCGAGTTAGATACAAAACTTACTGTCCGATTGGTGATGAGACCGGATGTCTTGGAGCGAAATCGATGGAAGGGTGAGGATAAGGGGAGCCGTTCTCTACGAGGGTAGACGGATATTATTATACGCTGAAACTGTACACGATGTATGGATTTACAAACCGATGTATGTATGTACATGTATGTATGTATGGTATGTATGTGTATGCATGTATGTAGGTTTGCCTGTGTGTGAACAATAAATGAATGATTATATATACGTGCATATTGACGTAATTATAAAAGCGAATATATATGATATCTGCAACTCTATAATCGTAATCGTAACCTCAAGATTTCCAAAGCGCCCAAAGAAAGCTAGGTTGCGGGAACCAGCTTATTCAAAGTCAAAACAAAATGCAGGGGCAGGTAAGATCAGGTTCGGTTTCAGGTCAAGATCCAAGGGTCAGGCAGACAAACATTGAGACGGCTACGGTGGATGGTGTTTAGAACTGGAGCGGCGAGACAGGTAGGGGAATTAGAAGACTCTGGATAAAGATGTATACACATACATATAATTATATATAAAATAGCGTGTGACTTAATGTGTCTGGACATTTTTATAGCGCACTTTTGGAACCCAGTCTTTCAAATATAAATATATACACATGAATACGACTCACGCACACGAAGTAATACATGCAAATGTACACAAAAAATTATACCCTACATTTCACCAAAATCTATACTTATTCTCGCATATAATTACATATAATAAATACACGGTCGCGTGTGTTAGCGTGCAATTCGGCATTAAACGCGTATATACGTGTGCGTTTTTGCAGCACCGTGCGACAAAGCGAGTTGGGGGCACTAATAAAACACACCCGCATTGTCTTCAGTCGTCTGCGGTCACCAATTGACTACGTCACTCATCGTCCGGCCCTCTCTCTCTCATTGTTCCTCTGCGGTGATTCCCAGCCAAAAACGCCATCTGCCGGCCGGCGTGTCGTAGTGCGTCTCCTCCTCCTCTCGACAGATGGCGATCGTTATCTTCGGCCGAACAAAAGAAATCGACATCGTTGACCCTTGAACTCGGTTTGTCGCCCATTCAGCCGCTCATTGTATCCGAGCATTCATGTAGCTCCTTTAGAAACCTCTCATTCACTCAATGCGGCCAATCTCGTTTTGTGTGCAGCACAGTAGCATAGATCTGTAATTATGTGGACCAACCTATAGTTGCCACTATCCTGGTGAGAAAAGGAGGGTATTAGACTATAAAACATCCTGGAGGAGCAAATCATATCAAAACCCAAAATTGATCTACTCTTCAAAGTGTCTAAACCGATTTCCATTCTCTTATGTTCTGCCCAACATCTATAGCACCATAATCATTTTCCGCCTTGGAACATCGCTGCCTCCTTTGGCTTGACCTCTCTGAATTTCGACCATGTCACTGAAATTGACCCAACCAACATGGATCTTACGGACTTGTTTTGACTAAACGTCGGCGGAGATATGCTGGTCTCCCATAAAGCAGCTTCTCAGAAATTTGGGGACTTACACTATATTTAGTGGGGCACGGTAGCCTATTGGTTAGAGGGCTCGGCTTGTAACGCGAAGAGTACGGGTTCGAGCCGCCCCTTAGACGGTCAGTGTGTAGGGACCTTGAGCAAGTCTTTCACTCACAACTGCTTCGAGCCTCAGATTCAGGTTAACTGACCTTCCACATGTAATAAATGCAATAATAAAAAAAATAATATTATTATTATTTTTCGCTGTTACCCATAACTCGACTACCCTTAACTTGGCTATTTCAAGTATGCCGTTGTCATACAGAGTTTCTAGACATCTACTAAGGCCCTATGTCCGAAGAGGATCTTTGACTGGGAGGCTCTTTGCCCAAGAGGATCTCCGTCTGTCGCCTGGCCTATCATAAGAGGATTTCCACCCGGAATTGAACGTCGCCCAGTCTCTGCTTTCGCGGACCTGTTTTGATTGCATGCCACTTATCAAGCGGATCTATTTCAATTCAATTTCTTGGAATTGCAGGTTATACAAATACATTCCAAACTTCAGAATCCGTTCTCAGCTCATTCGTCGTCAAGTCGCTTTGCATCCGCTAAGCTCAACGCATCACATGCTAAACACATCACCGGAGCGTGAATCATCCCAGTGTGACGTAACAAGTACGTCATCGGAGCGTGAATCATCCCAGTGTGACGCAGCAAGTACGTCATCAGAGTGCGACGTAATAAATACGTCTTCGACATCCATCCACACTCTGATAAAACTTTTCCCACGTCCCCCGTCCAGACTAAGCAATTAAACGAGTTTGATAGCACTTGCGAGACTACACCAGAAGGCCGATTCATTTCGCTTAAGTTATAAAACCCAAACAGTGTAACTGAAATCCGTTTGAAGATGCATTAACGAAGACAAAGGCGCATGCCTAAGCTGTGAGAAATACTTGAGGCTGGAGTAAATTAAATAAGTATATCCTTAACGAGATGTGACGCCAATCTAAATACAAATATCTACGTAAGACGTAAATATATAAAACGTTGACAGTGACGTGTGTGTACATTATCTAAGACGCCAAAGATACGACACGGGTGGGGGATAAGGAAGAGGAAGCCAACCCCTCTGACACAAATATAAACAAACAGCTCAGCGGGGGGTCTCTCGCTTCATCCGTCTCTGTCCGCCTGTCTATCTACGTGTCTGTGTGTCTGTGTATTTGTGTGTATGTGTTTGTATGTATGTCTAAGTGTGAGTGTGGCTGTGTCTGCTTGTCTTTGTGTCTTTCTGTCTGCATGTCTGTCAACGTGTCTGTGTATTTGTGTGTTTGTATGTATGTCTAAGTGTTGCTGTGTCTGTGTTTGCCCGTCTTTGTGCCTTTCTGTCTGCGTGTCTGCCTATATCGGTACGTATGTCTGTGTTTGTGTGTGTGTCTGTCTCCCTAGGGACCTAATTGACACTAACCGTCGGGAATTGGAATGTTGATAAGACGCGGGTTAGACGGAACTCGGCCGACTAGCGAGGCCGACGGATGCGACATCTGACAGCCAGGCGACAGATGCTGCTGCTGCTGCTGCGGATGGTGGTAGTGTTGTAGTTGCGGATGGTGGCGGCAGCAACACGGTCGCTTGGCATCTTTCGGTGCCACCGGAGCTGATAAGATGACACCGGCTGCGGCTGTGGCCTTCCTCTCTTCCCGTTCTCTTCGGCTGCCAAGCTCAGCGTCTTCCACGGCGTTGACGCATCTGGAAAAGTGATTTAGGCGAAACCTAATAAGAAAACTGTGGAACCTAATAAGCATACTAATAAGTCTGCTATGCCTACACACTGCTGAGGTGATGCGAGAAGTTAAAAACGGAGGCATGTGGGGGCAAGGTCGTACCTTTTGACCTCTTCTTAAGTTCCCCAGCTTTTCACTGTTTTTAGTTTCCCAGGTTTTTTGTCACCATTATTTAGTTTTCGAGTTTTTTATGACAATTTTTAGTTTCCCAGATTTTCAATAACCTGTTTCTGTTTGCCCTGATTTTTATTTTATTTTTTATTTTCCCTGAGTTACTGGTTTTATTTAGATATTGATGACCTGGTTTCCCAAATTTTTCATGACTTTTTTACTTCCCAAGTGTAGTAGTCATCTATCGTCCTAACTCTAACGTGTTCGAGGACAACCCAATGGTGTGGGTTCACAAACTCAAATGGGGCATGCCGCAGTAGTCTTTGGATCCGCCCTTGTCTACATAATACATATGAAACGACCGTGCAGTGTGTGCGTGTGTGTGTGTGTGTACCTATGTGTGCGTACGTATGCACGTATGTATGTATCTGAGGAGCATCAGAGCATATCCAATCTCCTCAGACCTCTTCCATTCATTATTTTGCAAATACTACAGGAACTGGGTTTCACTGGTCTTTCACAACATAATGGCAGTCTTGCTGAGTGTGTCTGTCTGAGTGTGTCTGTCTGAGTGTGTCTGTCTGAGTGTGTCTGTCTAAGTGTGTCTGTCTGACTGTCTGCCTGTCTCTCGTCTCTCTGCCTACTCATTCAGTATTGCTCAGCAAAATGCATTAACTGATATGTTTCAAAGGCTTTGCACCATTGTATCATGTATTACATTTCAAAGCTTGTGTATACATAAGCCTCGGCAGAAACTAGAAACACACACACACACAAGTATTATATATATATATATACGTATGTCAAAGCCGGCATATATATGTAATGTGTGCCGGAGCCGAAGTAGAAGGCGGAGGATGTTCTTGGGGCTTTCGCTGGTTACAAAAGACAGGAATTTCTATTGACCTCTTCATCGTCGTCGTCCTCGTCTTCGTTACAGTCATTCGTCCGACAATGTGTAATATAGGTCGAGTCACAGGCAGACGGAGGCAGACACTTAGGAGGACACGGAGGGTGACGAGGAGCATGAAGGCTGTTGATTGAACTCGTAAGCCATATATACCTGAGCTGACTGCACGCTTTGGCGCACTTCGATGTATCAGTTGAAGTCTCTTATACAATACAATGTTTGCATAGGCGCAGATACCCAACGTGTATGAATAATCTACGTCGTCTCATGGTCGGCAGGGCGAAAGCATCGCAGTTCGCACAGTAGATTCGTGGCTGATTCAAGCGCATCATTTCCGGCTTCGTCTGATTTGCACGCCTTAAACATATGTGTAAAGCCTACATATGACCGTAACTGTAGAGTAACTCCTGGTGAGGTAAATCCGCGCAAAGTAATGTAACTCATGGTAAAAAGTCAGGGCAAAGTAACTCAGGGTAAAGTAACTCAGGGTAAAGTAAACGTAATTCTCCGCAACTTCTCAGTGCCATACAAAAGCCGCGTCAGAGAGACCAGCCTATTGACCGGCGCTATATCAGTTCAAGGCGGCAGAAGCAGGTTGTTTGATCAGGCCAGTTTCCAGGTGGGAATCAAGCCGGGGATACGGTATGGTGCTACGGTGGAATCGTTGGTTATAGCGGTCATGAGAGCTAACCCCTACAATAGGGTATCTTGGTGTGGTTTTCAGTCTTGAGTGAATAGCTACAGGAGAGGGCGAGCGGAGGAGTACTCGTAATCGTAATCTCGAGATTTCTACAGCTCCCAACGAAAGCTAAGTCGCGGAAACCAGCTTATTCACAGGCTCTCAGTCAAAATAAACTCGATAGGCAAAAGGGTTCGGTTCCAGGTCCAGATCCAGGAGTCATGCAGTCAGACAGTCGGAAGGCTACGGTGGATGGTATTAGGGGAAATTGAAGCGAGAAGAGAGATCAAGAGAGATAAGGGGAAGAGGAAGACTCAGGATACTCGTGGTTGATTCAACGCAAGGTAAGGGTAAAGTAAAACATGTACTTTACGAGAGACTATCGCGTCCAAGGGTCTTATACGTGCGCTCCATAAATAGCCAAATCGTTGTTTTCAACTGCGCAAGAGGCGAAATATGTTGAGGTACGACGGAGCCTCTCGAGGTCAAATTGGGGCAAGTGGGAAAACCCGGTGGAGCATAGCATGCGTCGTCAAACAAAGACGAAATAACTGGTAGTACCTGAGAATGTTTTACTACCAAATAATATTTACAGAGCACATCTCTTTGTTACCAGAGCAGTCCATTCACACCTTTAACCCTTGTGATCTTTCTCACAAAATCAGGCTCACCAATGCATGCAGACACGAAAGGCCATAAATCCACCTGTACGACAGGTTTCACGCAAATCAATTTTCCTGCAACACAGGTATTATGCAAATTAATTGATATGTAGTACAGGTATCATGTCAATCAATTTACCTCTTACAAAGGTACATCAACCTACCTTGGTACCACTGCGTCATCGGATTTTGCGGATTTCATCGTGGCCTTGGGGCTAACCTCTGACCCGATGACCTCCACTGTATCCACTGGCGACGACGGTTCTCCAATTAGAGCCCTTGACCTTTCGGCAACCCTGAACTGAGCGTGTAGCAGCCTACTCGTCGGCAACTTCAAAGGCCGGCGGCTTCTTTTGACGCCCCTGAAGCGGAAGCTCGTCGCCAGCCTCGTACTGCGTCTGGGGAGAGACCGGGTCGCCTTGGTGGGACTCGGAAAAAACACACCCCTAACCTCGACATCTCCTCCGCGTTTGCCTAAGCCTCTGTAGTCCCTCCCGACTTCATTCAGTCCAGCCTCGGAATTCGTATCCACCGGTATCATGGTTCTGTTGCGACAAAAACGCTTCCAATTCACAAATTTAAATCCAGTCGATTACAGACCGAAATCTTCTACGCTGTCCGTCGAAAAACGTACCCTTTAAAGGACCTAAAATCGCGATGAAAACCCTCGTAGGTTGACGATCCGATCAAACAAAACGAGCAGTTCTATTCGCATCGAATACTTATTATAATGAGTTAGAGGTGAAGATTCGCTATAAATAGAATCGGGTCGCGAGCCTTAAATAATGGATTCAGCGAATTACTTAATTATGAAGATATTCGAACCTCTGCGTCACACTAGCGGACCGGACAATCGCGGAACTGGCGATCGATTTCGCGAACGGCTGCTTATAAACGCCGGCTGGTCGGTCGGTCGGTCGGTCCGCTGACAGGCTGGCGGGCGGGCAGGACAGGCGCGCGCACAGATGACAGCCCGGTGGCGTTGAGCCTCGTGTTCTGCGCTACCGTCTGCGCTGACAGGCACACTCCTCCCTCTTTTGTCTGTCTCTATCGGGTCACGTGAGCGCTGTGACGTCGTCGTTGGAAGATGCACGGCAGGGGGCGTTGTGACGGCTGGTCAAGCTGGGTCAGTGACAGGCACCTGCTCTTTTCTCTTGTCTAGGGCGATGGTGAAACGGACTGGACGACGAGATATATGGCCAGTGTCGCTTCGTCTAAGCGCGTGGAACAATGGCCATTCAAAGACTGAAAGAGACAGCAGACAGCATTCAGCTATGCACACAAAAATTAAACCTTCTGTGCGTGTGTGCGTGTTAGTGTGGATGTCCATTTCGTTCTGTCTCTTTTTGTATGTGACTCCTCGTTTTTTGTCTCCAGATGGAGACTGCAAAATGTAAATGTACACGTTTTTCTATAGCAACCGTATGACCTCCGTCTGTCTTATCTTGTCTGTCTGTCTGTCTGGATCACTGCCCCTTGCTTTCTCTGTCTGCCTCTTCTTTGCGTCTATCTGTCTATCTAACTGTCTGACTATCCATCTGTTTGTCTGCCTGGCTGTTAACTTTCTCTCCAAGTATGTTTCCACTCGCTTCTCTCTTCCTCTCTTTGTCCGTCCGTCCGTCCGTCTGTCTGTCTGTGTCTGTCCATTCGGATATAATGAAGTGCCTGATGGAGTTGATCATATAAACATCTATTTTCTGTCAAAGACAATTTTCGCTTCTTATGTGGGCCTGTAATTCATTTGCAATGCACCAGATTCACCTGTAGATACCTGCCCACTTGTCAGATACTCATTAACGTCTCCTGCGTCTGACTGTCCGCGCGTCTGCCAGTCTGTGTGCCTGGTTCGCTGTCAGTCTTTCGGTTTGGCTGTCTTTCGGTCCATCTACCTGGCTGTCTAGCGTCCATCTGGTGTCTGTCTGTCTGTAAGCTTGTCTGTCTGTGTGCTTGTCTGTCTGTGTGCTTGTCTGTCTGTGTGCTTGTCTGTCTGTGTGCTTGTCTGTCTGTGTGCTTGTCTGTCTGTGTGCTTGTCTATCTGTGTGCTTGTCTGTCAGTGTGCTTGTCTGTCTGTGTGCTTGTCTGTCTGTGTGCTTGTCTGTCTGTGTGCTTGTTTGTCTGTTTGTCTGTCTGTCTGTCTATCTGTCTGTCTGTCTGTCTGTCTGTCTGTCTGTCTGTACTGTGTCTTCGCAACCGTTAATGAGTATTAGAGAACTTCTGAGCTTTGAAGACCTACCTAACCAAATAGTGCGCTATTGGTTCAGTAATAACCAAGAAAACGGTTGCACACTTGGAACAAATTCGTTGGACGTGTGGCATTCAGCTCTGAACAACTTACGTTGTAATCCAGAATTGCAATTACGATCAGAAATTTGTATAGCGCCGTTCAAAGAGAAACTAATCCGAGGCTATCGCTACGCTAACCTAAAAGATGTTAAGTTCATTAAGTTCATTACCAAAAAGTTCATCAAGAAGCTAAACAATCACAGGTACACCTTGAAAAGTCACCAGTGATGGCTCCCACTCACACTTTGAACCAGGGCAACAGATTCCCATTCAAAGTAACAGTTGACACTATGTTAAAAGTTCCATATTATATATATATATATATACATATATATATATATATGTTCACACACATACACACAGACAGACATACATACAGAGACATACATGCAAACAGACATACAAACATGCATACATTCAAACATACAAACATACATACATATTTATACATACATATGTATACATACATACATACACACACATCATACACACATACATACATACATAAAGATGCATACACATGTATACATACATACATGCATAAACGCATAGGGATACATACACACGTGTGCATACAAACATAGAAACATACAGAGAGCAGAATTCTGCAAAGGCAAAGACGACGTGTTTGGACGCGTCCAGTCCAACTGAGCCGTTTCTAGCAAATACAGCCATCCTCTTCAAGTACCTCGGCTGGTCCATATATTAGGACTATTATACTACTTTAGGTAGATTCTATAGAATGTACTTTATATTTCTAGGCCTCTTAGAGTTTAATATATCCTTAAATATAGTAATAAACAAGAATTTACCAGAGGCCCTTACATATATATATATATATACACACATATTCCTACACTATATGTAGGTGTATATATATACATAACAAGGCATTATATATATATATATATATATATATATATATATATATATATATATATATATCCCAATCCTGATATAAGTACTCACTGTGCTCAAAAGTCCATTATAGTTATTTTATCCTTATATGCTCATAATAGGCCCTATGTTTAGGGTCTAAAGTGGCTTATATATAAATGTATATAGGTAAGCACATATACATGCATGTAAATGTACATATATGTACATATATAGATGCTATATACATTAAAGTAGTATGTGCTTACATCCATATATATACGCCAATGTATGTTTAGACTCGTTTGCACGCGTTGCATGTAAGGATCTTGACGACCGCTTCTTGTCTGGACATGAATTGCGAAGAGCGAGGGAGCGAGGGAGGAAGCGAGGGAGGGAGGGAGGGAGGGAGGGAGGGAGGGAATGACGGAGGGAGGGATAAGGGGTCATTGCTATTAAGTGGGTCAACCGCTGGACTTTGTGTCGGGTGATTATACCCTCGCCTACAGATCGAGACTTTGGCCGAAGCACTTCGAAAGACTTCTTCGCCGAAACGAAGTCAGCAACGAGTCCTAATGCAAATCATCTGCCATCCTACTTATTGTTATTGTTCAATTTATATAGAGCCTCTTCATGAAGAAACTGCCCAGGGGTTCTCAATAAAATTGCTCATTTAGGACATGATTATATCAACGCTTTTGTGGGGTATCAAAATGGCGCTATATAAGATGTCGTGATATCTAATCGTAATCGTAATCTCGGGATTTCTACAGCGCCCAACGAAAGCTAAGTCGCGGGAACCAGCTTATTCACAGGCGCTCAGTCAAAACAAAATCGATAGGCAAAAGGGTTCGGTTCCAGGTCAAGATCCAAAATTCAGGCAGTCAGACGGTTACGGTGGATGGTGCTTGAAATTGAACTGACTGACTAAATATTTATATACGTTATACCTCTGCACAACTTTTCCCTATTCAGGCCACATTTCCTGCTCGGATGAATACTTTCGAGGTCATGATGACAAGACTCGATCGCTGCAACTCTATATTCTTCTGCTTCTTCTAAGTAATACATGGCACCAGTTTGCACGAATGTGTCTTGGACTCATATCTACACATGCTTCCTGTACCTGAGCGTATCCGCATCACACTGGTACTCTTCGCGTACAAAGCAAGTGTAAATCATCGGCCATCCTACTTATCACTCATGGTTACATCCTGTAGCTCTGTTACTGGCTCATCCTCTCTTCGATCAGCATCTTCTGGAAAGTATGTGGGTCCTGGTACACGTCTTGTCTTTGGCCGGCGTTCATTCACAGTTGCTGGTCCCGCCATGTGGAATTGTACCTTCTCGTGGTCGCAACTCTTACCGAGGCCATCCTTTGGTCTAAACTGAGAAGTTACATCTTCCATTCTGTTTGCGGTTCTTTGTGCGCAGCCTGTTGTCAGGCTTCAATGTGTCTTTCTGAAGGCTTTAACGAGGGCATTATCAAATTACAGTTGTATTGTGAATATGTGGACCCCGTGGACCGCAATCAAAAAGCCCCGAAAGATTGGAGAAGACGACGCGGGTGACTTAGTAACATGTGGACTGGAGTCGAGCAGAAAGATCTGACAGCCATAAATTTGAATGTCGGTCTTCCTCCCACAGGATGGAGGAAGGCGCAGCACGGAACGGAAAAGCTTGGCACCGCAGCACTGACACGGTTGCGCTCATCCGACTCTGTCTCTGTATCTCTCTGGTTCAGCTGAGGCACAGAGAGAGAGAGAGACAGACAGACAGACAGACAGACAGAACAAGAGAGAAAGCGACAAAAATCACTCGATCTAAAACATATATTCATATAATGTTCTGTTCATTGTTTGATCGTACTCCCACCCTTGTTCCGTGGACTGAAGTATGTATGTATGTATGTATGCGTGTATGTACGTATAGATGTATGTATATATGTATCTATGCATATTTGTATGTTTGTACGAATGAATGAATGCATTATGTGTATTAGGCTATTTATCTAACGCCCTCACAAACTGTCTCTCACAGCCTCGATGTCTTTCTGTCTGTTTGCCCGTATCTCTCTTTGTATGTTTACCTATTTCTTGTGATATGGTTCTATTATCCCACCTTTCGGTTTTTCCCAATTAAATCTTCAATAAAACACAATTGTTTCGAATTGGCGCAACATAATGTGGATTTACTCGCATATCATCTCTGAGCTGTTCAGTGAAATGACATTTCTGTAGCTAGGGGGGAGGGGGCTCGACTGCCCCACCCATCATTTCAAACGCGGATTTGCCTAGAAGCGACCATCGCTTGTCTCCGTCTTAATTACGATAACGGCGCTACAGAAGTTTCCAGATTAGATTAGATTAAGCCAACTCCGAGGAACAGCGACTTAAGTGAACGGTCGATGTACTCATATTACAGCTGACTTCGCTAGGGACCCTAGAGTAACAAAAATATAAAAATACAAGGCCTCAAACGAAAAGCCGAACTAAGTCCATATTAAACTATTAACAATATATTTGTTGCCTATTCGTTTTGATGCCTCATATCTTTTTCTTCTGGTAGGGATATGAACTCCAGACCTCGGAGTCAACAGTCCGGCACGCTAACCACTAGACTACAGCGACCCGAGCAGAGCGTATTGTGTTTAAGAAGACTCCTCTACCGAAGATGATAGACTCGAGGTTATGCACTGGTCAAATGCAATCCATTTCAAATGAAGGACCCAGGGTTAGAACCCGGGTCGCAGCGACAAAGGCCGAAGCGTTAACGGAGCGGAGAATGATGGGGTTATTAAGAGGTGGGTGAAAAACGTCGTGTGGTCCACAGTGGGGGAGGAGTCCTTCGTAGGGTGACAGAGAAGGGACAAGAGTTCTCCCGTAGTAAATAATTCCCTCGCATACCTTCGTAATGACAACGCGTCTGACAAAAGCAGCTTCTTCATGCTTCGCGGCTCCAAGAGAAAGATGCACCGATCACACTTCGTCGGAAGGAATTCCTTCGTTCATTGTCCCGTCTCACTCCTCCCTCCGTCCCTCCTTTCCTCCCTCTTTCCCTACTTGTCTGACTTATTTATCGTTTCTCCGCCTCTCTGTATATGTCTCACTACCTCCCCCTCTCCTCATATGTCGCTTTCTGTACGTCTGTGTGTATTTCTCTGTGTCTGTACGTATATCTTTATGTTGGTCCCTGTCTGCCTGTCTGTCACTAAGTCGCTCTTTTTATATGTCGCTTTCTCTGTGTCTGGCAGTCAGCATTTCTCTCAGTCCGTCTGAACTGTTTTTCTGTGTATGTGTCTGTCTGTCTGTCTGTCACTAACATGCAATCTTTTCACGCGTCAATCTGCCTGCCTGCCTGTCTTTCTGTCTGTCTCTGCTACATTCTTCCTCTGACCTCTATTCATCGATGATACGCAAACATTCCTTTCTCAATGAAGAAATAAATCAAAAGAAATAGAATACCCTCCTTCCCTCCCTCCCTCCCTCCCTCCCTCCCTCCCTCCCTCCCTTCCTTCCTCCCTCCCTTTTCCACTCGTTTCTTGCCACATGATCGTCTCTGCATCTGACAGTCTGAGTGTCCGCGTGTACCTTCGTTATTGTATTCGTGTATATCTGTTTCTCTATAGGTAGATGTTTGTCTCTGTCTATCTGTCTGCGTAATTAGTTGCGTATTCAGGCATCTAAGTATCGGTCTCGGTTTCATCCTTGTTCTCCATCTGTGCCTGTATTTCCACTCTTTTCCCTTCTTCCCTTCCCTTTCCTTTAGCATATTTTCCTCCTTTTCTTCCTTTTCCCATTCCCCAGCACATTCTTTCATTCATTTTCGTCTTCCTCTTCACCATCACATTTTTTCACCCTTTCTTCCTGTCATTCCCTCTCTGGCTCATATTACCTTCCTTTCTTTCCCTTCCCTTATCTCACTCTTTCCTCCTTTCCCCTCCCTCCCATAGCTCCTCCTTTCCTTCTTCCTTCCTTCCCTTCTATAGCTCCTTTTCCGCAAACTTTCCTCCTCTCCACCCTTCCCTAGTTCATGCTTTCCATCCGTTCTTTCCTCGTAACCTTACTCTTTCTTTTCTTCCTTTCCCGCATCATTCTTTTCTTTGTTCCCTTCTTCCCTTGCTCCTTCTACTTCTTTCCTTCCTTCCGATGAATAAGTGAATAAACAGCAGACGAGAAATGCGGATAGAGCGCAAGTAGGGTCGGTGGTGGATTGAGTAATCGCCGAAGAATGTGATGAATGTGGTTTCACAAACGACCCAAGAGAAGCTCAAACGACAACAGATTTTAAGGACCTACTCAACGGCAGACCTCTGCTCGTTCGTTCGTTCTCACGCCTGCCTTCTAAAAGCTCAGCACAACACCACATGCACGCACACTGTAGTTCTATACCAGGATATAATATGCATAAAAGAGAGATAGGGCCAGAAGGACAAGGAGACAGAATGACAGATAGACAGACAGGCGGAGGGACGCATGGACATAGAGAGGTGAAAGAGGTGAGCGAAAGAAACAAAGAAATACATACATGCAGACATACACACAGACATATATACATACATATAGACACCCACAGACAGACACAGACACACAGAGACAAAGACAGAGAAACATACTAGTTTAGGATAGAAGGATAGATAGAAAGGCAGACAGACAGAGAAAAAGACAGAGAGAGAGACAGAGAAAGAGACAGAGATGTAATGACAGAAGTGAAAAGAAGTGAAATTCCAAGCAGAGGGGATGTACAACTTACCGTTGAGCAACACAAGATAAGACGATGGGTCGAGGACTAAATCACTTTCGATTTTCAGCAATTACTCTATATTATAGAGTTTACATACACGAATGTCTCCGTACACACAGACACTGATTTAAGTTCATATTCCACCACACTTTTTGCCTGTGCCATATGTAAATTATTTATGATACCACCACGACGATTAAGGAGACGGAAAGATAAACAGACAGACAGACAGACAGACAGACAGACAGACAGACAGACAGACAGACAGACAGACAGACAGACAGAGAGGCAGACAGAGAGATACAGAGACTTAAGGAAATCTGAGCAAATAGGAACAAGGCCACATCCTAGAGAGAGAGGGAGGGTATCGCGGTTTCAGAAGCGTTTTTGGGAAGAGTAGTTGACAGAGCGGGGGCGTGAAGATCGGGAGAGAGACATTGCGGGGGTTGGACAAATGCGTCACTCGCTCACCCTGGCCAATTTTAGCCACCAACGCAGAGGAGGATTCCCAGGCCTGCCAAATGCCTTTCACTATCATCATCATCGTCGTCGCCGTCATCCGCCAGGGCTTTTCCCATTCGGACGACCTTAAATTATTCATCGTCCTATCTTTTATACCGGTCTATAAACAAACAGCCAAAGGAACTCATTATGTGGAAGTTTAATGGCTCCTCAATCATGACGATAATAATGTGCCTGAATTAATCGCACCGCGATTAATACGAAACCCCAGAAGATAGAGATACCTAGCTAGCTAGCTAGCTAGGTAGCTAGGTAGGTAGGTAGGTAGATAGATAGATAGATAGACAGACAGACAGACAGACAGACAGACAGACAGACAGACAGACAGACAGACAGACAGACAGACAGACAGACAGACAGAACAGAACATAACAGAGAGATAGATAAACAAAGCGATAGACATAAATGGATAGGTATGTCTAATGACTTCTATAGCGCCGTTATCATAGTGCATAAGGCACCAATCGACGGTCGATTCAAGTGAAATCGTAATAATAATAATAATAAAAATAATAATAAAAATAATAACAATAACAATAATAATACTAATAAGACGATTTATTGAGCGTCGTAGCACGAACGAGGCTGAAAAAGTAATGTATTGGAGAATCCAGGTGGAATTACCGTGAGTAAAATTCCGATATAATTCACGTTAAATTCCGATAGACAGACGTAGAGATGGACAGACAGATATACAGATAGATAAAGAGACAGAGACAGATAGATGGAACCATGGATAGATGGACGGATGGACAGACAGAGACCATCCATCCATCCCTCCATCCGTGTTAGACGGATGATCTGCCCGTCCATCCATCCATTCAGTCCTTTCCACTCATCCCTTCATTCATCCTTCCTTCCGCCTATCCATCCACCTTTCCACTCATCCCTTCATTCATCCTTCCGCCTATCCATCCACCTTTCCACTCATCCCTTCATTCATCCTTCCTTCCGCCTATCCATCCACCTTTCCACTCATCCCTTCATTCATCCTTCCGCCTATCCATCCACCTTTCCACTCATCCCTTCATTCATCCTTCCTTCCGCCTATCCATCGTCTGCGTTGAATCCGCGACCGCGCGCAGCTGATTCTACGCAGAAATAAACACCGGAAGTCATGCATCATCTGCCGTCTGCAGCAGCAGCAGCAGCAGCAGCATCGAACGAGAAACGAGGGAAGGAAGGAACGAAGGAAGGAAGGAAGGAAGGAGGGAATTAGGGAAGCCGCGAGGGGATGGGTCTAGAGCCACTGAACAACCAGTGGCTGAACATCTGGATGCCACGGAAGAGTGCAGGCGCCGCAAATCGAAGCACGTCTGCATGCACTCTTGAAGCACAACTATCTGGTAACACAGCACAGCTAATGTGGCCAACAGCCAGGCACGGTAGCCGCTGATTGGTTTAAGCGCTTGCCTTGCAACGCGGAATGACGGGTTCGAAGCTCTCCTTTAACTCTCAGAGACACAGAAACCCCGAGCAAGTTCTTCAGGCAGAATTGCTCAGCGCCATCGATATATGCCTTATTAGATAGTGGAACTTACTGAGTTTAGACATATTAACTTTCGTCTCATTTGCCAAACTGACTCCCTGTGGAAATAGTAGATGCCATTTAACTACCCACAATTTTGTCTGTGATCGATCTAGCCACGGAATGTATGTCAATGTGTCTGCTGCTATCAGACACTGGCTCTAAGAGTGCAGGAAGGCACGGATGGACTGAAGAAAGCAGGAAGTCGCGGGCGAAGAAAAGGAGAGAGATACGAACAAAGAGAGAGAGAGAGAGAGCGAGAGAGAGAGAGAGAAAGAGAGATAGAGATAGAAAACGAAAGAGTGAGGCAGAAAAAAAGTGAGTGAGAGACAGAGAGAGTGGGAGAGAACAGATGTCAGAGAGAGACAGAGACAGATCCATACAAAGGGAGGAAAGGCGAGGGAGTGTGAGAGAGACAGACAGAGAGACAGAGAGAAAGAGACAAGCAAAGAGACGGACACAGAGAAAGACAGAGAGAGAAGAGAGAGAGAGAGAGAGAGACGGAAATAGAGAAAGACATAGAGAGAACAAGAGACAGAGATGGAGAGATAAGGGGAGTGAACTCTTCCGAGAGGAACATCGCAGTGGGGCCGGAAGATTGCTTTTGGATTACATAGAACTCCTTAGTCAACAGTCGACGATTTGGCCAAAGACGAGTTCAGAAGTTTACTATTTGCCGCCAGCTGTCTTGTAAATAAACGCGTTTTGGATCGGCGTAGGGTTGAACGGAAGAAGAGAAAACACCCAAGTATCGTCAGCACCGGAAGCCAATATTACGATAGTGCAGCTCACGGATAATCGGTGAAAACCAGATGCCGTGGTGTTTAAAAGAGTAACAATGAGATCGACATCGCTGAACAAACAGAGCCGCACGGCAGTTGTACGTCTCGAGATATCATTAAACTCGAAGTTACATTTAAGAAAAATATACCGCATCTTTTGAGGACAAATAATTACCATAGCTTCTGTGAATCACACAAGAAACCATAGATATATACAAAAGATAGCAAAGCATAGATCTGTTTAGAGATAAGAATGTAAGAAAGCCAAGAGATCTTCATAAATAAATACTTCAAATCGCAGATGTTTTGTTGGTGAGAAAATCGTCAAATCATCGAATTCAGTTTAAAAAATCACAGATATCTTCAGAGATAAAAAATTCAAACATCTTCACTGATAAGAAAATCATAGATATGTTCCATTATAGCCACTTAGATATTTTTAAGATATCTTGAACGAATGAAAACAGAGAAGAGCAGAGAGACCTACACAAAAGACCAAGCAGAGCTGAAAGAACGAAACGTGGTTCTTATCTACAGCAATCATTTCTTAAAAGAAAATAACGTAAATACTGAGGCGAGGTAGATGATAACAGCCAAGATTGCTGAAGGCAAAAGAAAAAGTCAAAATGACGAGAAACACAAAAGCTTATTAGGATAAGGTATGACATGGCATGTTATGTAGGTACTTATGTAGGTACTTATGTAGGTACTTATGCGACAAATACCAACATATGTGCATACAGGCAGGTTTGCCTTGGGATAGACATACACACAGACCGACATAAAAGGGTTAAATAATTATTTTAAGCCTTTGTGTCCGTCTTTCTGTCTGTCTGTCTGCCTGCCTGTCTGTCTGTCCCAATGCATAGCATTCTGTTTGCTTGTCTCTCTGTCAGTCTGTCCGTCTCGCTTGCTAGCTAGCCCCGTTGCCCGTCAAAGCCTTTAATATCCTACCAGCATGTATCCTGCCTCTATCTGCGCCGTTACCTGGCGGTCTATAAACCCCAACCTTTGACCTCTGTTTCAGTTGAAAGGTCAGAGAATTCGTCAATAAATTATAAGCTGCGAGCGTTCAACGTCGCAGACGATGGGAGGACATCAGACGAAGAAGATGAACAAGCACACAAGCAGAATAATTGAATCGGGACAATCATCTCATTTTTCCCTCTCCTTTCCCACTCCCTCCCTATGCTTCTCCCTCTGTCCCTCTGTCTGTTCTTCCCTTTCTCTGCCCTTCCTTGCTCTTCTCCTTGCCTTATCCCGTGTCAGTGTGTCTCTCATTCTCTGTCACTCTATCTATGCCTGTCTCGATCTTCCTGTTTACGTGTCTCTCTTCCTTTGCGTCTCTGTCTGTCTCTCCTCATCTCCCTATATGCGCATCTCTATCTGCCTGTATGTGTACCTCTGTCTCGCTAGCGGTCTTCATCTGCCTCTGTGTGTGCGTATCTGTTTGTGTGAATTTTGATACTCTTGAGGTTTTGAACTCGGGGCGATCGACCCACTTCTACAAAACACAGCCGACTGTCGTTGTCCTGGGCTTAGTCATGGGCGATGGCTCAAGGGTCCGAGCGCAGAGGAGCTCTTGAAAGACCTGTCATCAGCTAAGATTTGGGTCCTTGTCAACAGAGCACAAAACGCTTTGCGGCGAGACACGGTCCCAGCTCAACAGCAGGGAACCAGTCGTGAGGTTTATCGGAGGGGTGGGGCGTAGGAGGTAAACGGTGGGGAACTTCGAAGAGTGGAAACATGGGGCTCAGACCCTTGAAGAAACTGCATTAGGTCCTGAACATTTGAAGATTTTGAGGCCTGGGTTGTGTTGGATTTTGAAAAGCCCACGTAACAGATAACATTTAGAGGCCCACAGATGTCGAAGTTAAATGACTCCCCTACCCCTAATCGCGCCTAATAGGGCTTTAAAATATAAGTGGATAAACAACACTAACCACAAATTCTTAAACACTTAATGAATAAATGTATATAAACATATATATATATATATATATATATATATATATATATATATATATATATATATATATATATCACAATAAATGTCCACATATTTCTAGTACTCAGTTTACATATATAAACATATATATATGTATATATATGACTTACAATCCTGCATGTTAACTCAACAATAGTAATATATTTATTCCAGCTACAGTGGTTTGGTTTTTGATAGGTTCTAAACGGCGTTATATAAACAACCACATGCATACACATACATTGTATATGCATAAAAACACATACATACACAGATACATACACACATAATACACATACATACATGCATACATACATATATACATACATATGTAGGCCTACTATATGTACGTACATATATACATACGAACACTGGGAAATGTGGAACTGAGTTAGTTATGCCATGTTTATGCGATATTGGTTTCATTCCAGTGGCAACACGGAAAACGATATAACCCGATAGGTTTGAAGTCTATAATGCGCGAAGCCAATAGGGTGGGTGGTTTATCAGATAAACCCGTACGCATGCACGCGCTACAGCGGATTCCGAGTCCATAGTCCTAAGGGGAAGAAATTGGGCCGCAACGTAACAACATCTCTCGACCAACTTCTCAGGTGGCCTAGCTCTTCCCGAACTTAAGCTTAAGGCCACTCAGGATCTCCTGTTTGTCCCTCGCATGCGAACCGCTACTGCCCAGTCAAGAAGCTTTGCCTACGTTGGTCCCACTTGCTGGAATCGTCTCCCTCGAGAATTGCGACTTGAGCTCCTTTCTCTACCCCTCTCAGTGTTCCGCAGGCGCCTGAAGACTGTACTGTTTAACAGTGATTTTACTGTTTCGGGTCGGAAGCACCTCTGTTGAGTTTATCCTCTAAAAGGCGCTTTATAAATCTCAAAGTATACAATCACAATTACAATTACAATTAAGGCTGTCTGCTTCTGCCGTAACCAGGCTCCAAGATTCCCTTGCGATCTGCTATGCCTCAGTGACCAAGCCATCACTAATGCAAAGATCTTGGAAGCACGCTAGGTTATGACAATCCTTACTTCGCTGTAACTCGCGTGTGTGGTGGTCACTAGGAGCAAAACAGCCGCTCCACCTAGCGGAAAGTATGGTAAAGGTCATGATCAGTGGATACGGCCACGTTTATTGGGCTTCATTAAATAATACGACCTTGTTGATTGAACCAACAACTTTGTCGATTGCAGCGCCGCCAAGCGGCTGGCATTATGTAAGGTAAGGGCCTTAGATGTTAGGATGCATTGAGCGTCATGTCTTAGTGTATACTCTTAAGATATTTGACTCGGACATGGATTTTTAGGATTTGCAAAACATTTCTTCTGTTGACGATCTTACGAAGTTTAACTGCACATTTATTTTGAATCTGTTAATCCATCCGATGCATGACTAAGATAACTTAATCGTCCCAATTATTAAGCGCCTCTATAAACTACAACTCATGATGCAAATTACTGAACGAATCTCATGTTATAGCGCATATTTCGGTTGAAATCACACCTCATTAGATCTGCTGCGTAACCACGCTTCACCGCCTTTCAGCGGTACCCTAAAAGGCGCTATATAAATATCTAGACGAATTAATGTATGTATATGTATGTATGCATCTAGATAGTAATATAACGCATGCATACAAACGTGCGTACGTAGGCTTACGAACGTACGTACATACACATACTATAGGGCTACGTACACACCGTTACATTACCGTTACGCTACTGGGGAGCGACATCTGTTGTGTCAGAGTGCCGGGCACCTAGACGCAAGTATGCGTGTCAAACTGGTCGATTAGTATCCTTCCCTGTCTCTTCCTGCGTTCGTCCCACAATCGGTGCTCCGTGTCAGCGGCGCCCGTCGGCAGCAGCTGCCGGCTTGTGTAAACAAGCGTCGACCAAGGACCAACGGAAGGCCAGGGGACGAGAGCGCGACTGACACGGGTCTGTTGACACTCGGGCCAATACTCTCACGTTGTGACATCACCAAGAGCACTTGACAGAGCCCCCGGCCAAACAACGCCAGCGCCCGTTCGCATAAGGGTCGCCGTTATTATTACCGCCGTCCGATTATTACCCTTCGCCACGTTCCCCCCGCGCCGTCGTCCTGACATCCAGAACTCGCACCCGTTGAGACTACAACTTCCTTATGACCGGCCCGTGCTTGTCTGTGCCACGAAATCCAGGCACCACGGTGTCGCAACGACGTCGAGAGGGGGCGGGAGGCAGAGTGAAATGAAGGACCGCGACCCGAGAAACGCACCTGGATCTTACGGCCCTAGAACTGTGACACCTAGAAGTGTACAAACATTTCCGGGAAGAAAGATTTCTTATTAGTTCAAGAGCGACGTCACTCTATCATCAATCTACCCCTGGATCAAGATGCGCGTATAATACAAGCTATTATTACTTTTTCCTTTGTAACAACGACAACGACAACTTTAACAGCAACAACTACCACAACTACCACCTATCTCTACTAACACCAAGAGGGATAATACTTGACAAAAACAGAATTCAGACTAGACAACATAGGAACAGGGACTTGGAACGTCAAGACTCGATCACACACAAGAGCACTGGCCTTAGTAGTTAAAGAATTAGAAAGATATAGATGGCACATTACAGGACTTTTCGAGACGAGATGGGCGGAAAGAGAATTCTATGATGATCAGTACAAAGTTCTAACATCAGGAACGGATGGCAACCAATTGCGAGAGGGAGTAGCAATGGTTCTTAGCAAGAAAGGGGCATAAGCAATGACAGGATATATGTGTATGATCGTGTGATCAATTGTGCATGATCCGATATCGCAACGATTAAGTCTGCAAGATTTCGCACCAAAGTTGCCCAGATGACATTCATCAAAGCCTATGCCCGACGTCAGCAGCTACGAATGAAATACTGATACACTGTATGAACAACTTTACAAAATAATTTACAGAATATCAGTGCACGATATCATCGTCATCGCAGAGGATTTCAACGCTAAGGTCGGCAGAGACAGCGATACCTGGAGAGGCACCATTGGTAAGCACGGATGGGGAGACACGAATGACGTAGGGAAGAACCTCCTTCGGTTCTGTGCAAATGAACGACCTGAAGTTAATGAACACATTCTTCGATCTAAAGAAATCACAGGAAATGTACGTAGACATCACCCGACGCAGAGACACATAACTTGATCGACTATGTCATAAGAAACAAAAGATGGAGCTCAAACGTGACAAACTGCAGCGAATTCGATGCACAAATTGGGTCAGGCTCACAAGACAGTAATCGCCAACTTGAAAATGAGACCAAGGACAGGATTCCGACCAACAGAAAACATTAAGTAGGCCTATGACACGAATAAACTGAGAGATGATTCGACAGAAGTACGAAGAGGAGACAGACAGGAACATACAAATCAGTGATCAAGACAGCACAGAAGACATTTGGACAAACACACAAAAGCAATACAAACAGCAGCCAACAATATAGTCGGATAAGCTTGCAAGAAACCCAACGAAGACGAAGAGCTAGAACTTGTCGAGGAAAGAAAAACATGGCCAAGCAATAAACTAATACTACCGACCTGAAAAACTTTAACTGGCTCACTATAGCGAAATCGGAAGGAAACTACTAAGAGATAAAAACAATAGAGTAACAATACAGAGAAGTAGAAGAAGTTTTCAAGATAAACAGAGGGCATGAAGTTTACGGTAAGATAAAACTACGTATACCATAGTAGATAATTCGAACTAAAGGTTGTATCAATCAACAGCGCAAATGGTGAAGTACTAGAAGACGATGTACACATACAGAAACGATGAAAGGAACACTTCGATAAACTTCTAAACGTCGACCCACATAATTACTCTACAGTTCTCGTACAGTTGCCAGAAAACAACACAGATGATGAAAAGACGTCAAAATATCTGCGAGAAGAGGTAAGAGATGTGATCTTCAAAACGAAGAAAGCTAAAGCACAAGGCAGAGACGGAATCACTACAGAACTACTTCAAAGATGATATCAGCAAGTATAATAAGCAGCGTAAAGACATATAAAGGAAAATTGGACACACTTCACAAATAAGCAGGATATGGAGAAGCAGGAAAATAACAAAAGAAAACTAAGACAGAGTATGAGAGGTGATGACACAAGCCATTTTCCTCTGTGGATCAGAATGCTGGACAATGCAAAAGCAAGATGAGAAAAGAATCCCTGCAGCAGAAATGAGTTGGCTACGGAAAATTGCAGAAATTTAACGACTACAAAAAATTAGAAATGATGACTTAAGACAGTCCTTAGATATCTAAGCAACTCTGCTGGGCAAAGTCATTCAGTGAAGACTCGATGGTTTGGCCATGGGGAAAGAAAGTCATTTGACTGAATTCCACACAACCCACTAATGCAAGGTTCGAAGGAAAAAGTAGCAAAGGAAGACCAACACTTCTCTGGATGGACAATATAAACGAAGACTTAATAACACTTGGACTGAACATAAAAGGAGCACTGGACTTGACATAATGACCAAAAAATGTATCATTTATTTACACCCATCACAGCCGAATAGTTGGCGTCAGGAACTGATAATGATGATGATTATCATCATCGTCGTCGTCGTCATCCTCCTCCTCTTCATCATCCTGTTACGCATGTCGCTGTAATCTTAATCCAACACATATTTGTAACACGGTCTGTACACGGCTACATTAGACAGCATGGCAACCACTCAAACGGTCATCCGACAAATTCATTGAAAATGTGCAGAGTCGAGGCGTTACGGTCGCTATGTAAAACCGTATACATTTACATTTTGCCTAGGAATGTCCATTTTCATAATCTAAGAAAACCAGTTTAGCTTTTGGCTCCATACAAATGGAGCATTTCTAACGCCAAGAGAAAAATAATTAACACTTTGTAAACAAAGGCGAGTGGCTAATACTGTTTGCTAACTTATACGTGAATTAGGCCGAGCATGGGTAAACCTGTAATTAGTCTAAAAGTCGTAATACGCGAAGATATTCTTGGTGCGTGCACACAAGGCCTAAAATTCGGTCTAATGCATGCGTCATAGCACAGGTTGCAGCTGGTAAAGACCTATCAGACTTGGCATAAGCAACGGACATACCAGCCAACGGCAGTTTGGCGTTCAGTCAGTGAATCTTCGCAGGCTTCCAACTTGCTGCGTTCGACACGATCGCCGGCCTTGCTCGCCAGTGCTGTAGAGAAGTCGGGCTTAATTTAACCATTCGCTCTTTGCGCCAGGACGATCGAACAAGTGGTCGAAACAGGCAGCAAGCAAGCAGTTCTTATCCGCGCGCTGGCAGGCATGCAGGCTGGCGGACGGGCTGGCATGCAAACGGTGATGAGGCGGATTTACCAGCCGCCAGGGCTTCCATCATGCACCGCTGGATGCCGGCCCTGTGGTGGTGGTGGTGATGGCGGAGGTAGAGGTGGTAAAAACCAGAGATTGCCAGCCCTGGACGCAAAGGAATGCGTGGCCAGCAGCATAGGCAGGACCGCACCCTCGCCCTCACAGGTCACAGATATCTCGAAGGGACGTATATTTGGAACGAGAGTTTACGCCCCTCTGACGATTTTTTAAGACAATCCTTTGAACCTACGAGGCGACAGTCTGCCAACGGACTTCTGTATGAAACCAAATGGACACAAGCACAACTCTGCCTCCCTCAGCTCAACACAGAAATAAAGCAGTCTTCTGCACTAGCCATCCAGAGGTTGCCAGTCCGATTTCGCGCAAGGACAGCCATACACTTAATGAGTACTGTTTAACTCGCGCCATCTAGTAAACTCAACTTCTGGTCTGGAAAAGGCTTACACTCTCGAACAGCCTCGATGGGAGACAAGACAGTCAGAGATGACTGAATAAGTAAGGACTGGGCGAAGAAATATATTTACATTGATTAGGCCAACACTGACTACTGACTTAACTTGGCTTTTTGTATCTCCAACAAAATCGAAACGTTAATGCAACTTGTAATGTAATGTGGTACAGTGTAATAAGGTATATTAAATCGCTATAAGCCACTAGATAAACTTTTCACCAACAGTTAAAAACTGTTCTCTGGAGCAGTCGCCCCTCTGGTATACTACTTAAAGGGGCGCTATATAAATGTTCTGAATGCACGAATGAACCAGATGCAGTGGTTTTATATGTACCGTTTTACACGTGTAAGTAGGCCTAAGTAAGTACTAGGTACGTAAACTTTTAGCAATAATTAACAAAACCACGACTACAAGAACTGTTGGCCACGCCTATAATTATTTGGACATTTGCCTGTATATAACGAGATATTAACTTGCCCGGTGCTCCTCCACTTAAAATCAGATGGCACTACCAGGCAGCGTTTACAAATACAGCTGCGTTTAGCGACATCCATCCAATTTTACAGAATGGCTTACATATTTTCCAAATAGCATTTGTCGGGGGAAAGGGCTAACTCTGATTTTATAGTTTATGGTCTTTTAAAGGTGTTATACAAATGTCCAATGTCCGTTACATCACAAGTCTGCATGGCCCTGCATAAAATGGGTCACCGGGTTTTACGCTGTATCGCGTCCAACTGCTTTAAAAAGATTCCACGTTAAAGCCTGCCTGGATAACCGTTTAGATTGCGTCTTACATGCCGCTGAGAGGTGCATTTACAATCGCTTCTGTATAATTATATTGCCTAACCCTCGGCCAATGGGGCATTCCGAAAATAACCGAGGAGCGGGCGTGCATTTACCGCGGCAAGAGGCATGCAGGAAACTCCAAGGAGACCTGACCGCGGTGACAACCGTGGGAACTGGGCAGAATATACGCGGAGACCCTGGGGTCAGAGGTAGTGGGATTTGGCGACGACAGACGGTGGTCACGTATATGAGGCGCTAAAGACTGATGCATAGCAGGTAGATTCCTGGATTCAATCTGTCTTCTCTTGTCCGATTAATGTCACAATCATTAATGCTTACGAATGAATTATGCAGCACCACCACATCCTGGACATAATGGGTGTTCGTGTGTATGGCTGCGTGAGTGCGGTTTTTTACACGTTGCCCTCCAAAGTTCAAACGGAGAATTAAGTGAAATTAAGCGATAGGTCATCTCCGCATTTCGTCAAAATGTCATCTCACAGGGTTATCACGAAAGGTCTACAGAAATAACAGGATTTATACCTCTGGCTCGACCCTTCGACTCAGCAGGCTGGAATGCTGCAAACCTTCCAAGATCCGCTTTGCGTTCAAAAGTTTATCAGCTTCCATTTTATACACTGCGTATACTAATAAAGTCGAGTGCATCTGAAAGTTAATTCCCATCTATGTTGTTGAATTGTGTACTATTTTCGTAAAGTAATCGCATTACACATGGTTCTGTGACCTAAGAAATTCTAGTCATCCGGACGTGGATGCTCCGGGCTTAGAGATCAATCGGACGAATGTTTATTTCCTTGGGATTTTACAGTTTAGCCACAAATGTTTTCTGTTGACTGGCTTCACACAGCCGTTCTCTGTTATCGTTATCTGTTTGTTATCAGCCGTTCTCTATTAGCGCGTTATCCCCAGCTACCGTCGAAACAAGTTACGTTCGTCATCGGAGACCGCGCCATCTATCGAATGAAACTACATATCTCCTTCTGAAGCTACGACTGCCATCTTAAACGTCTTGTAATAACACTTTTAACAACACTTTTAAAAACTTTTGATCAAGTGGCTGAACTCGGTTGGTTTGATGACCTACTTAACTCGCTGATCATTATGAGCACGACTAATATGGGTATATGGCATTTGTTAACCGTGAAAGTCACCGCTTATGCTGAATAAAGCTTACCAACAGGAGGCAATGCATCTCCTCTCCACATCTGTCTGTCAAGTTCAGCTTTCTGTCTCCCTCTTTATGTGATTACGTTGTCAACGTCACGTCTGAGAAGTCGGACACATCTAAAAAATACTGAATTTGCACAGATTTCGTGGTTTCCGACGTGTTCTCTGCCCTTCCGTGACTTCATCCTTAAAATTCAGAAATTTCTCCATGGCCATAGCTGCTCCACATCACTGAAATAAGCTCCCATTACAATTACGAGTTATTGGACTCACGAACTCATCAACAGTGCATCTCTTGCAATATTTGTGCAGATCTTTCATACTAAAGTGAACAAACTCCTCTTCCACAAATGCTAACCTGATTCCTCCTGTTCCCCTTATCTCTCTCATCGCACCTATTCTAACCAACATCCACCTTAGCCGTCAGTCACCTGGCTGACACTTGGATCTGGTACTGAATCTGACCTCAACTGCCTATCAAGTTTGTTTTGACTCAGCGTTTGTGAATAAGCTGGTTCCCACAACTTAGCTTTATATGGGCGCTGTAGAAATCTCAAGTTTACAATTAGGATTACATTACTGACCCAAACTACTGTTCTATGAAAATCTAAGATCAGCTTCTAAACACTGCCTTCTAGATTTAATAAGGTTCTACACGACTTTGAAGCTTATCTGCTACAAAACGAACAGCACCTGAAAACAATTTTCCTTACTGGGCTCTTCCTTACAAACCTGCATCCATTGTGACCCACATAAATCTCTCTCAGCCAGTGAAACCTCCAACATTCTCGAAATGAAAACTTGTTATTCAACCAAAGGTACGTTTAACCCCAGGCCAACTGCTGCCCTTATAGATCTACAACCAGGCTTACAGGTTCTCTGATTCTTTGTAGAATAATTGCAAACATTTTTGTATATTGCTTCTTGCTTCCTGTTATTCCTCAGCATGTGTTACCTGACCAGTTGTGCATGCCCTGTTGATTGCATCTGTGTTATATTCTTAACTACTGTAATCATTCCATAGTACCACATACAAAAATTTGTTTGCTAGTCAGATGAAGACTACTTACTTACAAATTAATGATTGACACACTACACAATATAAGTTATTAGTGACCTTTAATAACAAAATAGTAAATCCAACCTCCATACAAAACCATTTGATCACTGCTCATTGTGCCAGTTTGTTGGCCAGCAATCTAGGCAATGAAATATGAACTGCCTACAACACTAACTAATCTTAAACCTCAACAAACTATGTCTAATCAACTGAGGGGTCCGTTTTGATAAATTATTAATCAATATGATAACTGTGCCTGAAGGCATAACATCAAAACATAAAATGTACTAACTCTAAGTTTCAACAGTCAGTGTGACAAGAAAGCAACAGACTTTCAAGGCTGGAGATCTCTGGCCGCAACGCTTGCCTTTCTTCGTTTTGTAGGCTGCGAATTCGTTTCATAATCCTCTTGCGTATTGCTCAACTCAAAATCATAAACCTAAGGAAAAACGTTTTTGTAAGCAATCACAGCACATTATAGTTCCAAAGTAAAAAGAAAAAATGTTCTAACAGTAAATAATAATTAAAAATACCAGAACCAATAGTATTAATGCTAAAATACATGTAAAATAATACTCTGTATTTAATCTCTGATTTAATGTTTCAAAGTTACAATGTAACTGTAAAACTTGCAAGATTAAAGTTATTCAAAATGAAATTAAATTAAGTAGTTAAAAATAAATAGTTAAAAATATTATTATTATTATTATTAAATTAAGTAGTAAGTAAGTAAGACATTTGTTAACACGCCATATGCCCATCGGCTGAGAGAGGAATTGTAGGCGTGGATGAGTCACTTCGGTCAGATAACAATAGCAAGACAGTACAAATAGATCTTGTTAAAAAAAGTAGTTAAAAATAATTAGTTAAAATATTATTCAGAATGCAAATATAATATAAACCTGCAAATAAAGGAAATATTTTTATTAACATACAGAAGTACAGATAAAGGTAAAACAAAAACCACTGCATAGTAAAAGATGATTCAATGAATAGACCATCACACAACAGATAGAACAAAATACAAATATGATTCATCAGAACATTTGTAACACACTCTGCTATTACACAAATTCTGACACAGCACAGTTCGGGACACGGATCCAGAATTTTAATTTAGCTTTAGAACGTGACCTTGTTATAATGCAAACTATAAATGCTACATCTCCCAAAGGTAGCACTGTTTGCAGAGTACATAATACCGTAAACAGCTTTTCACTACAAATTTCATGCTGGACATTAAAGTCCATTTGCACCAACTATGTTAATTAAGACACAAAACGTACTTCAAGAGCTACGTATATATCAATATATTTTAAGCACTGTTTTGGAGCTGCAATTAATACCCCTAAACCTTCAATGTCTGAAGAAAAAACGACTACTGGTAATACCAGCAACAATGATAACGATTATTTCTTAATCTTCAACTGGTTCTTTCCAAGGAATTACGATTACAGTAAAAGCAGTTAACTGACTACAGATAATGGTAATTGCATATTTATAACACGGCTGCAAAGCTTCAGCTGTAGGCACTGAGAGGCATTATCTTGGTTTTGCTTGACAACAGATCTCAGTACTCGACAACCTATACAAAATGATTGGATGATTGCAGTGGCTTACATACCAAACCTCTGCTTTATCGTTTCAACAAGTGTTTGCATCATTATATTAACTGTCAAAATGCATAACAAATTGTGGCAGCTTACATCTTTTGCTGCAGATCGCAGTCGTTTGCCTAGTTTTGAAACTTGCTCCTCAAGCACAGACTTTGCATTCAGTCGAGGACTAGCTCTCACCTGTGATTAATCCATATCAAATTACCACTGTTTATCAGTTCTCACCTGCATTCAAAGACTTATCAATAATTACTAATATTACTAAAACACATTTTAATAGAATCTGACTTTTATGCCACCTTGTTGCCAAAAGAGACTAAAAATAGAGGTACAGTTCCATAATTTAAACAATGCTTTTGATTCAGTTTTGACTTGATCATCAGATTGACTAGTATATATGTATGTATGTGTGTATCTAGACACATAATATTGTGCCTTTTATGAACTTTTCCAAACCTCAGCTTCACTAGCATGAATACAGTCTACAATAATTCATTCTGCTGCTAGATACAGAAAACTTTTACTTTTGGGAATTGTCACTGTTATTGTATAAAAGTTAACGTGGCAGTTCATTTAACACAGGAAAGCAAAGGTCAAACTAAGTATAGAACTCTTGGAAGAAAGGATTAATGTAAACCTAAAATTTAGTGTGCCGTAGTGAAAATGCTGAATGAATGAATTACACCAAATGAAGAATGTACAATTCAAAATAACCAGCCTACAGTTTTCTTCTAAACTGAGTTAAAGTATGGTTGCCAGAAAGCAATAATAAATTCTTACTGGCACGGAGGTCTTAACTGAATTCATCACATTGCCAGACTTTGAGGCACTGCCTGCTGATAGACCAAGGTTATGTGTGCCAGCCACAATCGTCTGAATCTAAGATTTTAAAAGTCAAACGCAATTAGTGAAAAAAACAAGCTGCTTTGAAGAAGTTCACTGCCTTGTCTATGGGAGAATAGGCTTTGACTGTAAAAGTCAAAAGCAATTAGTAGATGAAAAAGGCAGCTTTGAAGAAGTTCACTGCTTTTTTGTTTAGTTAACAGATTTTTAAAATTTCACCATTCGTCTACTGAATTTCTGATCTGTACGAGCACACAGACGAGCAGTCCCTTAAACTAACCCTAGAAGGAACCACGGATATTCATCATAAAGTGTCAGTGATTTCTTTTTCTTGGCCTCAGCATAAGAGGGCGGCAGCCAGTCCTCTCCATCACTGCCTGACCTTCCCACTGACAGTATACGGTCAGTGTATTCAGTTTACAGATAGGTTTACTAGAGGGCAAAAGTGGGACAGAAATCTCAAAATAACTTTCTGCCTTGGCAGGGCTTCGAACCTCTGACCTCTGCCATGATAGTCGAGCAAGTTAACCACTAGATTATTGTGCACCCTACACAGCCAACAGTTTATCCCAAACAAGTGAAAGAATAAACAAGTTTTCAAGCAGTGTTACTTGAAATTCATGGCACATTGGTCACCACTCATCAAGTTAAACACTTGTGCATCTGTAAACTTTAATGCTCCATTACCACTGCTTCTTAAAGACAGGTCTAGAGTTGAAGGCCCTGTTTGGTTAATCCAAAGACCACTCATTCCTCATGGATTGCATGCACCTGGTGTGACAATGAACCCTCATTATCCATTCACAATAGGCCTACAGTCAATGTTTAAGGCAGCTGCGCCTAACAAGATGTCTGTAACTCATGAGTCTGGCATAAATTATAAAGTACAGTTTTATCCCTTCAAAGTGTTTATCTTTTTTATACGATGCTTTCAAGTGAAACGGTGGCCAAATAGGTAGTTGTAGGTTTGCTTTGTGTTTTAATGATCAAAAGATCCAGTCTGCATAAGCAAATGAAACAAATTTTGGCCAGCTGTTATCCCTTTTATCAAAGACTTCCATATTTGCTTTGTGATAACCAAGTGTCTAGGAAAGCAGATGGTTACCTCATCCAGCATACCCTGTACGTTGTGCACAAGCCACTTAAAACAGAAGAAACAGCTTACATCTTTAGCTGTTGATTGAGAACTCTTGACTGGCTTTGAAAGTGCCTCTTCCTGCACCTGCTTTGTGCTCTCCTGAGCAGTATCTTTCACCTGCCGTAAAAGATAGTATCACTGTAATATCACTGCTTCAATTCATGTAGCATTATGCAAGTTAACCAGTTGTTTATATGGTAAATATTCAACTCTGTACCCATGTTTCAAATCCAGGAATGTCAAGTGAAACTGAAACATGACGGCTAACTCGTCACCTGTAGGAGTGGTTGTCCAGGTTCTTATCTTGAGATACTATGGACGAAAATACCTTTATCAGATTGTCAGTATATTAATACAGAAGGCAAAAGACTACATATTTAGGCAAATGATCTTTTCACAGGTGCAGAGAACAGGCAAAATCTTTCATACAGTACTAGAATCTGATTTTTGCTTACTGGAGCAGTAGTGACTGTTGATTAATGCCTCAGGTAATAATACAGTGCCAATATAGAAGTTTTTAGACTGAGTAGACTGGAATGATTGTAGTTCAGCAACATCTGGGTTCTACTTCAAATTGAATTAATACAAAAACCAAGAAATATATGCAGCTGTTTTTGAAATTTGGAATTTTGGAACTGTAGCTGGTAGAATAGAAAGTGGATTTGAGGAAGACATAATTATATGAAGCAGCAGCATCTTCAACTTCCGGTAGAAAATTACAGAAGAGAAAGCAAACAAGGCAAGCTGGAAATAAGAAGTAAAAATATTTGCTTCTAGTGCAATTACTTACATTGTTCAAGCAGAGATTTTTCTGAAAATATCTGACAATGCCTTCCTTGTTTATTTTGTCGACATTGACAGACTTCGCTTGTCTGGAATATTAGATTCAGATACTTTATTGATCAACAAAATCCATAATGCTCATTACACTCTGTCATATTAATACACTGTTGTCAATGGGTAAACCCAGTTTTGAATGGTTACAAACAGTAACGTGTGCAAGTAGAAAAACAGAAATTCATTCAGATAATAATAAAAATGACTTCTGATTTTGTAGCAAATAATTTACCTCGCCATCACAATTGCTTTCCACCTTAGCACCACGCTGTCTGCCCAAGACTGACCTGGCACTGAAACTGACCTCAACAACCTCACAGTTGCAGATCTGATTTGATACAACACCGGTGAAAAAGTTGGTCGTCCTGACACAGCTTTTGTGTTGCTGAGAAATTTCAGAGAATTTTTGAAGATTTATATTAAATTACATTACCTTGACATAATCTGAAGACTCCTCAGAAGAGACTTGTTTTTAATGTGGGTCAAAAAAGTCTGCAAACGGCCTGGGGATTACAGTGCAAACGTGGCAACAGCCATCCGAGAGCCTGAAGAAGAGAAGCCCAGTCCCTTAAGCCAACCCCAAGAGGCAGCCATGGGTATGAATTGTTAGTAACTTCACTTGCTTAGCCTCAGCACATCTGGGGAGGTACAAAGTCCTCTCCCTCGCTGCCTGATCTACCCACCGACAGTGTATGGCCAGTGCACTCATTTTATAGCCGAGTTCACTTTATTATTTTCTTACATCCTTTCTTGTCTGACAGTCCAGTGTGCTATCCTCTAGACTATCGTGCTCCCCTGAACCACTCAATAATTTGCCCGACACGCTCACACTCACAAACAAAGAAATATACATGTTATGGATGTGTAAGCCATTGCATGTAACGTAGAGGCAAACCCAATTTTTTGCATGGCCTCACAGTGGCCATAATTAAAATATCACCGCTTACTTGGACAGTTTTCCTCGAGCTGGTTTAACGTATTCCTCCCTTTCCAAACGTTGCATAAGCTTAGTGACAATTGCCTTCCCAACGCCAAGCCGGTTTGAGAGACCATTCACTGTCACAAACTTTTCTTCTGTGCATGCCATGAGAGCTCTTCTCCAAAGACAAGTCATCTAAGAAGATACATTCAAATTTACACACATGTCCTACCACTGAGACCATAATTAGGACATAGGAAGCCCATACGAGAATATTGTCATACAGGCATTGCTGTCGGGGTTGCAGAAGTGAACTATCAGCAAACACTGAAACATTCAAATATTGCACAATTTTCCCAATTATCCATCTTCTAGCTAAACAGCACAAAAGTACAATAAATAATACTAATGTAGTATAGAATGATCTTCTAGTTTTGCATGTAACAATTATTTTGTCATTATGATGTGTACGAGTGTTAGGATGATGGCTTGGATACGCGCTGCACTCTGTGGTCAATGACACAGACATACTGATATGGATCTATACATAATCTTCAAATGGAAAACCACAGAACTGTATAATCTTTTCTAACATTCCCTGTAATTCTCTCCTTCCTGGAATTTGAATCTGCTACGTCTGCAGTGGAATCTTAGACAATGCACCACACCCAACACCACTAGAAAGAGAACTTCTTTTCAGTTTAATCTAAAACCAACTTCTTTGAAGAAATTTTTGCCAGTCTGAGCATAAAAGCAGAGCTCAGTTCTTCAGCAGAAGAACGAATTCTAAACTCAAAGTTTTTATACAGATGAACATCAGCATCAGAAACTGAAGCCAGTGCTGAAATAGGTAAAAGTCAAACTGAAACTTGAAGAGATTATCAGAAACCTGTAATTCTTCTCCTGATAAACCAACTAAAGTAGGATCTGTAGGCTGTAAAGAAGACTTGTTTGGCTAAAATGTAACATTGCACAAAAACTCATAATAATATAGTACTTGTTATTTTCTCTATTTTCCATTAGAGTTCATGTTATCTCTCTATTCTCCATCATAGGTAATGTTATTTTTCTATTTTCCATAATTAGAGTTCATGTTATATTTTCAATTTCCATTAGAGCCTAAAAAGAAAAAAACTAGATATCTCAGCCACATGATTTACCAGAAGCATAAAATGAGTAAATTCACATTAACAAACAAAATAAAATTATCAATGAAATTTCTTACGAACTGGCCAAAGTTCAGTGCTATTACAAAACTGAATTTTACAACAGTTCTCTAACAATGAGCAAGGTAAGGAAAGGTAAGGCAAGGTTAAGTAACTGCTAATTTGTTAAACACCTCATTCAACAATAGTACTGATATGTGTGGTCCTGTAGTTGAAGGACATTTAGAATAAAATGCAACAATGACATCGGCAATCCAGAAGCTGGACAAGGTCTAGTGACAATTTATTCCTAACAAATAAAACAAGTTGCGCATACATTGCAGCACAAGTTGCAAATATGCTGGTCAGAAGCTTCTTCAATCTCCCTAATCATGAAACAGATTCCATGCTGCCAGTAACCACAGACTGCGCAAAGAATCATCAAACCATCATCCTAAAACACATACACATCATGACAAAACTTGAAAACCATAAAAATAATTGCTTAAATGGCTTCAAAAGAATTAATACCATTAATAATTTTTAAAATGAAAATTTACCAACACAGGAACCTAATCCTGTGTAGAATCATGTATATATTCTAAGCCAAGACCAAGTGCCAGTAAACAGAGATGGACACGTGTAAAGGCACATTTCCATAAAAAACGAAGCAAGTTTCAAAACAGCCTGTAAAAAGTTTCGTTATCATCGTTGACATTACCAATATCACTTGCTTATCAACCAAGTAACATTAGTAGTATTAAATGCAAGAACAATGACAATGATGTAGTATGACATAACGATTGAAGCACTGATGCTTTTACACATACTGCAGATTTCAGCTCCCCTACGGCAGTCGTAGCATAGGGAACTTGAAAGTCCTTATCGAAAAATAGTTCAGCACTACTAATGCCTTGTCATTTTACTGTGGTGCCATATAAATGCACAAAGAACATTGAATAAATCGACTCTGGAACTCACTTCATTGTTCCCACAGCAGCATCGAACTCCCAAATCCGCCGCATCTAAAGCTGAGTAAGCAAAAATAATGTTTACAGGATAACATGGTTTAGCATAACAGATCTCATTTGGCATCAGTACTTCTGTCCCAATGCAGCTGTAATGTACAAGCTATCCAACAATAACTCATAAACAACATTCAGTCAGATGTCACTAACACTAGCAGATTAAAGTATAGACAGAAAGCCTTCATAAATGTTGCCTCTCATAGAACATGACGTGGCTTGATACCAGATGCCACTTCAAGGAGCAAACTGAGGTCTTAAACCTGTAAGGTGGGAAAAGGTAGATTTGAGGAAGAAAAGCATTTCAATCTCCAGGAAATATGGCCAGAGTAGACTGGTCCAACTACAAAAATGCCACTGAAAAGGTGAATTTACTAACTGAACTCCATTACCCGGTTTTCTTGATGCAACTTTCATGAGTCATTAAGAATACAACTTTCATGAGTCATTAAGAAACTGTATGATTTTACACTTTCCATCCAAACCCAGAAAAAAAACATTTTGGTGTAAAACGAGATATGTGGCAAAACACATTTTGAGTCGTTTAGCAAAAGCCTGTTGTGGAGAATCAAAACAGATTAAATGTTTGTTTCACCAGAAAGCTTTTGTTCTGGAGTAGAGGCCACTGGAGGAGCAGCAACCAAACTGCCTCGAGATCGACTTGTAGCTCTTAATTTCTGTGAGATGCTGCGGTCTTCTTTTGACTCTGCATCACAACTGTTGGCTTCAGGGTTCATTTCTTCACACTGAGACAAACGTGACTTGTTATTTCTCACAGGCTGAAAAAGGAACAATGAGTGCAACAAAATAACAGTGAGAACAACATCCAGTTACGACTCTCAGAGACAGTGGCACATTTGGTAACATAGTAAATTTTCATTTTTACGAAGAAACCACACTTCTGAAATGATGATGATGCAAAAAGGATGAAAATGACAAGACAAGGAGTCGCATTTTTTCTGGGAAGAAGTTTACTGCATTAAAGGTTATTAAATACTCCTCTTTTCCAACTTGCTTGCTCATCATGCCTGCTTTCAGCCCTCTTTGATCTTGACTGGATCTGTCTGACAGATTACAACAACAGACTGCAGATTCACTTCAATTTAACCATTGGTTGATGCTTCGTATAATGCTAAGTAAGTCTTCAGATTTGATTAGGGTGAATTTGCCATCACTGTTTATGGAGATGCTGTGCCTGAACCTTGTTGAACTCATGTGCCAATTATAACTGTTACCTTTGTATAATGCCACTAACTGACAACACATTAACTACTTGAACTTCACAGAAGTCATGCACAAATCATCACTTTTTTATATTTGAAACACAAGCAGGAGCCAATTTCTGCTTGAACTATGGGAGTACTAATTATAAAAACAGACATCGTGAACACTGTGTAACCTGCTGGTTGTTTTCCTGTGCAGTCTGTTGGTGGGTTTCTTGAGCTCTCTGTTGGACCTCTTCCTGTGACGCCTGCTGTTGCTTCTCTTGGTCTTCATCATCTTCGATGTCAAGACCTTCCAGGGAAATTTGCTGTCTATGTTGATCATCTTCAACATCTTCTGTTGGAATATCTGCCTTGAAATTGGCCGAAACGGTAGTCACTCGCATCTTCAAACTTAAAAACATTATCATCCATTAACTGTTTTTCCACATAATAATAAAACATTAAATAAAAACTCTAGCACAAATTATATAAAATATAAGAAGTCTCATGTACATTATCATTTATTATAATTATATTTTGTTTTTTCACCAAGGTACTTTTGAAATCTTGGGATCTGAAAAAATTATACTTTTACCCAATGGAACACGAAATTAATGCCAGGTGCTGTTAATTGGAATCTGGAAAATTAGGCCCCATCCTCCACAACATTAATAAATGTGCCTCAAAATGATATAGCACTGTAGTGTTGGATAGAGATGGAAAGGCACAATATAAAGGAACTGAACTCATGTGACTACAGAGATGGTTGAAAGGCAAGAACCAAACTCACCAACGAATCAATCCCAGCAATATTATTAACATATAAATATATTATGTGTATAAGATCACACAGATGTGTTACTTTTGCGTTACAGGATAGACCACTAAAAATATATAATCAGAGGCAGATTCCTACAAGTTTTTATCATTTTCAGTCAAAACCTTCAATGCCATCATTTTAGTAAAACTCATAACAGTAAGCAAATAAAGCAATAAAATCATATTAGCAAAAAAAGCAGCGATAAAATATTTGCTACATCAGTAACTGAAACAACTTCATATATGTTGGGTTTTTGGGCATTCACAGAGGCTTGTCTGAAGCTTTGGAACATGCTGCCACGTTCTTTGCATTCTATATGTTCTTTGATTTCATTCACGTGTAAACTTAAGACTCTTGGTTTCATTTTTTTTACTCACTGAAGCCTGACTTCTGTTTCCCTGACTTGTCTGATTTCAACTGACTTCTTCATTGGAGTATGATTTTTAGCTGTAGTTTCACTTGAAAAGACCATCAACTGATGGTCTTTTCTGATGCATTACGATAACATCATTTATTACGAAAACAGTGCTACAGAAGTCATTAAATAAGATTAGATTAGTAACAGAACAATAACCATAGCAAAACAAAACATTTTTATAAATTTTGACCAGGCTAGATACTCACGCATGAAACAACTGTAAAATTAATGAGAAAAAATACAAATTATTGTATAACTTTACCAACATAAGAAACTGATAATTTAACAATTCTGAACTTTGCAAAAATGCAATATGCTGCATCACAACCGTAATTCAGCATTTATATAACACGACTCAAAGAAATTCTCAGAAATCCTCTAAATCTGTAGATTTTTAGTCTTCTTTTTAACCCTGCTTAAGTAGTAGATGACAATAAATGTAGTATGGTGTCGTAGAATAGTTAACGTTTGCCAATTATGAGCATGCTTGTGGCAGTTTCCAACATTTTTATCTTTTAGCTGTTTTAAAGAGTCATGGACAAAACCTATGCATGCAAATTCATATGAATAAGATCACATTATGATATATCATAAAAGCTATAGACCTTAACTTTAAAAAATAGCTCATAATTTAACAAAATTAATTTCAATATCTTATCATCAGACACGTCAACAATTTCATCATACCGTTGAGACATCTCCTGCTCTGATCTTCATCGGCTTATCTTCAAATTTAAAGGAATCAGATTCAGCAGCTTTGAAGCCAGGTGGTTCATAGTCCATGGGAGTCACTGCAATAGAACATAACTGATCCTTGATGTCTGGGATTCAGGTTAAGGTTTCATCAAATTAGCCTGTGGCAGCAGAGTAGTTGTGATTATTAAGGCAAACACAGAAACTGAAGGTGTCTTCTAATGCTCTCTAAGCTTTTCTAATGCTACTACCACAACAAGGGTCTTGCAAAACTTTGTGCCAGACATTAAAAATCAAAGCTTAAAATCAGTGTCAGTTAGCCTTTGTAAATTGAAAAAAAAATGATACCATTGAAGACATCCAGCTGATGGCTATTACTGAACCTGACCTTACCTGCGTATCGATTTTGTTTTGACCGAGCATCTGTGAATAACCTGGTTCCATGACTTATCTTTCTTTGTGCACAGATTACTGGTACAATATGATTCTGACAGCACCGTACCATATACTGCAAAGGTCACCAGAGAGTTCCGAGAATCTGACAGACCTTTGTCGTAATAGAGAAGCTTCATGGTGACCATGTAATTATCTGGAAGTGGTTTCAAAGTCCCCATAAGAACAATCAGAGTTCGCAGCAATGCAACAGTTGCCTGCTTTGTCTTGTTGCTGGCATCTGTGCTTGAAATTTTCTTGTTATTTCTATAAAACATTCAAAAATATTTCCAAATATATATTTTAAACATTTCCAATCATAAACGTTGAATTCAGCTAAGGTAGAAAGATCAAATCAGATACTTAACAGTGCACAGTGTAGGGTGCTGCTTTGTTTACAGAAGTAATGAAATCTTCAATGTCACAAAAACAGAAGTCAATCACAGAAAGATTGAGACAATTAAACTATTAATCATTATCTTTCTTATTACTGGTAATTCCTTATCACTGGTTTACACAGCCTTTAACATAAATCATCTATTGGCAAAATCATAGACGTACGTGATTGTTCGATTAAGGTATGCATAAAACATAAAAATGTTTACTACATTTCTACACTAAATCAACTTTGTTAACCCAGTATTAATACAAATATTGGAATTGGTTGCTCTAAAAGTTTGAGTAACATGCACTCTGGCAAAAATTTCAACTTTGTAACTTAACTGTTAGTCAAACTTTCTACTTCATAACTTACTTGTAGATGTCCATTGCAGTTTTCTCTGCATAGGAGAACTTGAAAGTGTAAGCTTCAATGAGCATCTGCAAATGCAATAAATAAAAGGTCAGAATAACTTTTATGCCATCAGACAATATACTGGTAAAGGTGGCAATTCTGTGAGCAACATTATTTTCGTGACATCGGCATACGTGGCTGGTTAGCCAGTCATCTTGAAAAGGTTCATTTTATTACTGTATGCTGACCTATTGTACAAGATTGTACAGAAGCTTGCAAGATAGTACAAGTGTAAAAGAAATTCTGAAATGTCTTACTAGCCTGTCAGACGTCAGAACTGATGACAACAGCATGAACATACAAATAGTCCTAGAAGCTGATGATTTGAGCATCACTAACAACCATTTCCGACATGCAGTTGGGGTTAAGTGTTGTATTCTAAACTAAGCCATCAAGAAGCCTCACCAGAGTATATGGAACCTCAAATACACAGCCTTGAGGTTGTAAAGACCTAGTACTAAAGCAAAGGCATTACATCAGCATCACCTTTTTGAAAAATATATCATATCTGGCAGGTGGAGAAGTGGGTTCAATAAGTAATTTGCATACCAAAAATAATGTTTGAAACAAATAAACACAAAATTTAAAATGCTTGAGCATAACTGTGAACTGCAACTGCAACAACAACAACACAAATACAACAAAATTATTTTCAGAAATCAAGAGCTTATTGCAAAAAAGGTAGGCAACAAACTTACATTTGGGTCATCTCGGTTTTTGTAAATCTGCAATGAAACACTGACAATGTCACTATTGGGCAAGCTGTGAACCTACATGTGCCTATAAGATCCGATGACTGCCATTACATAAGTGAAACCGCAGGGATTAGAAACAAATGCTTGATTTGGGTTATGGGTCCTTTCCATAAACACTAGCACATCATTATAAAAAAATAAATCAACAAGACTATTCAAGGAATAATTTTTCCAAATCAAGAGAAATAAGACAGCGCTATAAAGTATCATCTGCAACATGAAATGAATGCTTAGCTTTAAAAAGTGATTCACCCGTACAACTAAAAAAACAAAAGAATTTAAAAAAATTAAATTTCATCACCCCCATAATTCAAACTACTTCCTAAAATGAAGAATAAGCTTAATCCCAATTGTGACAAAACTACTAAATTTACTTGATGCATGTATTTGTTTGGTTCCAAGTTCTCAAATCATATATTTGCTCTCTAATTGTAAAATCACACTTAGTGATCTACATGCACTGGTTTCCAGATAAAATATATAAACATTCAGTCTTACCCCTAAAATCAAGACACGCAGCTGAAAAAACACAGGAAGTTTGACTTACAAAAAGGCTTTCTCTAATACAGAATTTTTCCAATCTCAAATTTATCTTACATAACACAATTATTTAATAGCATCATGTAAATTTCAGGTTTGTTGAAAAAATGAGGGTCACTACAGAAATACACTTGTATCACTAGGAATAAAAAAGAAACAGGACAGCTGCATAAAGAAATGATGCATTGTTATAAAAGTGAAGAAGAGCACCATGGAAGACCTGAGATTCATGAAGTTTCCTTTGAAAGATTTTTTAAAAGGCGCTATAGAAATATCCAGATTCTTTCAACCGTAAAAGTTCTGGTTATTTCTATGGACTATGTTAATGATCAAACAAAACACGTAGTATGTATGTATCTATGCATGTATATATGTTCATATGCACTATATATATGTATGTACCTAGACATTTATGTGCCAAGAACTTTTTGAAGGCATAGTATAAATCTTACGCTACCATTACATTTGATTACACAACAGCTTTGCTGCACAGCATGGTGAAATATACTGTGATTACCAATTATTCATCTAAAGCAAACTAAAGAAGTTTACTAACGTATTTTTTCTCTAGTGCATCAAAAGCACCCTTCAGCCAGTCAACAAGAAGAGGAACGCCTGGACAAGACTTTTCACACTTGAGAATTTTCAGGTTCACTCCTAAAAATGTCACACACACATTCACTATTGACCTCTGAATGTAAAAATAGGCTAGAGAACAGTAGGCTATAGTTCATAAAGTATTACAGTAAAATCAGCTGACCTATCTCTGCTTCTTATTCACATCTCATGCATGAACCAACAAATACTGCACTCAATTAACAGACAATTTAACTACTGTTGTGCCCCGCAACTGGAAAGCATTGGGCTCTCGGTGGCTGGTCTGAAGCTGGTCTTAAGCGGTGAAACAACGATGACAGATTCTGATGGATATGCGGTACTTTCTATTGTACACTGCATACACAAGACACAATATTCTATGTTAACCAGGTAACAATCACCAATGTTTATTTACCCTCAACTGATCTATCAACAAAAGCATGTTCTGGAAGAATGACACGGAGGTAGGTGATGTTTGACACTGCTATGGCAAGAAGCTTCTTGACAAACTTCAGAGATTCTTGCTCATTCAGCTGTTGCTTCGGAAATGTTTCAGACCACTACATAACAAATAAATTACATTTAATGACCTTCAGATCAGGTTAATTCCAACCTCCATACCCAAACTGCCAAAATAAGTGTCTCTACAGCAGCGTTCATTATCGTCATTGCCAACTCCTAAAATTCAACCCAGATACTACTATATCTGTATAATTCAGTATGTGCTAGGTATCCATTTTAAAAGAGAAAAACATCAGTGTATTCATAATACAACATGAAAATAAAATATGCATCATCATCGTCATCGTCGTCATTGTCATCGTCACCACAAGTTCCTGATGTCAGCCATTTGGCAGTGATTGATGCAAATGATTTCCATTCTTTTGGTCTTTAACAAAATCCAGCGCTATTCTGTTTAGTCAAAGCTCACGGGCACCCACAAAAATTTGTGCAGGGGGACAAAATGTGAAAATGGCCATGTCGTCCTGGTCTGATGTGAGCCATAAGTGTTCCAAAGTGACTTCCAAGAGGGGTCTTGCCCCTATATGCGCACACCATGTGAAAGTCTTGTTTTCATTTACACTGCCTATCCAGCACAATCTTTTTATAAATATAAAATGCCATGCTTCACTGATTTCAAAAACCATTAAAATTTGTAATAAAATTGACAAAAATTAGCATATTCATGACTGGAACAAAATAACAGAACCAAAACTAAACTCTAAATTTTACTGACCGTCCCAGTCTTAGGCTTTGTCATGGTGCAAGTTGCCATTATGACTCTAAACGCAAACTAAAACAAGGAAGATTTCAATTGCTTGGCTGAACAGTAGTAAACATGAATAATGAAATTATATATGAATGTATGTATCTAACATTTATACAGCACCTTATAAGAACTTCAAGAACATGCTGAAGCATAGAGAACAACAGTATATATACCGGATAACATACCCACATGGTTTACACTTACAGGTTATTATCATTATTTGATTATCCAGTCTTAACTTGCTCAAGGCATGCAACACAACTTTCAGCCTACAGCTATAGCTACATTTCGGCTAAATTTAACCTACCTAAGTTTGAAATTTTGGGCTCAAGTATGCAATGGAGAGTTAGTAGACCTATAGGACTGTAGCCTACATTGATTGCAGCATCTGTTGCAAACCCATGTACTGTGCTCAACCAAACCAAATAACGTAAAACAAAATTCATAAACTTCTAACGCACCCTCCCATAAACCGTAACGCCTTCTAACACTCGGAACCAGCGTGATTAGACTAGGCTGCTGATCTGCATGACCTGATACTTAATACTTGGACCTCGCTCACTGTCAAGTGACAGACTTGTTATAAAAATGTAGACAGCGTTAAGCCGAGCACCAGCCAAAGCCCGAAGACAGAATTGTTGTACATCTCGATTCTGAAATTACGCTAACTTATAACTGTGGTAAGTCCGCTGATAACGCAACACTGCTAAATTTTATGTTTATCGTTGAGAAATTAATTTCATCTTCATACAGCTGCGTACAAACTGTAGTTAAAACAATCTGAAAATTGTCTTACCACAGCGCATATCCAAACTGCAAATACTGATAGCAAATTTCTTAAACTTTGTGACAAATTGCTACGATTTTTGTTTAAAACATTATTAAATGGAGATCTCACATTTCATCTCCCTCCTCGCCAGCTCAGCTTCGCGCCAAATGCGTTTATGCGCAGACGACGTGAATCGATGGACGCATCCATTATGAGGGAGGTTTGGGTCACTAAACATTGAGCACTAAGCAATTTACTAATAAATCTTCCACCACTGTTAAAACTAATTTTTAGCTTTGATTTGTAATTTAAAATATAATGTTTAATTTTACGCTTAAGAGATACAAATGTGAATGCAGTAGGCCTATAATTAACAGAAACACCTATAGAAAGACTGAATCATCCCCTATTCGTCGCATGAGACCATAGAAATCGGTCATTGGTCACGCAGATGCATGACCTGCTAATAATATTTTATAATTAAGTGGGTAAGTAAGTGGGATTTTATTAATTTATCCGGTGAAACACAACTGAGGTCATGGCTAGGGAGGTTACATTCGCTGGAAAGGGACTGGTAAGATAACCATACCGGATTGGGTAGGCTTGTGCGTGATAGTAGCTTTGCAAATTGAGATCAGTGTTAAACTTTATAGATTTCTCGCACAGGCCTAAAGATCAATTTGTCCTTCAGTCTCTGAATTAGAAGTATATCATGTTTTAAATTCTCCCCAACGAATAATGTGAACTAGATCGTATTCCTACTTCTAGTCTCAAAGACTTTGCCTCTGTCGTTGTTCCTATTTCTTTCTCTACTGGTCACTTTCCTTTGCCTTTCAAATATTCTCTTGTAACTCCCCTTCTAACGAAACAAATCTCGACGAAGAAAACCTCTGTAATTGCCGTTCTATCTCCAATCTTTCTTCATTATCTAAGCTAAATGAACGCATGGCCTTGCCCGGCTGAATGAGTTCGCCTACCTTTCTCACTTCTCAATCCCTAGAGACCAGATTATTGTGTAGAGATACAAGCAGTTTCAGCGGAGTGATTTCTAGAGAATCCATATTAGTAGGGATTAAGAAGTTAGTTAGAAGAAAGGTAATCAATCAACCGGGCAAGGACAATGCGTGTAGTAGGCCAGTAGGGCCCCAATGATCCATCCAGTCAGCCGCCTTCCCATTTCTCTCAACCTAAACACAACCGACCGTAACAGCTCCGCTGTTCCCTTGTAATTATCTTTCTAGTCTTTTGGCATCCGGACTTTGTTCGTCCCATTGTATCTTTGGACAACTCCTCTGACTTGATGCAGCGCTCGTTTAAGCTGGTCCCCAGTCCGTAGCTTTAGAAATTTTCGAGATTACGATTACGATTACGAAGCTAGAAGATAATTCTACAATGCTGGACATATACGTGCAGTTAACCCAAAGTCTAAGATAAAAAACAAGCTAGACCAGTTTAGTAATTTACTAATGGGTCTGTCTTAAAAGGCGAATAACCTAGACCAAATTTTAGCACTGTTTTTAAAACTGAAACTAGGTCAGACACGCTGATTAATTAGACCGGAAATTGTGAATTTTGATCGTTGTCAATTTGGTTTCGTTGTCTATTATTAGAAAGTGTCGGATGGTAGCATAAACTTATTTATTATAGCATTCTTAAAGCATCAGGTCACCTGGGCATTCTTCAGCAATCATGTGGATTGAATGAATATAAAACGCGAAATTGGTGCCAACTGGCAGGTGAGTTTCAACTCACTCAACGGTTCATCTCTTTCTCCGAACTGTTTCGGCGACTCCATAGATCATCTTCGTACAGTTACCCAGATCTCCTCCTGGATGACATCTAATCTCCTGTGCTTGAACCCATCCAAAACCGAATTCATACTTATAGGCCTACGCGACCAGCTCAAGAAAATCCCAGATCCCTCTGTCTCTCTCAGCCTGGACTTTGCCTGCACACACACCTTTAATACTAACTCTTCTGTCCGTAACCTAGGTGTGATCTTCGACCAAAACCTCAGTTTCTCTGATCACATTACCCATCTCTCCCGCTCTTGCATTATGCATATCCGTGACCTTCGCAGAATCCCCCTATGCTTGACTTTAAAACTGCATCAGCCATCGCCACATCCATAGTCCATGCTAAATTAGACTATTGCAATTCACTATTCCTTAACATAGGCTCCACCCAAATAAGCCACCTTCAAGCCATACAGAATGCTCTTGCTCATGCTGTCACCAAAACCCCCAAACACCATCACATAACTCCTGTTCTTAAATCACTACCCTGGCTTAAAATACCTGAACGAATCGAGTACAAAGTCCTATCACTTTCCTACAACACACTTCAATCTTCCCAATCCTCCTATCTTCGTCAGTTATTTACAATACAACTGCTTCGCTCAGCCCACTCCTTTTCTGCCCTAACACTTCTCTGCCCTCCTTTCATCCTTAAAATTTGGTAATTGCTCCATAGCCATAGCTGCTGACCTTTCTGGAATAAACTCCCTCCAGAAGCGCGACAGTTTTCTGACCCATCTTACAAACTCATCGACACTCCACCACTTGCAACTTCTGCATTGGCCTTTCACTGAAAACATTCCTCTTTCACAGATCCTATCCTGACACCCTTCTTCCTCTTATCTTTTTCTCCTCTCCAACCCCAAACACCATCCCCCATTGCCGCCACACTGTCTCTCCATCTGACTTTTGGATCTTGACCTGGAACTGAACCCTTTTGCCTGTCAATTTTGTTTTGACTGAGCACCTGTGAATAAGCTGGTCCCCGCGACATGGCTTTTGTTGGGCGCTGTAGAAATTTCGGAATTACGATTACGATGAGTTTCTGTAAATTCAAGTTGGGGCGATGGCTTCCACCTGACGCCCCTACCCCTTAACTTTCAAAAACGAATTCTTTACAGCAGAAATGTGATCGTGCGTAAGAAACCCGGCCTGTGTTGGAAGGATAAGTATGACAGAAATTCACGCAGAAGGCAGTGAGGCGTATAATAGGCCTTGTATGTAGTTTACAGAAAGAGGCTAATTATATCACTCATAAGATTCAGGCTACATACCTTTAATTTGGCATATAACATCTATATAATTTACACAGATAGCTAATTTACATTAACGCGCAAATTTTCTTGAGTGTTTGTGTGGAGACGTAAGTATTAAAGCATTTATAACTTTTTAACTATTTATGATAAAACATCCATTTTAAATAAAATCAGTCAATTAGTAATCTGCATGCCTAATCCAATGCAGTATTAAAACCACTGTTGAATTTTTCCAACTTAGGCCAGTTTTTTATTTGTGGTCGTAACTTGCATATTAACAAAATTCTGCATCACCACTTTATAATTTCAGCATTAGTCTAGGCGTTCAATGGGAATAATCCAAAAATAAAAGCAATTCTGCAGTAATAGTTCACTTCTTTATGGCTTTACACATTGCAAGGGGGGCCGTCCATAAATTACGTTATGCAGTTTTGCATATTTTTATCCCGTCCCTTTTTTTATTAGTTAATAGTAGCTGATGCTTATTTAGGCTTACATTCCTTTAGGCATCTGACATGGCTTCTGCTATGGTGCCTGTTCTGAGGGGAAGCGGCAGATGAAACTGGAACAACTTGCAACATGACTTTTGACAAATTACAGTACTGAAGTCTGGTTAAAAGGTCATTCATGAAGGGAGGGAATGGTGTGTCTTTTCAGTAGCACACTGTGTCTGTAATTCAACAATTGTAAGTTCGAGCCAACTGGGCTGACTCCATATACTGATCCAGGATTAGTTGTTTGTAAATGCTTGACTCGCACCTCAGACTCAGACTTACTTACTTTGAGTGTGTAATAAGAGTAATAAATTTTTTTTAAAAATTTGTAATTGTGGCGATGGTGGGACAGGATTTACATTTTACTCTTCCGTTACATGCAGATTATTATGAACAATTTTGGTTAAAAGGAAAAGAGAACTTGGAAGTGGCTTGAGTAATTGTCATATGCCCAGCGGCTAGATGTATTTGAGGTCATGTGTATGCGGGCAGTTTGCACCCATTGTTACATTAGCAGCCAGGGATAATCAGTCTTTCTGTTTAACTGTAGTAGCGTAGCTAGTTAGGACTAATTAGCGTGATTATGGCAAATAACAGAGAGAAATATTGTCATTGAAACAAAAAGGAGACCAAGTAGGCTAATTAAAAAATGATGTAATTTTGTATAGGTTTGGTGAAGTATGTGCGACACAGTGGTCTGCTGGGTGTGTGACCGAAAGGTTGTGGGTTTGAGCCTGCTGAATGTTGTCTCTGAAATGACTATTTGCAAATCATTTGTGCATGCATGCCTCTGTCACCAAGCAGCAGAATTTGGTACTGGAATAAGCTGGGAAATGAACATTAAGTCCTGCAATGCACTGGCTCCGCATCCAGGCCCTTGGGATTTGTCCAGTGCTGGCTCTACAGCTTAAGAAAAGGAATGAGTGCCTCTCCTAAGTTCCTATGGGGCACGAGACCGTTACTTGGTAAAGAATGTCTCTTCCTAAGCTTGTGTAAGTTATGGGAACATAATTAACTTGTGTATAACAGTTGTTTTAGTAGCTTATTATTTTTTATATTATAATTATATTGGTGTTATAATGATTATTATTAGCAGTACATGTAGTAGTAACGAGCCACTGTGCTATCTTACCATACTTTAGACAAGTGTTTACTGGTACCTTATCTTACAAACCCTTAATTGAATGATTACCTAATCCTGGCATATCTTGAATGAGCATTGAGCCATTGCCTCATCTTATTTTACCATATTTCACAACAGCCATTGCTTTACCTTACCTGGTCTGAATTTTGAATTTGGTTGTAGGTTCTGCAGGTGCAATGAGTCGTTCTGAGGAGGCGCGTTACAATGCAGTCCAGGTGACTCGTGTTGTCAAGAGCTATGGCCGTGGCAAGAGCCGAGCTGTTGTCTTAAAGAGGGTCAACATGACGGTTCCGTCCGGGTCAATGTAAAGATTTCAATTGTTAACCGTTAGCAGAAAGCATGTCACTTTGTTGGGGATACTATTGTCATTTCTTTAACTGCTTAGTCAAATTTCAATCAGTTCTTTTAACAGTGTGCCGTTATTATTGTTGTTGTTATTATTATCATCATCATCATCATCATAGTTTCACTGTATTATTATTATTATTGTTTTGTTGTTGTTGTTATTTATTTTTATTATTATTACTACTATGACTGGATTTTCTGCTGTCCACGAGCCATCCTCCTTTTCGCCCTGAGATAGGCATGTCGAATGGAGCAGACAGTCCTACAGGACTTTATTAATTAATTAATTAATTAATTTATTTATTTATTTATACAGAACACTTATATAGCGCCCCATCAAGAAAACTACTCAGAAGCGCTCCCAAACCAACCTCGGCGAAAGAGAACAGTCTTAAGAGAAGAATAGAAGATAGAAGTAAAATCCCAGGGCAGAAGACGTAGAGTAACATAATATTATTATTATTATAGTTATTATTCCTATTATTTTTATTTTTATTATTATTATTATTATTATGAGAAGGTATAATATAGGGTGATTGTTGTTAAGTCTGTTCCTGGGTTTTATGCTTTCTTTTTGTTAGTGTGATATCCTGCAGTTATAAAGGCAAGTTTTCATAATAAGATATGCGGCAAATGTGCTTAGGTGTCAAAATGCAAAACCAAAGGGACGTGACATCCAGTTTTTTGGTTTACCTATTTGGTTATAATCCTATTTCTAGGCAGCTACATTACTGACTTCTAACCATCCCAGCAGCTTTGCTGTAATTGCCAGCAGAGTCAGTAAAAGTGGAGAGGTGAAGAAAACAGTTTTTAAATCTTATTCATACCAGTATACTGTATGGCTGAGAAGTGATATTAACATTTGTAATATTTATATAGAGCCTCTTCACGAAAACTCCTAAGAGCTGCCCCTAATGTGACAACACAAGAACACAACTGAATAAACGGGCAGAGAAAGGACAAGAAGCTTATGTCACAGGTTGCATGGGTGCAACATGAGCTTCTTAAACATTGCTTTTAAACTGGTATGATTTTACGCATCTTGTAGTCACAACTGGTGTTTTCTGTGATGTAATTACCTTAAATTTATATAGCACCGCTATATCTTAAATTAATATAGCGCCGCTGTATATGTCTGTATAGGGTGATAGGTGTTACTGAACTGTAAGTCTTTTCCTGGATTTTGCTTTCATTTCATTGGCTGTGGTATCTTGCAGTTCTTTTGTATGGTCATTTGTCACAGCTATGGTCTGCTTGGCCCAAGTGGATGTGGCAAGACGACCCTGCTTCGGTGTATCATGGGTCGATTGAAAATCGACGAGGGTGACGTGATCACCCTTCGTAAACCACCTGGAACAGTGGGACATCATGTTCCAGGAAATTTGGTTGGCTATATGCCACAGGTATGTGGGAAATTATTGTCGAATGTGAAATTATAGAAAGACTGGGCAAATGGTAATCTCCAGTCCTCATGGCGCCAGTGACCCACATTAAAATTAATTGTCTGCACGCATGATCCCAGGAGTTGAATGATCTTGCAGTACAAATGCAGAAGTGGGTTGGTGGCCAGTCCTCTACCTCGCTGCCTGCTCTTCCCACCAACAATGTACTCATTTTATAGCGGGGGAACTAGTGGAGCAGAGATTTTTAGCATCTTTCTGCCTTGTGGGATTTTTACAGTCCCACACACGAGACAGTCATTGACTCCACTTTCAAACTAGATATTTTGTAATCTGTTTTTGTAGGAACTGAGTTTGTACACTGTGTTCACGATCGGTGAGACTCTGAATTACTTTGGACGAGTGAATGGAATGACAGCAGATGCTATAGAAAGGAGAATTTCGTTTCTTATCCAGTTCCTCCATCTTCCAGAAAAGAAAAGACTCATTCATGAGCTCAGGTCTCTAACATATGATCATTATGTTGATAATTCAACGTATTGTCCCTTTGTTTGAGCACTCGGCTTGTAATATGTGAAGCCTGCAGAACGTTTCTTTCTCATTAGCCACAACTTTGTCTTCTGTCGCAAGACCAGTTTTGAATTATAAAACACAGGTAGGAGGAACTGTGCCAAATTGCTCAGGCAATAAGTAGGCATGTCAGTGGGCACCGAGAAGCCTGAGTACCCGCCCCAAAGGGTAGCACTTGGGCTGTGAATCATGACCCAAAACCCGGCTGTTGTTTTATTCCACAGCTTAATGATGTGCAGTCGTCACTGGCCTGTAAAGCCATGGTGTGGGAGGTATTGGGTTGTAGTCGTTAGTTATCAGTCAGTCAACCATATAAAGTAACAAATTTGTTTAGTTTCTAGGCATCAGCAGAAAGAGTGCCCTGTCTTATTGGTGGGCTGAAAGATGTCGTGTGTATGGTGACTGCTTAACTAACATTCAGTTAGGCCTAAGTGCATATAGTGACTTACGTGTGGCCTGTTGCATGATTAGTTGGGTACCCACTCATGGACTCGGGTTCCCGGGCTGAATTTTACCACACTGTTGACACCTCTACAAGTAAGTGCCACATCCTGTGATGCCCTGGCTTGGTGTCCAGAATCTTGGGGCATATTCCTTGCCAGTTCAAGGGCCTAATTTTGCAATTGTGATTGTAATTGCAAATTTATATAGTGCCGCTTCAAGAGACACTCGTCAAAGGCGCCCCAACCTTAAAACGCAATACCACAAGTGAATAGAATAGTTTTCAGAGTGCTTATGGATAAGAGACAAAGATGGACTAGGATGTTGCAGGATTCCTGGCAACTTATTCCAGAAAGATGGACCATTCACAGCAAAACTTCTGTGCTGGACCCTGGAAGTTTGGGCCCCCAGAGCAGCCTGGTCACTTGGAGCTGCAGAGCAAAGGAATCTGTGGCCAGGGATGGAAGAGGCTGAGACTCTCAGCTCCTTCAGATAAGATGGAGCACAGCCTGCAAGACACTTATGCATAAGCGTTAAGATGTTAAACAAAATTTTTTGCATAGTTAACTTGTGCAGTTCTTCCCACATAAAGCTGATAAATATGCCCAAGCCTAAGTATACTGCCGCTCAGTAGATCCATGATATTTCAAGCAGATTGTAACTGATTAATTTAGCCTTCTTATTTGGCATTACCATAGTCAGTCCTGGTGTATATGTGTCAGGGTAATAGCTGCTTGAGTTGTAAGTGAGCGATGTATGGTGCAAATCTTTCATGCATCATAGCACTTGTGCTGTCAATTGCCATTGTGAAGCACTTTAGAAGCAGCTTGGTACTTACAATGCCCTATAAATTGTCGTTATTACAACTACAGTTACCAGTACACAATGCACCAATCAATGGTCATTTCAAAAATCATTCGTCATTGTCATTTCTCAGGTGTATACCCATTTTCTTGGTTGCAGCGGTGGACAGCAAAGACGCACATCTTTTGCAATCGCTCTCCTTCATGAACCAGAGATCCTGATCTTGGATGAGCCAACTGTAGGAGTTGATCCTGTCTTACGAATGAGGTGAAGAAAGGCTAAGAGCTTTCAATAAACCTGATAAACCTGACTTTTAAGAGCTAAATTGACTTTGGGATTTGCCTTTCTTTTGATATGTTAGCATAAAGAATTGAGCTTGTTGTTATTTATATGATTTCTCAAAAGGCTTTTTGGACGAATGTTGGAAAAGCTTCAAAATGAATAAATGTTTCTTTTCAGGATTTGGGATCATCTGTTGACTATCTCCCAGTCATGTCATACAACTGTCATCATCACGACGCATTATATTGAGGAGGCCCGGCAAGCTCACATGGTTTGTTTCTTGCAGATTGTGTCATTTCTGTTACTGATGCACATAGATTGCAGAAGTCATTGCGTTCATCTCACGCTCCTGTACATACCTTCTAGTGCTTTTGAGCCTCCTTCTGGAACAGTTTGTCACTGAAAATGCACACTTTTCCACAGAGGCAGCACAAGAAACATTTTCCTACCACTTTAAGTTGGATTTTTTGTATATCCTTTAAATAGCTGTGTTTAGCACCCATGTGATGTTCCTAATAGGCGCTGTTTAAATAGCTAAGTACATACTTACTTGCACTCAGATTCGCCTCATTCGCATTTCTCGCCTCGGATTTGCATTTCTCACATCAGACAGATTCCCATATCTATGTGACTTTGCTTGCGTTTTGAATTTTATTAATAATAATAATTTAATAATACATTGAGTCGTCATGACATCTTTGTGGTCATAGCAAATATCTTGCAAGTACTGCTGTAATATTTACAATGCAAGTACTGCTGTAATTTCTAACATGCAAGTACTGCTGTTATTTGCTGTATCGTGCAAGTACTACTTCAAAGATTTTATAACTGATGAATTAAATGCGTTGTCTATCAGCATAAATGTGCTCAGCCAGGATTTGTGTTATAACAAAACATGTTCTCAATGGGTCATTATTTTAACTGATTAATTATTCATTATATATTTCTTTATTTCTCAAAGTCTGCTTATTTATTTTATTCTTGTGCCTCTTTTGCTGTGATAGCTTTCATTTATAAAGAATAATACCCAAAGGGGTAGCCATGGGAATGAAATGTTAGCGAATACACTTTCTTAACATGAGCAATTGAAGGCAGGTGACCAGCTCTCTACTTAACCATCTGATCTTCCCATTGTGCCGTCAGTTACACATTTTTTGGCTAGTGAGCACAGTTGGAATCCTGGTGGGGATCTAAACCCCAACCTCTGGTTGGAGAGTCTCGCATGCTAACAACAAACCATGCCTGTTCATTCGTTAAGTGTGATGAAATTTTAATTACAGGTTGGCCTAATGAGAAATGGTTATCTCTTGGCCGAAACAACACCAGCTTCGTTGCTGGCAAAGTATCAGATGTCGGTAGGTATTTGAGCATAAGATGCCGTTGAGGTAATACATATCATGTAAGCTGCTAAGATGGCTAACTCCAAGAGGAAGCCACATGTGTTAAGTGAAGTTTTACTGGCACCATAATGTAGAAATGGCAATGCTCCAGAGAGAATCTCGTCATAGATGATGCAGAACCCACTAAAAGACTTAACCCACTAAGAACTAAGAATGAATTCGGTGAAATTTGGCTACTGAATACTGTAAAGGTTTTCTTTAATAAATAATTTTTCAACGGGCTTTCGTAGTTGTAACTGTAGTTGCAGATTGATATAGCAACACTTCAAGAGAACCTCATCAGAGATGCTGAGAGAATATCAAGAATTCCATTTGGCTCTGAAGCTCAAGAAGATTTGAATCCGCATTAAGTCGCATTGTATTTTGGTCTGTCAGATAGCCATGTCATTGTGCTTATGAGCGGTTTCCTCAGGGCGTTCTGTACATTAAAAAGGCGTTGTGTTGATGCAAACATTTTCAACCTATGTTAAATTTAAGTCTTTAGATCTGTTACTTAAATAGCCTATGCAGTAGCACCTTTAAGAAGTTTTAATAGGTGCTGCAAAAATATAACCAGATACGCATGAAGCATTTGCCAATGGATTGCTACAATTTTGTCTTTGTGATACCAGTTATTGTAAATGTAACCATAAGTTTACGTAAAGGCATAAGCTGTGCCCAAGAAATGCTGGTATGATTAGTTAAGCTAATTGCTTATTTGAGAATCAGCTGGTCAATTACTCTTGATATGATGGAGCCAGTTTTGATGGACACTTTGTCACCTTAACTGTAGTAGCTGTTGCTTACTTTCTTAGTTGCTAGAAGTTGTGTTCTTCCTCCTTCATCTTAATCACCTATTCAATGCTTATTCAACATTTTAATTGCATATCGTCAATGCTTCATTGTAATGGCTGTTGTTGTTGCTTGCTTAGTCACTCGAAGACGTCTTTTTGCACCTGTGTGAAAGGGAAAACAATGAAAATGGATCTGTTGCAGTAGATGAATCACATACCTTGACTTTGGTTGTCAATGGTGATTCAAACAGTACTTCAGTGGTATGATTATTGAATTCAAAAAACAGTGTAATGTAATGATAAGGATTTGGGACAGGACTCTGATGCTTGTAACAACTTGTTGTTTTCTTTCTCCTCCTGCAGCTTTTGATATTGTGATGATGAGGATGCTAATAGACTTGAGTCTTGTGAACAGGGTGATGATATTGATGACGACGATGATGGTGATGATGAACAATAATGGTTATGCTGCAGATGAAGGTGATGTGATGATCATATTGATCATAATTCTTAGTACTTGTTCTGACAGTTGACGCTGTAAAGCATGAAGTAGCTTGCTACTGACGATGCTATATAAATTGTCGTCTTAACATTACATTATAGTTGTGGCAGTGGTGGTGGTCGTGACAGTAACCTGACAGTGATGAACGTGAGATGATGAAACTGAGTGATGACTGATGAACAATGATGCTGATGATGACAGTGATGAGTAACCATTCTTCAATTGATAGCCATAATTTAAAATTGTTGTAGTTAGGTGTAAATTAGTTTTGATTTGTTCATCTATGTAAAGCGAGTTTTTACTGAGTTTTACGTATTGCACTTATTTTCGTTAGCAAGGCCAGGTAATCTGAAACTGAGGTGCTAGACAAGTGTCCTTGAACAGCTTGTCCAGGTTCTTTACAGAGTCCACTTGGCAGGCTCAAACTTGCAGTTGTTGTATTAAACATCGACTGCACTACCAAATAGACCCATGAGGGTACAGTTCATTAGTTGCTTATCGTGAATGCATTAATGTTTGAAGTTTATATTTTTTCAAACGTTTAGAGAGAGGTCAGTGAAACATCTCCACTGCTGTTGAGTCATCGAGACCCCCAGGCTCCCACAGTCAACTGGAATCGAGGTATTACTAATCGTTTCAATTTTAAGCTGCTTCATGTGAATTATTGTTATTACTATTACTAAATCCTTTAATTATTCGTATTATACTCCTTCTTCTTCTTAATATTTTTTAGTGCCCGAGGTAGCTATGATTCCTTGGGACTTATAAAAATGGTTTGGAGAAATAAAATCTCTTGGTTGGCTATAATTTTTGTTATTATTATTATTATTATTATTACTACTATTATTATTATTATTTTAAGCCAAGGTGTACGTAATCCCTGATTTATTGTGCTGGGCATATACCCCAGGATGCCAGGGCCGTTTGCGTACATCTGTTGTTAATGGGTCCTGTGACTTAGTACGTTATGAAGAATCCTAGCTTTTACTGTAACTTAAATGTATCTGTATTGGATTAAATAAATGAGTATATGACGGAGTTTTTATAGACACTGCGTCATACCTCCGGACGCTGTGTCTTCTTCCATCTGCAAAAGGGACGGACTGTTGGACAGTGAGGCAACTGCATGCTTTTGGCAGCAGACCACAGTCGCCTTTTTTTGTTCTTCATCCATGATGTCACGCTGTCCTAGAACTCTGAACATAGTGTCAACTACTAATCTGAATGGGAATCTGTTGATTTTGGCTCTATGTGTGTGAAGGAGCCCACCAGTGGTGACTTTTCTATTGTCTGTGCTCTGTTGGCTTATTGATGAACTTTTTGTTGTTGATGAACTTTAACATTATTTAGACTGGTGTAGAGTGTGCTTCAAATTAGTTTTTGTTGAAGCAGTACTTTACAAATTTCTAATTACAGTTACAATTCTGCAATCTCTTTAGATCTGACTTTGTATAAGAAGTGTAGATGGTTTCTTCCAAATATCTGGAACGTGATTGCGCTGACCATTAAGAATATAATGATACTCAAGAAGCGGATTGGGTAGGTAGATTTACAGTGAACTCATTGCTTTTCAGATTAGATGAATTCTAAATTTCTTCATTAAATCTGATACTGCAGTTAATAAAACTTACTTTTGTTCAAGTGTGAGGAATTTTCAAGGCAAAACTTTAGCTTGTGATATATCTGCTATTATCTGGGATTTATGACTGCATGTTAAAGTAGCCTTTTTAAAATAAGCTTTTCTGGAATTGTCATTTGTATCTGAAGGCCAGGGCCATCATATGTGTAAACCAAGATCAGATGTATATAATGTATATATTGGAGATCAAGGTTACATGCACCACGAAGAAGGTTATATATGACATATGAAAAACGGAGTAAAGTTTACCAAAAATTGCTTCAGTATTCTTTGTAAAATTTAGCTAATAAAAATCAAAACCTAAGTTAAATGAATATTTGTTTTCAACTGCTAACAAAGCATGTGGTAGAGTATTTAACATTGACTAACATTATGCTGGCAGCCAACTTCACAAATCTGTTCTATTGTACTTTGAGCTTGCGCTTTAAGTTGAAATCGAAGTCTAGTTTTTGGATCACCAACAGTTTAGACAATCAGGTCTCTTCATCAACAGGCGTGAAAGGGAGAACTCAAAGGTAACGAAATGGGTCCCGTTGTAGAGATTTGCCCAACTGCGCCATAAGGTTGTAGAGGTGGTAGCGTCAGTGACCGGTTTCTTAAATACGAGTTATTATGTACTTTTATTAACTCGAGGCAGAGATGATTCCTCAGAAATGAAAAAAATTAGGATAGGAGTAGAAAATAGTTGTAAACTATCAATTACTGACATCAATTATGTCAGTATATAGTTTTTTTAGTATGTTGAACTGTTCATTTTTAGAGAAAGTGAAAGTGTTAAAACTGCTTGTTTACATTACATGTGTGTAAATGTTTCAGTGCTCTGATGTTTGAGTTTCTTCTGCCGGTGATCCAGATAACTCTATTCTGTCTCTGCATTGGTGGCAATCCTCATAATATCAAAATTGCCATCGTCAACAACGAAACTTGCTTGGTTCCTTTGCTTTGTGGCAGTTCGCTCTTCCTTGAGAATCTCAATTCTCATCTCATCACTCAGGTATAAAATCAGTCAGTCCAATGCTTTGAAGAGTGTAAGGTAAACAGACTTTTATGTTGCACTACCTTGGAAAAGCTTAGCAGTTACAGCAGTAATTCACCATCTTACAGTTTTCAGGTTTTCTGAGTTCAGTGGATGAGGAAAAGCAACACAACAGCTGTCCGGTGTCCTGTGAAGAAGAGGCGTCCCTTAACGTAGCTCCGATAGGCAGCCATGGTGTATGAAGTGTAGGTGACTTCATTTTCTTAGCGTCAGCATATGAAGTGGTTGGCTAGCTCTCTCACCATAAGATCTTCCCACTGACAGTGTGCAGTCAATGTACTCGTTTGTTAGCTGAATTTGCTAGTGGGTGAAAATGGAGCAGAAATGTCAATAACAGCTTTCTTGGTAGGGATTTGAAGCCCCAACTTCTGGGTTCCAGGACACTAACCACTACACTGTCATATACCCCGTCACAGTTCAAGGACTGCCCCTCAAATGCTGTAGATAGAGCCAAAATGCAAAAGCATTGTGAATCAATCTGCTGCTGTGCAACCTATGTGTGTTTCAGCTGCACTAGAACTGAATCATCTAAACAATTAGAAATTTTGTGCCGTCTGTTCTCTACAGGAAAACTATAACCACAAGTTTGATGATGCAATGAAGGCAGCCAAGGATGGGCTTACGTGGGGCATAATTGATATCGGCGAGAATTTTACAATGGACCTCATCGCTCGATTCAGCAAGGAGCCCCTAAGCAATGCGACAATAGAGGGCAGCACAGTGCATCTCTATCTCGACATGACCAGTGAGTTGAATGGGCTAAGGTCAGAGGTCATTCATTGGTTTTGAGTCTACTGTGAACTGAGACGTTGGCAGAAGCCATGTAACCTGTTATTAACCGTCTTGTTCATTTTGGCTGATAAGTTCATTATTTGTAGAACTTGTTCGATAATTTATCTGTGTTCGAAAGACTAATGTTCCAAGTCTTAAGTCCAGAGCTATATCCTCAGTCTCCTTTGGATTTTGTACAATTTTTGGGTGCTATTCAGACGCCTACCATGTAATCCTGACCAACACTTAGAACTGGTGGACTTACAGCAGGTTCAATGATTTGTGTTTGAACTGATTTGGACAGACTTATATCTGTGACCAGGAAATTGTACATATAGTTATGCAACCACAAGCGAGGGTCTATGGAGATAAATTGTTTATGAGAGGATGTCTAATAAATAAGATTTGTGCCTATAATAAATAAGTTGTTGACCAATGTATGTACTGTTATATATGAATATATTGTCTAAATATATTGTGTTTAGAGCATCTGCATCCTGTTTTGGGAAAATGTCCCTTGTGGAGAGAAATCCCTGTTGCTGCCCATTTCTCTGCTTACCTTCCCTCCCCCCCTTCTAACTGAACTAAATGGCAGACCACGTAGCAACCGTCCGGTCTGACTGGACCAGGGACCATGGCTACTCGTGTCCTAGCCATTAATATGATATAGATTTTGACAGAGTATGTACCTGTCATAAATGAGTTGTTGAGGGAGGCATGTACGGTAATAGAGAAGTGATTGCCTTATCGTAAATTATCATTAGAAACTCTATGCATGGTTCATTCTTGTGTAGACCAGCAGATCAGCTTGACACTGGAGCAAGAAATCTTACAAGCATTCCAGCGATTTGTCCGACAGATGTTGGAGAAGTTTCAGATGAATCCAGCTATAGCTGAAATACCAGTCAAGGTTTCTACTCCTTTTTACATGGCCAGTGCATCACTGGTCTAGCTCTTCACTCTTTGCTTAGGTAACTACCATTTGCTGCTGTATGGTGACAGAGCCAAATTAGGCAGAGAACAAGGTTCAGGGTCGTTACAGCAAATCTGTTCAGCAGCCTCAAACCTATAGTCGTTGGATCACAGGGCAGGTGCACTCCCGAATTGACACTTGTGTAGCTGGGTCAGATATTTATATAGCGCAGGATTGTGATGGTCTTAGCAGCACTGAATCGTGGTTAATGTATCTCTTCAGCCACACAGAGGAGATCTTTCTAGAGGTCTGTACCGGATTCCTGCTGCGACAGTTATAGCGAATGCTCACGTACGTACATAAATGCATCTCTTTTGTGCTCACTGCTGAATTGTTTTGTGCTTTTCTCAGATGGAGCAGGCAATCTACGGAAGCCTGAATCCAAGTTTTACCACCTTCATGGCTCCTGGAATGATCATTTCGTATGTTTGTTGCTTTTGTTTCAAAACATTTCATAATAAGTAAATCTCTTTAGTCGTTTTTGTCTTTTATTTTGGTGGTGATTTGAAATTGTAAATGTTTAATTCAGATTGTACTGTTACCTTGATTTCAAGAGTTGCCTTTATCAGTCTTACTGACCACATGTATAGTCGTGTATTAAACTGCTTCTGAAAACTTCAAATGATAAACGTTCTGTTAGAATTATTACAATTACAGTAAAATAACAAAATTTCAAGTTTGCTTTCGAATGTGGTCTTATTAAAGATGAGTAAGGTTATCATGTTTGTGCTTCTGTCAAAATATCCTTCAACCCCAGGACCATACAATTACCACATGTGTTTAAGGGTAAATGCTGTTTGTAGTTTGAAGCGGACAGAAATCTGACTCCACGGTCTGGGTCTAGGTGTGTGTGAGTTCTATAACCAGTTCGTTTCTTCCTGGGAGTGCCCAGTGTGATCATCTCTTTTCTTAGTGCCTTTGTTTGATGTCTTTAACAATATATTATGGCACTGTGTAAATTATGATTGTGACAATTTTATTTTTGCAGGTATCTCAGATCTTGAAAAACTTCTCTGGCTCACATGGTGCTCTGTGCATCTCTTTGTACAGGCTCCTTGACCAAGCTTGCTCTGTCAGCTGCATTGGCTTCCTGTGAAATTCAGGATAACATTTAAGGTGGTTTGTCTAAACTACAAAAACCTTAACACGAGCACCGCTGCCTACCTTCAACCACTAGTCTGTCCTTATGTCCTTTTTCACAGCCTGCAGTCTTTGGGCGCAGATCTTTTGGCTGAGCCATGATGCAGAACTTTCATGAAATGGAACAAAATACCGTCGTTTTTCTTAAGCTCAAACTCTTGCTTCTTTCAGAAAAGGACTCAAAACTCACTATTTGTCACTGGCTTTCAAACATCTGGATCTTATGTCATTTTTCATCTGGTGACTGAATAACTGTCCCACAGATTTGCGTTTCTGTGTGACTTTGTGCACGTTAAATTTTTTTTATTAATAACGAAGGTACTATCCTAAATTGATTGTATATATCCTTTGTAAGTGCCTTTCGACTGTTTCCCTAGCAAAGGTGCTATAAAAAAGGTCTGATTTCTTACATTTTTTACATTAGTATTCTTGATTCTGGGTATTTTTGTATGTGATATTTTAGGATTCCGTTCTTCCTTGCGACGGGACTGACAGCCTTGTCTTTTGTCATTGAGCGGAAACAAGGTCTTCTTGATCGAAGCTTAGTTGCAGGTAGTCTTACCCATGAGTTTATCGTGATTTCTTGGTCTTATTAAGTTTAAAATCTGTCTTATAGTTCACAAGGCATTACTTTCAGCCAGCCAACAGATCTCTACTCCCTTCTCAACCCTCATGCCAGCACGTATTGCACTCGATCAACGGATACTTTGACTCTTGATTCTGTGCACCAGAACAGTGTTGGGCTGTCGGGCGTTCTCAGTAGCTCGTCCAAAGTCACTGCCAAGTTCCAAACATTTTGTCAGTTCTTTGCTGTCATTCAGGTCTAAACTTAAGTCTTATCTGCTTCAACTTGCTTACGAACTGTTGTCTGATTTCTGGTTGGCCTGACATACCGGATTTTGACTGGGCTTCTGCAGATTACAAACTTTGACTACGATCTCACTTCACTCGACCATCAACTGATATCTTGTGCATTATGATAACGATGCTGTTGAAGTCATTATGTTGGATTCCATAGTCTTATCCTTATTCTACAGTCTGCAGGTTCCATGGCCTTATGCAGATTCTTCTGTCTTACACTCTCGCATCATCCTTTGTATTCCTGCATCTTCATTAATACTTCCTACCAATTCAAAGGAATTGGTGTAAACAAGACTTGCACGCCTTCATAAGAACAGCACAAGATCGGGAACTGTGGAGACAAGTGACAATGCATGCAGTGGACACCTATGGGCTCATGGCCCATGGATCATGATGATGACCAATTCCTAACTTGATACTTCCTGCAGATCCCTAACTTAACTGTCTTGTTTCCCATTATCCGTTATAAACAAGGTCTTCTTAATGTGATTTATCTACATTAGATTTCATTGCATAACCTTCCTTACCTTACCTTACATTGCTTTATCTTACAGTTGAACCAGTTATTGAGAAAGAGTGACTGTTGTAGGTGTTGGTGCCGTGGAGATCATGATAGGCCATATTCTGACGCAGTTCCTGGTGATGCTAATTCAAGTTGCCTTGCTGCTGGCTATTGCACTGGCTGCTTTCAAGGTACACTTGCCCTTTCTGCTTTGAATTTTAGAGTTAAATGTACACTTAGATGGTCGGATTTTTTATGATGCATCTCCAGTGGATTACAGTTTGAGTAGAGTTTCCCTTGAAGCGACCGTAGATTGATGCCTTATCGATTATGATAACTGTGCTTTAGAAGTTATTAGATTAGATTTAGTCATTATGTGCCTCTCTTATTGCAGTCCTTAGAGATGAAGCCCTGGGTTGAGGATCTCAGTGCTGAAGTTCAGATTGTTCGACTACAACAAAATGAAAAACCGGCAACTGTTGTCTGACCATCTTTTAGACCTTGCTACAGAGGAGATTTCTTGAGTATTGATACCGAAATGTCTTCTTGAATTACGATACTCTGCATCCAACTCTGGATGGGACTGCATTGGTTGGTGCAAAAGTCCACCAGTGGTGACTTTTCAAGGCATCTGAGCATTATTTAATAATAATAACCCTACTGCTAATGATAATACAAGACTAGTAATATAAATAATCAGTTACCTGTGAATTTCTATCATTACTTTTCTATGAACTCTTAATATGCATGGTCATTATACGTGCTGATCTCAAAAATATCACAAACGCACTGTTCGCACTACTGCTAGACAGTTCAGTATTGTAATTTGTGGACCATTGACACTTTGGAACTCTCCGCCAGCTGTAGTCACGAGCCTACCAACTTTATACCAGTTTGAAACAAGCTTAAAATCCCATTTACACGAAGCATTTGGATAAGTTTTAGTATTTTTGGTTTAGCAGCAGCACAAATTACACTCATATTTCTGGGTAATTCCTAGATTATCTGTTGATCTGTCAGTGAAATGTTGTCACCTATCTGTCTGTAATCAGTGATGTAAACAGGGTGACCTTCATAGCGGAACATTTTGTTTTTTTACGTTTGCCCAGTGACACCAGTGTATGTACTTGGCTGTAATTGTATGAAGTATTACGGTGATCAGTAAAAAATTTGATTCTGAAAAAATACAAGATTAACGTGGCCGATGTCAACTTAAGTCTTTTACCCTTATAGATGAACTTTTTGTTCTCATCGAATTCTTAGTGTGACTAGATGACCAACTGTTATTTAATGATCTGTTTAAACTGGGTGACAGAATGCCAACGGTGGTTTATTTTAGGCAAAGGTGCTATATGAATTTACTAATGCAGTGCAATGCAATTTTTTACAGATACCATTTGAAGGTTCCGTCGTGCTAGTTGTTATTCTGACCCTGCTGCAAGGATTGACAGGAATGGCTCTGGGTTAGTCTCCATCTTTGAGAGGTTCTCAATGGTGCTATATAAATATCTAGATATGTATACATCTTTTTGTCAGATCAATGAATGTAACTGTCTCTTACAGAACCTCTTTCAAATACTGCTATGGTAAGACAGGTGAAGCATTTCAAGATCTGCATGATTTGACAGTGAACTCCAGTTTTAGACCTTGCAAGGAAAAGTAGTAGAAGTCCCTTTAGTTAGACCCGAGAGGCAGCCACGAGTATGAAGGACTAGCAGCTGCACTTTATTTGGCCTTGGCATATGAGGTCAGGTGACCAGTCCTCTCCCTTGCTGTCGGAAACTTCCTACCAACAATGTATGGTCAATGGTTGCTTTATGGTTGAGTTTTCTCTCGAGGGTGCGAGTGGGGAGAAATATCGAAATGTATTTCTGCCCTGGCAAGGATTTGAACCTCCAACCACTCGGTTGACAGTGCAGCCCGCTAACCACTAGAGTACAGTGCACCCCCGCAAGGTCTAGTTGAGACCTTGTTGGTTAGAAATGCCAGAAGTAAATAAAAACTTCAGAGAGGAGATGAGTTTTGAGATTGGATCTGAATTACCTGGAAGAAATTACGAAACAAAGAGAGGTAGCAGCTGCTGGCCATGTTGTATTCTAACCTTCTGACTGACTGACTGACTTACTTACTGATTGATAGATTGATTAATTTGTTGATTAGGTTTCTTGATATCGGCCGTGTGTGAAGAGGAAACTTCAGCAATTCAGTTTGCTCTCGGATCGATGTTTCCGAATCTTTTGCTCAGTGGTAGGTATTCTCTGTTGGTGTAATAATGCTCTAGATGTTCCCTTATTAATATACAGTACATATATGCATATATATATGTATATATATATATTATGTGATAAAACTTGGAAATTACAATTGGTCATTAGAAACATTTAAAAGTCTGAGACTTAAAAATAAATTTAAAATATTTTTAAAATATTAAACTAAAAATAAGGTTATCAAGATTCCTTGGAAACTTGAAAAGCTCATCAGAAATGTTGGAAACTAAACAATTATTATAATAATATCATTATTATTATTATTATGATTATTATTACTATTACTATTATTATTATATTGCATTTATTATGCACACAAGGTAAGTAAATCTGAATCTGAGGCATGAAGCAGTTTGAGCGAAGGACTTGTGCAAGGTCTCTACGAAGTAACTGCCTCAGAGGAGGCTTGAAACTCTACTCTCCACATTACAAACAGACCGTTTTAACCGTTTTGCTACCATGCCTCGTAATGGTTTTTGTTGCAGGTATCATTTGGCCATTGGAGGCAATGCCTATCTGGCTTCAGTACATCTGCTACTGTCTGCCGATGACGTTTGCTGGAGAGGCCATGAGGAGCATCTTATCTCGCGGTGTGTGGGCTTTAATTTTATTAGCTACATTTGACGAATAAGTGGTTTAAATAAATAAATTTTGCATTCGTTGCAGTCCTAGTTACTTGACACAGTCTACTGTTGATGGATTGATGTGGTAGTTCTGTGCACGGCAGTGGAAAGATCTTTCAACCTCAGGACCACATCTGGAGTTTGCGGTCGTCCTTCAAGGACAACTGCAAAGAGGGAAGCGAGGGATCACCCAACTGGACAAGGGAGAGGGAGGGCTCCAAAGTAGATCGCTTGTTGTCCACGGCATTTATGGATGACCCCTTTCTGTGGAGGCTTACAAACAACCTTTATCTTGTTTTTTTACCTGGATTTAAGAAGGTTCTCTTATTGAAGATGATGGCTCCAAAGTTAAGCACACCATTTCTAATAACTTGCCCTAAGCAACCGTGCGCTAAGGACTTACTCGAGGTCACTACTGTGATCTCGTGGTAGTCTATTAGTACAAGACTGACGCCCATATTTTTCAAGCAAATAATATATAAACAGTGCAGCATAGATGGAGCTTACTCCTGGCCTATTGTGAATGAAGTTATGTTAGCCCTTGCTGTAAAATATACAGAGAAAACGGTAATAAATTTTCGAGTTTCTGTTGTCTAACATTGGATTTGTTTGTTGCAGGTTGGGGCCTATCCCACGTGCAAGTATGGCGAGGCTTTGTGATGAGTATTGGCTGGTGTAGTGGCCTTATGACGTTGTCTGCCATCGCCCTCGCAGTTCGACGGTTCTAGGTGAATTAGTTGTTGTCACCAATTTTACTTCAAAGCAACAATAAGAACAATTTCTTAGCTTATTTGTGGGACACAATATCTTTTTATGCATAGGTTCGTGATTATATTTTATATTTGTGTAAGTTTTATATGGAATTTTACTGTCAGATTGGTTTTGAATCTTAAATGTCAGTGTTCAGATATGTTAAAGAATTCTTTGTCTGCTAGAGTGTTGAAGTTATGTCTTGGATATTCATGTGACTGTAAAAATCTTATTCCAGTGAATCTTGAATGTAGAATCTGAGCAATATTTAAGTGTAGTATTTTTTGAGCATTGTAGAAATTGGTTTAAAAATTGCTGGGCCACTGAACGAGTTTTTGCAGCTCAACTGAAAGTGCTATTTTAATGAACAACTGAAACTGGTTTTCGATTTTCTGTTTTTTCCTGTTTTTTTGTGATGTGTTCAAAACTAGTTTTCAGTTGTCTGCTGTAATGGTTTTTCCTGGTTCTTAGAAACCAGTTTTTAACTGTCTGCTTGATTGAATGAGTTTGTGAACTTCTGTTGAAAGAAATTTGCTAAGCAATTTAATTTATTTTCATGCTGTTAGTATATACAGGTCAAGTGCCAGTTGTTAAAATGAGTGTTATGTTTGTTTTGAATTTGTATAATTCGTTTTGGTCGCATATAAATAATTGGACAAAGGCGTGACATTATAACTGATTTTAAGCACATTCTGTAATACACAATCCATGTTTGAGTGTCCCTGAAGATGGCCAGTGTCAAGATTTGAGCACTATAGAGTTTGCCAGTGTCAAAACTTGTGCACTATAGAATATTTGAGGAATAGAATGCTTGATGGCTAGATTATTTGAGGACTAGACTAGTTGAGGAATAGAACAGCTGAGCACTATAGAATAGACGGACTTGGTAAGGAACTGTTGTCTCGTGTCTTACTTTTTCTGTTACTGTGAAACTAAATCCAGATTTAGCTGTTGTTAATTTCGTGATTGCCAAATTAGGTTATGATAATTTGAACTCGGTGACTGTTGAATTAAACCGTTTGAACTGGTAATATGTGTTTTCCCTAATTATGGCCTAATAACGCTGATGGTGGTGGTCATGGTGGTAAAGGAAGTGGAGGATGCGACGGCGGAAATGGTTGTCGTGGAGGACGAGGAGGTGGTGGCGGCGGTGGCGGTGATGGTGACATACCTCTGTTATTTTGTCTTATTTTGATTGTTACGTCATAGGAATTCCACCAGCGTGATGCATTATTTAGTGGAGAATCCTATTGTTTATGCTTACTTGATATGACGTCATGGGAATTATGATTTGTTGATGACGGCATCACTTTAAAGGACAAGTTACTAGTTTCAAAGGCATTTTAAAGGGATTTTACTGAAGGACGCCATAGAATTCTTTCTGATTGCCTTTCGAAGTTGTTCTCTTGGGCTTCTTTCATCTTGAAACGTTAGTGGCAATTTCTGATAAAATAAATTTTATTTGACGGTGAGGAGGAGTTAAGCTAATACTCTGTGCGGCACGGTTGTCTGTTCGGTAGGGCTCTGGGTCTGTAGTCAAACGATTGCGGGTTCGAGTCTGGAGAATGGACCGTGTAAAGACCCTGGACAAGTTGTTCGCCCACACTTGTGTAGCGCCCAGAGACGTCGATCCGTAGTAAACATTGGAGGGGCCCGGGCCTAAAGTGGGGGTCTGGGCGCAAAGCCCCTGTCGGGTTCCAGAGGCAAAGCCCTTAGTATGGGGTCAAGAATAGGCCTAATACAGGAAGAATGAGAACTTTATCAGTGCATAGCTGCCTTTTACTGATTTTACAGGTAAAATATTGCTGGCCAACCAATGGCCGAGCTCTCATACTCAAAATATTGCCTGAGCACGGGTTCCGGGGGCACCCATATGATTGACGCCTCTGGGAACATTGGTGTCAATGTAAATCTGTGAAGTAGCACCGCAAGAAAAAAAATTGCATCAGAAAGACCAGCGTAACTGCTTCCCAAATAGAGGTGTCGAACCATAGGCCACATTTAGTGAACACATTTTTCCTTTCTACTTCCTCTAATAAAATTACTTTTTTAATTCTAGATCCCAAATTTTTCGTTAATAAAGACTGGATTGGACCCATATAGATTCCTTGGATTGGACCTAAAGACTATTCTTTGAGCATAGACAAAAGTAAAACCATAATTCTTTTCAAAAATGTTTTAATTGCATTAGCAAGATGGCAGCACAGGTTCATTAATGTCAGTTATATTCGCTAGGTGACAGCACGGTTTTGAAAAAGACCATTAGATCAAATTGCGCGCTGGTTACACGAATCCTATGCACGTGTTGACCACTCCTTCACATTCCTTCGGACTGTACGTTTGGCTGTCCCTGTGCTTGTCTGTCGGCCTGTCTGTGTTTATGGCGGATTAGGCAGCTGGAAAGTGTGCTGCCTGCAGATACGAGAAGGATTGTTGACGTTACTACTACATTTCGGACGCTTGATTTCTTTGTTTGCATATAATTAGTCATGTATGTTATTTCCTGCCCATCCCGCTGAGCACCTGCTTTTAAAGGTTTCGCTGTGAGTTTGGCGTTGCCAGATCCATACGTAATACACCTGCCTACTTAAAATAGTTTTGCCGCCCTTTCTCGGATCTGGCTGGTCACCGATCCCTTATTAAATGGGAAAAGCCTGAACAGCGCCCTTTTCTTCGGCCTCGGCTGTGCTACGGCGCTATATAAATTTTATTATTATTATTGTTTGTTATTGTTCTTGTTATTATTATTATTATTATTATTATTATTATTATTATTATTATTATTATTATTATTATTATTATTATTATTATTATTATTATTATTACTACTACTACTACTACTACTACTGCTACTATTATTAAGTGGGGAAGACTTAAGGGCAGGAACAAAATGTTGGAGGAAATGAATCTTCGGTGAGAAATATAGAAAAAAACTGATGTGGAGGGAAAAATGTTTGCATACATGTGCCACACCACTCTGGAATAAACTCCCCCCAGAATTGCCACAGTTTTCTGACCCATCATACAAACTCATCGATGCTCCACCGCTTGCAATTTCTGCTTCGGCCTTTCATTGAAAGCTCAAAACATTCCTCTTTCACAGATTGTACTCTGACACCCGTTCTTCCTCATCTCTCTCCCCTCTTCAACCCCAAACACCACCACCCGTAGCTGCCACCCTGTCTCTCCATCTGACTTTTGGATCTTGACTTGGAAATGAACCCTTTTACCTATCGATTTTGTTTTGACTGAGCGCCTGTGAATAAGCTGGTACTCGCGGCGCGGCTTTCGTTGGGCTCTGTAGAAATCTCAGAATTACGATTACGATTACAACTTTGTCACCAGGCAGTCAAATTTGGTAACGATTTATGCTGGAAAGTAAATGGGCCCGTGTCTAGGACCTTGGGATTCATCCATTGCCGGCTCAAGGATCAACGGAGCTGGAATGAACGCGTCCCCTACGTCCTAATGTTGGACATGGTAGCCTTATTGCAGTAGCTTCCAGTGTTTAACATCTTATGGCTGCCAGGGTCGTTGACGTCGACCTTTACCTTACTTTACCATTAAAGTCATGCGTTTACACAAAATATGCGTGGAGAGGTCAGCTAACTTACTTAAAAATAGAGGTGTCGGCGTGTATCCGACATGGAATGAACAAGTTTGTTCTTTACCATTTTCGCATCTTATAAAATTACTTTAACTGATGTTATGCCCTAATATTTTACTAATAAAAACATGGTTTAGCAAAAAGAAATATCTTCGAAAATAAGTAGAAATTAAACAGCGTCTTCTACATTGATTGTGAAAAGACGCATGCCTATTGAAAATGGTTCATTTGCATTGGCTAGCTGGGAGCACGATTTCAAAAGCCCATTGAGCTGGCAGTTTCAACACGAATTCCAAACACGTAAGCTATTGACTACTCCTTTTCGTTGCTTCTCTGATTGTTGTAATACAGCATTTGTAAAGCGCCTCGCATAACCTCTCAAAAACGCTCTAAATTTATTAATTACTGATTTATAACCGGATGTCAACACATTATATAATCAGCTTACGTGATTCTTTTCTTGTACCTCTACAGATGGGACGGATAGTTGAGTCAACTAGGAAAATTTTCTATACCTGGAGTTGAACCTTGGGAAACTAAGTAACTGGCTTTCAATTTCACCTCATTGCATTTACACCAAACAGTGATGAAAAGCTGATGAGCCTACCTCCACAAGTGCAATTTCACCATCAATATTGACTTGTTCAAAATTAACGAAATCTTATATCCATATAACTAACAATACAATACAACTTATATTTATAACGCGCCTTAATAAAACAATGTCTTACTCAAAGGACGCGTTACAACATAATAATTAGTTATAGTACTGAGAGAATAAATGAGTCTTAAGTTTTAATTTAAATTTATCTATTGAAGAGCATCTTCGAACAGATTCAGGTAAAGAGTTCCACTCAGCTGGAACAGAGGGCGCTTTCTTCGGCTAGCGATGCAGAGACTGTGTGGGGATTATAATTATAAAGGGCGACTATACGAATATGGGTATATATGTATCCACCCCATAATTACAAAACCATATGTACATAAGGTACATGTATATGGTTTTGTAACTGAAGAGACTAATTTAGCGGGTCGGCTTGCATCTGTACTGCCTGACTAGTCGAAGATGACATCCAGATGGCGATGGCCTTGATGTGAGAGCAAGTTGTATGACCTGCATTCCATTAATTTTTCAGGGTTGTGTCAAACATTGCTATAGTTCTGTGCCCCCGGCGACCTGTGTGGCTTAAAGTCTGTATGTCCAACTGCTTGTGACTCACTTCGCTTGGTCGACCTGCATATAATTATGTACTGTTGTAGTACATATTCATGTATCTGTCTTTCTGTCTGTCCGTTTGTCTACCTAAGCAAAAGTAGGCATAGACAGCAATACCTAGAGAGGTACGTACAATCGGAAATTACGGACTGGGATTGTTTACTAAAGTCTTAAAGTGAAGAATGACAACTTTTGTCAGTCCAGAGCTGCCTTGTACCGATTTTACAGCTAAAATATTGCCGGGGCCCAAGCAATGGCCGGGCCCCAGGCTCAAAATATTGCCGGGGCCCGGGCCCCAGGGGCACCCATAGGATCGACGCCACTGGTAGCGCCCCAGATTCAGACTTAATGACGGGAGTGTAAGTGCAGGGAGTCATTTACGCATGTGTGGGTGCGTGCGTGCGTATGTGTCGAGTTATGTATAGCGCCTTTTGAGAACCTCTTGTTCCTTTGAACAGCGTTGCCAACGTGGTAGTTGCATCCTTAGGCCTATAGATGCGCTACGTAAATCTATCCCTACAATGGCTACACTGTACATGTAGGAGATGATGGACTTTCTCGAGCTTTTCGGCTTCTACAACCCCGAGCGGCTCTTCAAGTACCGTCTGGAGCATAATCCATACTACCCGTTCACAGAGATCCTGCCTAAGGTCTTCGTCCTTCATGATGCCTCCAACTGGTACATCTTCGAGGCCAGCGCTGTCGTCATCCTGGCCTGCGTCTACATAATTGTCGTCGTCACTGCCCGCTGGCCTCTGCAACTCCTCGTCGTTCCCATTGTCTTCGTCCTCGTCGTACTTCCGGTCGTACTGCGCAGGCGCAAGAAGCGCACCCTGGTGTACGACGAAAACGCACTCATTTATGAATACTACATAGATGATGAACTCGTCTACCAGGGCCACTGCCACAACCTCTACATTCGGCTCAAGGGCGAAACCGGGGGAACAGAGGAGGCACATTACTATTCGGTCGTTGTAAACGGGTACGCCGTACGCGAATACCCCGTAACGATGGTCTCCAAGAAGCGGGAGAGGATGTACAAGATGGGACGAAGGCTGGCGTCGAATCTCAATCTGAACTTCTTCGACTCTGCCGATAAGTCGACGAACCACGTCATCAGACACTACTGTCCGCTGATCGAGAAAGTTCCAGAGCATCACGAAGCACACAAGGATGTGTAGCCTGGTGCAGAAAGATCTCGGACCAGTGCTACATGAAGGCTGCCGCCTCTGTCTGTCTGTCTGTCTGTATGTCTGTCTGTCTGTCTGTCTGTCTGTCTGTCTGTCTGTCTGTCTGTCTGTCTGTCTGTCTCGTATAGTTAGGGTAGCTCTACGTGGAAAGACCTTTGGTTAGAGCGTAAGCCTATTGAGTGGGGCGGTCCATCCTAGTATATAGATGGTTGGAATCAGTTGAGGGAATTTATTATTAGCCAGTGCCCCAGGATACCATACGCATCATAAATAGGGCAAACAGACTGTGAGAGACTTATGAAATAAATGAACCGTAACGAATAGGCCTTACTTAAGTAACGGTCAATTAGTAACTTGCTGACAGCTTCTGTCGAAACTCGGTGCAGCCACTCGAGCATCAGACAATGGGAAAGACAGCGGTACAAAGACATAAACACAGACAGACACAACAGGTGACAAAGACAGACATCGGTTACGAACACAGTTCAGAGATTCAACAATAAAAGCAGAGAGACAAACACACAGATAGATGTAGAGAGAATCCGAGATAGCAGCAGAGACAGCGATATACAAGCATACTGCATACATAGACATATACGTACATAGAGGCATTATACATGTATACATTCATTCATTCATGCGTACATACATACATGCATGCATAAATAGCATACTTACTGACGTGCGTGCATACGTACATGCATACATGATACATGCATACATACACACAAATACATACCTACTTCCAGAGACAGTTGCTGTATAGAGACCTTGAGCAAGTACTTCATTCACAATTGCTCAGCGTCATCGATTGATGGTTTGTCATTAGATAGTGGCGCTTAATAAATGCAAACATAATAATGCAGACAGACAGACAGGCACGTCGACCTTCTAACCAAGCTCCTGTGATATACTCTACTATATCTGAAGTACCATACTAAAGCAATCACAAAGGTATCGATCTAGGGTGAAACACACAATGACTACTTGATGCTGTGCATATGACACTGGCAAGCCCTGTGAAATTAAAATAATATCGAGCGCGGTTAGTAGCTTGCTTGGATGGATGACTGTTTTTGAAATACCAAGCTGTCTGGTCAACTAAGCCCGCCATCGCTCCGGTATCGGTAAACGGATATCAACGAAAGTTGGAATTGCAGGAGCTTCGTTAGTTTGGCCTTAGCGCTGGGCCTGAACGAATCCTGCGCTACATCGACATTGTCTGTTCCGTTCATAGACATCATTAATAAGACCCAGTTCATCTGGCTTGGTGGGCGCTTATAGCTCGCCAAGATCGATCCCTCCTCCTTACGCCAAAGATTTCCAGATATCTCCTTCTCTACTACGGTCCGGGATCTCGGGGTTGTACTGGATCAGGAGCTTACCCTGTCTGCTCATGTTCACAGCGTCTCTCGCTCTTGCTTTAACCATCTTCGTCAGCTCCGCACCATTCGCCGTACTCTTTCCTTCCACGCAATCTCCGCTCTGGTCCATGCCCTCATTTGCACCAGGCTTGAGTTTGGTAACGCCATCTTTACCGGCCTATCGCTTGCCAACACTGCTAAGCTACAATCTGTGCTCAACTCTGCTGCTCGTCTCATAGGGGGCATTCCAAAGTATGACCACATCTCGTCTTACATTCGTGACACTCTTCACTGCCTCCCCGTCCAGCAGCGTGTCCACTTTAAGATCCTCTCCCTCATGCGCAATTGTGTTCTTGGCTCTGCTCCCCTTTACCTCATTGACTTCTGCACTTTGGTCTCCTCGTTGCCGGGCCGTAGCAACCTTCGCTCGGCCACTCAAGATCTCCTGTTTGTCCCTCGCATGCGAACCGCTACTGCCCAGTCAAGAAGCTTTGCCTACGTTGGTCCCACTTGCTGGAATCGTCTCCCTCGAGAATTGCGACTTGAGCTCCTTTCTCTCCCCTCTCAGTGTTCCGCAGGCGCCTGAAGACTGTACTGTTTAACAGTGATTTTACTGTTTCGGGTCGGAAGCACCTCTGTTGAGTTTATCCTTTAAAATGCGCTTTATAAATCTCAAATTACAATTACAATTACAAATTAATATTCATAATGTTTATGGTTCCCTTCTTAAAATCTCTGGTTGTGTTATTCGCCGCCATCTTGAGCGTCACATTCGAAGACGATGCGCTGGCGACCATCATGGAGGACGCCTTGTTTAGGGCATATTTCATTTGTTTTCCGTTGTTTTCTAGGTTCGATGAATTCAGGTTGATTCGATGGACGTCCAGTTGTCTAGGCAACGACGGAACGCCAGAGTTTCCGTTGTTATTTCGTTCCGAACGGATACTGAACTGCTTCGTTTTTACTGTTGCCATTTTGGTCCCGTCCACTTTGATATCTGACTCATCTTCTGTACCGTCACTTTCGCCCGAAGCCGAAGCACAGTGGGGTACGATCACCATTTTCGGAAGGGCGGAGTGTGTCGCTTGAGCCGTGCCGTTTAAACTACGAATATTAGGCCTACTTTGTGTCGCTGAATCACTTCCGTTTGCTGAGGCGTTTGGCGGTAGCAGATTTGAAAGGGTTGGGACTGGCAAGGTCTGCTGTAGCGGAAGTGGCAAAAATACATGTGGCTGTAAATATCCTTGGGCGGACAGGATGTTGGGTTGCAGCAGTGCTTGAGTTGTGGGCGTTTCAGTCGGCAGCAGGTGTGGCGAAGTAACCGATCTGGAATGTGTGTATTGCGGTGCAGGACGAGCCGATCGATTTGGTCCCGTGGGAGACAACGCCAAACCAGAGTCGTGTGGTCCTACGTGTCGAGCTTTCGGTGATGGTGGTGCAACGTCCTTCCATACATGAGGTTGCCGGAGTACAGGTGACGTGGTTTTCCTGAATGGTCCGTTTTTATCGAATTGCTCTAATCGAAACATGAAGGGCTTTTCGCATGATGCTGCACGATGTACGGTATCGGAAATCTTATTACACGCTTTTGACTGAAAAGCTTGGAAGCGTTTCTTGGTGTGATTACTATAAGTGTATGCCTCCTCTTTCTCGAACTTATCGTGCCTTGTGTTGTATCGAACAGCCAGCTGAAGTAGACCAGGGGGAGTTCCGTTTGTGTCAAATTTCTTTTTCAATTCTCGATAGGGCATCTGACTACCCTCTTCATCTGCGTTCTTTGAACCTTCGATGAGATGTTCTTTAATAATTGCCTGGACTTGTCCGATGCTGATACAGTCCGGATCAGCTTCGTTGATTTCGTCATCACTGGCGCACAGAGGCAGTCCATAACAAGGGATTTTAAATCGACTGTGACGATTCCGGCAATGCCTACCGAAACTACCGAGCGGTACTTCGCCGATGCTTTGTCGGACTGGTTTCAAAGTAAGCCCGATGCTTGGCTGATGCAGTCGAAATCGGTTTCGCGTTTCAGAGGGCGGTTCGTTGAAGGTTTCTTGCGCCGGCATGGCGGCATCGAAGCTACAATCGCAAAATTGAACGCTGACATTAATGCTTTTATTGGCTGTGTTCTTGTCTTTGGCGGAGCTATAATCCAGACTCCAGGAGCGTCTTTATAATGAGATTTGTAGTGACTTTTGTAAACGTGAAGTAGTTTCGCAATACACTCGTGCTACAGATATGGCGAAAGGCTATAAAGCCTATAATAGCCAACCTATACCAAATGCTTGACTGACTAGGCCTATATTTACGTCCAGATTACTTTCTCAAAGCGTCATCAGACTGTTTAATACAATTCCCAAGTCTTAGTCCTACAGTATAATTGCAGCTTCTCATTTATTTTAAACTACGTAGACCAATCACATTTAGCCTGCTAACGTGTTTCCCCAGGCCTGGCTTACACACTAGCCTATGCACGATGTTGGGAGCTACAGTATACGTGCGGTACGTGCGTGAGCATAAAGATTACTGCGCCGTGAGGATGTACGTATTGAATGCCCAGCTGTTTAAAATTTCATTACATCACGGCACTACGAGTACTTGCACGCAACGCAGAGATGAACCTCTGGCTCCGTATCTTGGCTCAATCGTTGACCTTTCAATCACAGGCTGTATTGTTGGCCGTTTGATTCACGGAACGACCTGTCTGGCGACCTTCGGCGGGAATTCCTATCTCACTTCCCCTCTCACTTTTCCGCAAGCGTTTGAAGACAGTATTATTCCCCACTAGTTCTGGGACATCGGACCGGGAGCGCCTCTGATGAGTTCTATCTTGACGTGGCGCTCTATAAGTTTTTGATTACAATTACAATTAATGACGCTTCACGATAGTGTCTTTATTTAACATATTGTATCCGCGGTTTCGTGTGTCAGTGCTCATGGGTTTTCCGGTCACCACTTTCTGCTCCTCAGATTTAACTAAAACTGAAACTACTCTCACAAATCCTATCCTGATTCTTCCTCTTCCCCTTATCTGTATTTCCACTCCCAAACAATGTAGCCACTTGAGCCGTGTGACTGTCTGCCTGCCTGATTCTTGGGTCTTAACCTGGAACCGAACCCTCCCTGCCTATCGGTCTTGTTTTGATTGAACGCCTGCGAATAAGTTGGTTACCGCGACCTACCTTTCATCGCACCCCGTAGAAATCTCGAGTTATGATTACGATTACGATTCTGACTTTTCATCAAAAGTTCGCCGGTTTGAGTAATGTTCCAGACGTTCCACGCAGTATACACGGAATATGCTCCGAGCATACCCTGTTGCAACTTGGAACAGGGAATCAAAGTTGTGTTTAAAATTGTTTTAAAGTCGCTTATTGGAGTTGTTCGCACGTCTGGTTTACATTATTTGATAATTTCGACCGTGTTTAACTTCCTACACTGGCATGAATTCAGTAAGATAATTTTAGCAACCAACTTTAGTCAAACCAGTAATAATTTGCGTGCGCGGAAGGACTGATTTTTTTTCGGTTGTGTGGTCTTTACGTTTACGCAGTGACTGAAAATTTTATGTTCGTATCCGTGATGATATTATTGTAGAACTGCTAAAGTGTTTTATCGCTAATGATATTAAACTTACTAAAGTATAGGACACGCGCGTACTACTGTTGCCAGATATGGTAAGTGGTGAAACAGATTGTTTCAATTTGGAATAATTGAATGACTGCAGTATTTGCTTCTGGAGACGAATTCATGAAATTGTTTTGTACTATAAACTGCTGGGTGTTGTAAAAGAATCTCCAGAGGGCACTGATTTTGTCTGTGATTTTAGGCAAGAGCCTAAAGAACAAAGTGGGCATGTAACCAATCAGCCACACCAGTTAAGAGCCTGAACCTTGTTTCTTTTAAGTTCTGCAGTTAATTGTGACAGAAATATTCAAAAGCACCTGGTTTTGTATCTGATTTTAGGTGAGAGCTGTTCGTGGTTGGTAAACTAGCGTCATGTTTTGCGCCTGTCGTCTGCTCAGGATCACAGAGAGTCATGACCAGACCAAACCGATTTGACAATCAGGAAGGCATCGTAATCCACGGAAAAGCTTACACACGTTCGCAGGTTTTGGGCGTAAGTTGCACTGGTGTAAACTTATGTTGATTATTATGGGCCCAGAAGGAATTATTGTATTCATATTTGTAATTATAAAATCAATTATTTGTACATAGGAAGGGGGAGCACTTCTAGGGTGAATTTAGCTATCAGTGAGTATGCTGACTGTGCTGTGTCAGTGGGAAGATCAAACAGTGAGGAAAAGGAGTGGCTTATGGGCTGAGGCTAAGAAAATGAAGTTGCCAACACTTCATGCCCATGGTTGCCTCTGTGTTAGCTAATGGGACTGCTGTTCTTCTGTACTTAAATTTACAGGAGTGATAAATAAGAAATACAATCCAAAAACTTCAGTATCAAAACAAATATCAAGATACAAAACTGTAGCACAGTAAAATGGAGTGCATTGTGTGAACGTGTAAAAAAGCAAGAACAAGGTAGGGAGAAATTTTTAAGATTGAAATACAAAGAAGTCTGGGTAGTTTTATACATTTTGCACCGTGGTGCAAAAACATGTAAGAAACTGAGAACAAATGAGCTTAGTAATTAAGTTACATATTATTTAATTAAGATTACCTAGAAAGTAAGACATGTTTAAAACAAAATTTCTCAGTGTTTACCTGAACTCACTGCCTCTGAACTGTTTCTGCTTCTTTTCTTCTGCCCGGCATATGCCCTTTAGTAGATCTTTTCTATGAGCTTAGTGGTCTTGTGTCACATGCCTTGTTTTCGTATGCTCTTATCCATATGCGCTCCAAATACCACATGCTTTTTTGTCATATGCTCTTTTTCACTTGCTGTTTTGTCAAAATGCTGTTTTGTCAAAATGCTCTTTTATGATATTCTGTTGTAGTGCACATTCCTTTAGTCACTTGCCTTTTCGTCACATTCTCTTTTGTCACATGCTGTTGTGTCCGGTTACCTGCCTTGTGTAGATTTGGGGTGGGGCATCCTGCAGGATATTAGGCAAAATTGGAAAGTGGCTGAACATCTGTTTTGTCTGTCAGGTCAAGTGCAAGTGCTACCTAGCACTGAGGCAGTCCGTGATACCACCTCATGCTCTGGAGAAGTACGACAGTACAAAATCATCAAATGCAGTTGTGATTATTTTGAAAAACGTCATTGTCAATCCAGCCGGAAAACGGGGCTTTGATCTGATCTTCAGTGGTGGTATCGTACATCATTTCATTGTCGATTCAGGTAAGGTGAAATGTGGTGTTTGGCTGTTATATTAGTGTGATTGTCTAATGGTTAGGGGTAATGTCACAGCGTATTGGTTAAGATGCTGGACTGTCAATCAACAGTCAGGGGTTCAAATTCCTGCCAGGGCGGAAATTTATTTTAAGATTTTGACTAGACTTGGTCCCCTAATGAACTCGGCTATAATGAGCACACCAACTGTACTACTGTCAGTGGGAAGATCAGGCGACAATGGAGAGGGCTGGCCAGCCACCCTCATCTGCCAAGGCTAAGAAAGATAAAGTACAGCTTCATACCTGTGGTGGCTTCTCTGAGTTACCTTTCAACATGTTGGCCTGTCAACCTGTAATTCTGGACTCTACTCAGAATATTACATCATTCATATGTGGAACACAAGTGAGTAGAGTAAAACTGTTGTGGAATATGCAGGGTTTGCTTGGAGAGTAAAAACATTGCTGATAGTTTTATTGAGAGCAATTATTTTATTTGAAGGAGCATGACGTACGATATGACCATGAAGCAGATTACGAAACACAGAATATGAAACATATATTTGACAGTAAAATCCTGTTTTCAATTCGTAATAAGTTTAACCATCCACAGCAGAAGGCAACAGTGGTGATAGAATAACAGATTAACCAATGCATGCGCAGATTGGTCACAGCGCTTGCTCTTGTTCTGCTTTGACACAAACTAGATCCTGAGTCAAACCTAAACCAGGTTCCAGGCAGCTATATGCATGCATGTATGTACTGTATGTGTGATGGACTTGAGAAATTATATAGTGCACTTGCCAGCTGCCCCGTCCTATCTGAGATCTGTTTGTATCCCTGCCTCATCTATTCGTGGTCTTAGCTGCTACCGTTCGGCTGTTCACTAAGCCCTTGTCATCCCTCGGGCTCGGATCTCTAATGCCCAGCATAGAAGCTATGTTTTCGTACGTCCCGCATCCTGGAACAACCTTCCTTACAAGATTGGAAATGAGCTAATCAGCCTGTCACCTTCTTTGTTCCGCAAGCGCTTGAAATCCGTCCTGTTTGACTGCGGGTCTTTTCTGACTGGCCGGGAGCAGTACTGATGAGTTTGTCCTTCATTTATGTTATGTTATGTCAAAAACCTCTTAGAAATGATGAAACATGGCTGTCTAACAGACCTAAAGAGATGCACGTGTTAAGATAAGCTGAAAACGTTTCTTGTGCTTCAGCCGGAACAGTTCAGAGTTTCAGCAGCATATTGTTCCAGAAAGACGGTTAGAATAGTTAGAATAGATGTCAGCTTGCTGTACGACTTTTGCGATTCCTTTATTTTGCAGAGACCCTGGCTGCGGAGTGGATCAAGAATCTTCATGATCTGTCCTGTTTTGAACCATTGAACTCGAAAGAGCTTTACTCCGGTGAGTTTAGTTTTAAATTATGTAAATTTTCATGTATCAAGGTATGCTGGAAGCTTGTTATAACACTGGCTTGGGGAGCCATATCAAGAAGCACCTTATAACAAGGTCATGTTATAGTGAGTTTATGACCTGTAGCTGAACTGATTTTGGGATCCATTTCTCCAGCATGTGTTATATCAGAATTCGTGTCAAACTGAAGCGGAATATAACGAGGCTCCGGTGAACTTATATATGATGCTGTCTATGAAAAGTGACCACATGGCATGTATGGAGTTGTTCTTACCACTATGATCAGCAAAAAATCTGAAAATATAGATGTATAATGTTGTATAATGGCAGTATTATGGCTTTATTCATAGAATTTAGAACATACAGTACCTGAAAGATGTGATCTTCAGTAAAACTCATTTAAAGTTAAGAAAGCCCATAGCACACCCATTTGTTGGAAGTTACACAGCTTGCAATGTTATGCTTGCAATGTTCCATTTCATGAACAGCTGTGTTAGACTGATTGATGGAGGCATGCTCTAGTGAATGAATGCCAGTGAAAGTGATACATTGATGGGTGACCACATTCAGAGGTCTGTATGTCAGTAAATAAATCCTGCATTGTGCTCCCATTTTATAGACGCCATCACATATAGCTTCTTTTAAGAACCTCTCAAGCACACTATGTACAGCTATCTAACTGACTATTCTAACCTAGAAACTTCTATAACACTGTTACATTAACAATTACCTACTGTAATCTTACGTTGCCTTTAGGCCTGTCAGCTGGTACTCGGATCTCCAGACACGAGCCCAAAGGATGGCACCCAGGCTGTGAATGCATGTAATTGAAATCTGGCCCAAGAAGCATGATGATTATTTTAAGCAGATTGCTGCATGGGTCATGGGCCCACAGCTTAATAAATTGCAGTTATTTGTCGCCTGTGGGGTTGGAATTATTGGGTTGCAATCACCAGTTACCAATCTGTGACCCATTTAGAATAACAAATTTCTTTAGGCTCATGGAGTCAACAGAAATTAGTGTGCTGTCGTGTGCATCGTTGGCTGAAAGATATCGGGGCCTTGTGGGTAGGGTGACTGCTTAACTAACTCTGAATTAGGCCTAAGGTTAGCGCATATAATGACTTGCTTGTTGAAAGATTGGTGGACAGAGTGACTTGTACCCATACAGATTGGATTCGATACTAGGGCCGTATATTAATGAAATTTGGACCCCACTGCTTGGCTTGCCTTACCTTGCCTTCTCTAAACCCTTACCTTGCTTTGTCTTACCTTACCTTACCTTACCATACCTTACCTGGCAAAGGTGAGCTTCGAAGATAGCTGTAAAGGTGATGGATTGTGGTGGTGTCTCTAGATGTTGTACCCTATGGCTTGCCACTCAATCTGTTGCCATCGACGGTTCTTGACTATCACGGCCGTTGCTACTTTGTGGTTTCGAAGAAAGACATCTGTCTGCACGGGACGGAAGACAGCAGCCGGATCATTGTATGTTGGCCGTTGAACGCCATTCGAGCTTATGGCATCCGCAAAAACATGTTTACACTCAAGACGGGAAGGTACGTGGATTTGTTCTAATCTAATCTTATGACTTCTATAGCACCATTATCATAATGCACGAGACATCAGGCATTGGTCGCTTCAAGTGAAACCATATACAGTGTTGTAGTCCAATGGACAAGTCCAGACAAATGTAAAGCTGACATTTCGTTGTTGAGTCTGATATAAGAAAAGTGACTAGAAGTCGTCTTGCTGCACTTTTTCTGTTATTGCTTGAACAGTAGTTAGAAAACTTCATCATTTGTGTCTGCTTGCCACTGAATCCTCGTAGGCGTTGACGGAACTCTGGGCTGAAGCACATGCATGACAAAACCAGTGCAATGACTGAACAAATCTAATCTAATCTACAGACCTCTACAGCACCATAAAATAACCATAACAACCACAGCATACATAAGTTCAATCCAAAATGAAATTGTAGTCAGTGATCCATTGAACAGTTAAGTAATGTGTAGCTCCAATGTCCCATAGGGGAATGTAGGGGAGGCGCTCATTTCCTGCTAGTGGGCCCTTGAGTGGGCAGTGGACAAATGCCAACAGCCTGGGTACAGGATCAGGGCTTGGCAGGGCTTGCCGTTTACTTCCTAGCTTATGCTGCTACCAAACTATACTGCTTAATGACCTTGAATAGTCCAGATGAAAATTTGAGAGGTTAAGGAAACCAGAAGCAGTATACCTTTCCTTGAAGATTAAAAATCTTGACTACAAATTATCAGTTTCACGTGACACACTTGCATTCAAACTTTGGAACAGCTGTAGGTGGAAGGGCTACACAGCAATCTGTCTCCATACAGTTCTCTGTGGCAGGTAGGTAGGGTGGGCATACTGGCAACATGTTGGTCTGTTTGGTAGCACTTTTGGTCTGGAATCCAAAGATTGCAGGTTTGAGTCTGCGCAGTGGACTCCATGTAATGACCCTGGAGAAGTTGTTTGTGCACAATTGCCTCTGTGATGAAGCAGTGGAATTTGGTGCACTGGCATTAGCAGAGAAGTAAATGATAAGTCCTGCAAATCCACTGGCCCTGTGTCCAGGACCTTGGGGTTTGTCCATTGCGGGCTTAAGGGTCAGAGCAGGCTGTGTGCCCCTCCCCTATGTTCTACCTTGGGATATGGAAGCTTTACTGTTTTCCTATTATTATACTGTGCTGAAGGTGTATTTGGGGTTGTTTATTTCTGTACAAAGTTGGTTTTGACTGCCCAGGTCGACTGTTACTGGTCGAGCAGAATTCATCTTTGAAGTATCGAAACCGCTCACTCCTTTCCACGTTTATCAAGAAGTTGCAGCCAAGGTTTTCAATTCGCTGACAATAGTGAGTCCTATCAGGGATTATGTTGTCTATTGAATTCTGTTGTTCAAAGGGAATGTTTGAATTCAGTCACTTACACAAGGTCTGTGAGTTTATGACACAGGTAGTACTGGTTAAAATGTTTAGAGACTGATGAAGTATTCAAAGGGCCTTGGGAGCCAAACACATGAAATTCTGCTACTGTTGGTAAGACACTGTAAAGAAAATTATCTGGTAGACTTCTTGTTGTTATTAGTTATTATAAATTATTAAATTTTATAGTTATTCAAAAGTGTGCAGAGACTCTTTAAAAAGAAGCTTTTCCCATACAAAATTTCTTCCCAGTATTTTAAACTGTTCAATTTTTTCTTGTTGTTCGATGTAGAGTAATGTGTCAAATGATTTGCCAGCAGTCGACGTAGAGCCTGCTGCAGAAAACGACATCTCTACTGGTAAGTTCAGTTCCATTCAGTTTATTAGAAAGGATAGAGAATAACATATTAATATTATTATTATTATGTAATGTTTAACATGCAAAGTCACACAGAAATGCGAATCTGAGGCACAGTTGGTCAGTAGCCAGGTGATAGTGCAGTTAAATATCCTGATGTTAAATAGCCAGGGATAAATAGAAAGATCTAAGGCATTTTTGAAGGAAGAAAAAGCATTTGAGAAACATTATTGGTCGGTTCCATTCCTTGGGGGCAGCAGCATGGAATACGCGATAGCACATAACAGTTTTGCATTGTGGCTCAGCAGAATGACCCATACCCGAAGATAACAGGTTGCAGGGAGGGATATAAGGAGAAAGTACACGACATGCACATAAATGAAATACTATTTTATATTATTTTATATTAACGCTATACGTTCGACAACATAGGAGCTATTTATATGCAATGCGGTCTACAATGCCACGACAAGGAGAAGATGCTCGGAGAGGTTGCCATTTTTGCAGGCCTTGCGGTGTTACACCTGATGCACTTTTGTCTATGCCAAGGCCTGTATACAGTGCCTTTTATAGGCCTCTGAGAAGCACTGAACATTTGACTATCTAACTGCTTGGGAGAACATTAGGTTGGTCATGGTTGTGTGTTGAGAAGTCTGGGGCTTCTCTGATGAGTTTCTCTTTAAGTGGTGCTATAAAAGTTTTGATTACAATTATGACTACCTGTGCATTCAGAGTTCATGTCCCAGTATATGTGTGCTTTTTTGAAGATCCACCAGCCACGCCTCTTCTGACTAATTCTTGATATATGATGTATGAATGAGTGCTTACCTTCGTGTGCCTTCTTGTATGTATTCTTGGTACAGGTAAGTAAAGTGCCAGATTACCTCACCTTATGGCACGGTAACTGTCTATTTGATAACGGTTGCAGTTTTGAGCCTGATAAGCAGACACCATTCCGATCCTGGACAGTTTGTCCATGCTCTCTTGACTCGCACCTCAGATTCAGATTTACTGATTGTTTGTGCATAATAAGTGCAGTAAATAAATAAATAGATAAAATCTTCCTACAGGTGAGTCAGATGCCAGATTTCCTTACCTTACGTTCTTGTACTTATTCCTGCTACAGATGAAGCGGGTGGTAATGACAGTTGTGAGCAGTCGCCTCTGGAAGGTGTGACATCTCATGTTTACGAAACTCTTCCAGATGGAGATCGGGATGAGTCTTGCGTCACTCATGAACAACTTGAGGAAAGCAGTGATGAACCTGAGAAGGTCACTGTTTACACCCAGCTACCCCTCGTGCACAGCATTACTTGTCAGCTGCCCTCAAAGTCCTTTCTGAGCATTGTTGGTCTGGAGGAGTGTGTTGCAAAACTGAAGACTCTGCTAAGGAGAGAATCAGGTTTTAGAAATTGTGGCGTGTTGTTTTATGGCCCACCTGATTCCGGGAAAAATACCCTAGCGAATGTGCTGGCGATGGAAATTGAAGCGCGTTTTGTATGTCTTGACTGTGCGGTGTTGGTGAGAAAACTCAGCGTCGACGATTTAGAGAATCTCAGGGAGACGTTTGACTGCATTCTTACGCTCAGACCCTGTGTGATGCTCCTTGAGCATGTCGATGTCGTTCCTGGCGGATTTCAGGATCCCAGCTTGGGATACGCCGTCTTGCAGGCAATCCTGGATCTCCTTGATCGTGCCTCATCGAATCCAAAGCTTGTCATTACATGTGCGACTGCTTTGCCGCAAAGTATGGATGATTCTTTGCTGACACGGTTGAGCGAGCAGATTTATGTTCCATTACCATCGGAGACAACTCGCTCATATATCTTTGAGAACAAATTGAGGCTTTCGGCTTCGAGCGAAGCAGAAAACTTTGTGAAGGCTCTGGCTGTTAGGACTTCTGGCTATTCGGTGGCTGAGCTTCTGGAGTTGTGCCACGAGGCAGAGTGTGTCAAGAAGGTTAATGACAATGCTGAGTTGACAGTGACGGAAAAGTATCAACAACTAGAGATGATTTCAGCGAGATTTTTATTGGAACATGTGGCTCCCCGAACTCGAACTGAGTCAGTTGAACCGTCGGCAAGATACTTTGCCAGAGGCAACAATGTTCAAGGTAGTAAAGTCTATTCTCGTTAATTTGTGACAGCTAAACATAATGAGCAGTGCAGGTTTTAGCAATATGCTAGAAAGAGAAAATAAGATGTTCATTGTGACTGTATTATGTATGTATGATGATGCTGAACCTGTGAAGGTCACATTTTACACCCAGTTACCCCTCATGCACAGCGTTACTTGTCAGCTGCTTTCAAAGTCTTGTCTGAGCATTTTTGGTCTTGAAGAGTGTGTTGCAAAACTGAACACTCTCCTAAGGAGAGAATTAGGTTTTAGAAATTGTTGTTTTATGGCCCACCTGATCGGGTAAAAATACCCTAGCGAATGCGCATCAGATCAGAACAGATGCAACTTAAAATAAGCTGAAATTTTAATGTTCTTTAAATAACATGCATAAAGTAATGACTTCTTCAGTCTTGACGACAGTTGATCTAAGTTTGACGATTCTGAAGCAGCTATGTTGAAATTTATTAGAGACAAGATGTTGACAGTGAATGATGAAATAATGTCTTGTAAAATGTCTGTATGGATATTTCATTGTTGATGTCAAGGTAGTTTTAGCAGCATTGGCCTTTGACCTCTGCATCTAGGATTAAAGTCCTAGTGTGTTTAATGGTATTGTTATTGTTAATTAGAGACTTCGTAAGCGCCAGTGTCTAATGCTCAATGGTGCGCCAAAATCCAGCCACAGTGAGACTTACTGACTTATTATCATTGGGGGAGCCATGCTGAAAAAAAGGAAGGAAAAGATGTCCCATTGTGTTTGATTGCTGTTGTCATATTATTGATTCATCCAAAATATCCTTCAATTCTTGAACCAACTTCATTGAATTTTTTCTCACACAGATACGTTCCTGGTCACATTGGAAAGCAACACCGCATTGCCAGACGTAAACACTTGCTTTCTGAGAGTCACGTCATATGGTCTCGAGCTGCGTGACCTTGACCCCTCCCACTTGATTGTTTCCTGGTCATGGAAGACGATCCGAGGCTTTGGAACAGCAGTTAACTTGTTCCGACTGGAGACTGGAAGGTAAGAGGATATAGAATTGAATACTGGTAATCAATATGACTTCTTGCGTGAACAACAGCTCATGAATGCTTGATAAAATGAGAATTGCAGAGGAGGTCATCTGTTGATATAATATAATGGAATATAATGTTAGTTTATATGGAGCCATTCTTCGGAAAAACTCGGCAACGTTCTTGACCCAGTCACGGTGTTTTATACCGGGCTAATTGTTTATATGGTTCGACATTTCAGCCAGCTTCACCGTGCTGATTCCCAAGACTTGCCACTACACTACCAGATCTTCTGACTGTCTTACTCTGGCTATGCCGAGGACAGGCGCCTTTTCTGTTGCTAGCCCAGGCTCCAGAACTGTCTTCTGGCAAATGTTTGCTCTGCAGTCTGTGTTGGCCTTTAGATCTTGACTAAAAACTCATCTTTTCCTGAACTTATTGAGGCTGTTTCAATGTCTTCTCAGATTTTCCTGTTGGCTTTGACCAGACTTTCCCTGGAGTTTTGCATGCACACCAACTTTGCTCAGCAGTGAGCATTGACTGAAGAGCTGTATTACAGAGGTGCTGTACAAGTTCTTGGATTATTATGTATTTTTATTAGTTAAGGGTGCAAAGTGCCTGTGCAGTCAGTAGTGCCAAAAAATTTCGTATGTTTCTGTGGCGCCTTTGACAACCTGTTGAAGGCACTCCTTACCAGCCTAGGTGATCTATAGTTCGTCAAGAGTGATAAATTAATTCGTAAGCAAATTATGTGCGAACAAATGGAAACTGTTCCCACTGTTGCACACACAAGCAACCTTACCAACAGAGTCTCTTCTGCAGTTGACAACTGATCCTCTGCAATATTTAATTTTATCTGACAACAACTAACAAATTGGAACTTGCCTTCACGTTATGTCTTGTAGAAAACAGCTGTAAATAAAAATTAAAATAAAAAATTAAAATAAAAAATTAAAAAACGTTTTTTTAGGATTTTGAGTACAAATCATCTTTAATTATTAACGTTAATGGCAACTGTTTTTCTGTAGACCAGGGCTTTCTTATAACGCACTTCATTATATAATATGAATTCTGATATAACATGATTGGCAAAATGGAAAAGGTTTGAGCATCTGAGATTGAGCTCATTATGTCAAGACCTGTTCTAAACAAGAACTTAATATGCTGCCCCTATAAGGATGTTCTGTGAGTATTGTCATACATGGTGTGTTTATAAATAATTGTAATATAAATGCATATGCAAGATTTGAAGAAAGGATAAGTAAAGGAAGACAAAGACTGGGCTGGATATATGAAGACGTAACAAGACTCAGGCTAAATAAGAGCGAAATAATGGGTTGATGAACAGTCAAAAAGGAATGGAGATCAGTTATTTGCACTTTCACCACCAAATGGCTGGCACCATCAACTATCGATTTTGTTGTGCCCGAGCACCTGTGAATAAGCTGGTTCCTGTGACTTGGTTTATGCTGGGTACTGTAGAAATCTTGAGTTTACAAGTATGACAATGATGATGATTGTGATCATGATGTGACAGATGATGATTACTGTAGATTTGCATAGGTTTGGCCATTGGTTGATAACGGGATTATAGAAGTTTCCAGATTAGATTGAATTAGATGATGATGATGATTATATGGTTGCCAGATCCAGTTCTACGGGAGAGGCATTTTTCAACTTCAAGACAAATGAAGCTAGTGCAATTCAGCAGATGATTGAAATAAGATGCTCGAACCAGCGAAATCCCCCGGATTCCTCCACTCCAACATTGGAACTCACTCACTTCGTGTGACTATAGTTCCCCGTCAGTAATCTTTTTTGTACTTCATTTTATAGGCTTCCTTTTTGTTGTCAGCAGCGAGTTGTTGATGTTTTTTTGGGATTCATGTGAAGTGGCAGGGCATTCTCTTGCATGGGATTGATACTTCTGCATCCTCGAACCATTTGAAGTTGTCGATGTGATTGCAAGATGTAATTAAACTCACCGGTGCTATTCTTTGCTTGTAACATATTTCAATATACAATCTGTAGATTTGCTAACTCTTAATTTTTTATGTTTATGTGGTGTAGAACTGTTGATACTGAAGCTGTATTAAATAATGACTTTGAATTGTTGGCAGTTTACTGGCTTTCGTGTTAGAGTTTATCGGCAGCAAGAAGTTCTTTATTTTTCCACAGGCCCTGAATTTGTTTACAGAAACTTAACTTAGGATATTACATATAGTGAATGCGCCACTCTGGTGTTTCTGTAGTGGGCTTCTTCTGTAATCCAACGACTGTGGGTTCATTTCTGGTAAGAAGACTTTGTGCAAAGACCCTGGACAAGTTGTTCCTGCTCGCTTGTCTCTCTCACCAAGCAGCGTAATTTAGTACCAACTGTGGAGTAAATGGAAAGTCCTGTGACTCTGGGGTTTCTCCATTGATGGCTCAAGGGCCGAAGAGAAGGAATTGAGTCTATCCTCTTCATTCCACTTTGTGATGTGGGAGCTCTAGCCACTGTAGCCTACCTTCTGGTTTCCCTGATTTGACCAGGCTTCTCCAACAGATTATGATTTTTTGTTAAGACTTCACCTAAAGCAGCCGTTGATTGATGCCTTGAGCATTATGATAATGTCGCTACAGAAGTCTTGATTAGATTAGAAACTGGTAATAAGCATGCTCTGTCAGCAGCTGGCGTAGTACTCTGATGCTTTTTGGTGCCTCTAAGATATGGAATTACTAAAAGCAGAGGTTGTGTGGTTGATTGCTGTTGTCATTTGATGCAACTCAGCCAGACAATCCTTTAACTCTGGGACCACGTAAACAGTAGCCTTAGGACGAATGTTTATTAATTGAAGAAAGGCATTTCGAACACTAGCAGTTGCCTTGCCTTGCCGCTGATTGATAGATACCTCGTGTGTTTTAACAGAGGAAATTATCATATTGATTATGTTAGATGGAGTAGGTGCACTATAGTCTAGTGGCTAGCATGTCAACCCCACCATTTGATATCAGTTGAAAGGTCAGGGTTCAAACACCTGCCAGAGTAGAAATTTGTTTCAAGAATTCTGCTCCACATGCACCCTATAGTGAACTTGGCTGTAATGAGTACACTAACTGTACACTGTCTGTGGGAATATCAGGCAGTGAGGAAGAGGGCTAGCCATGTGCCTTCTGATGCTAAGGCTAAGGAAATGAAGTTGGGGACAATACTTCATACCCATGGCTCCCTCTTGGGGTTAGCTCTTCGAGGTGAGATCCATTAAGAAGTTCTATTAGCTGGCATTGTTGTCTTAACCAGTAATTTGAGTTTCTTTGGAAACTTCCTGATGAAGAAATTGGGGCTTAGTACTTAGTACAGAAAGTGCTGCTTGAAACGAATACGTGTACGACCAGTTTATGTTAATTGGACGGAGCCATCTGTTGAAAATAAATGAACATTTCCTTTTATCCAAGCTTTTATTGCATTTGATTCCACAGGACCGAAATATTTCTTCATATCAAGCGATATTTTCGTGTTATCAGTTTTATAATAGAGGAACTAATTTACTTTAAAAACCATTGATGCTGGAACGCACAAAGCATCTTTTTCATGTTAACCAATATTTCGTGTTAAACTTTTTCATGTTAAGTGTTTTCCACTGTACTTTGCTTTAAGTTTACACTGAACTAATTTTCAGTAATTTAAATACTTAACATAGTAGTGAATAAAGATACTCGACTGATTATTCGATAATGATACTTGACAAAGATAATTAAGTTCTGGGCAGCTTTTGTTTTTTGTTTATTGTTTATCACCAATTAACGAACAAAACTGCGCTGTATAAATGGCCAGTATATCTAACATTGTGTAAAGTAATTATTTAAGTGTGAAATAATTTTAAATTGTGTTATGTGGCAACTAAAACTTGAGCTTAACTGACTGTTACTTCTAGTGAAATTCAGTGCTAAGGAACCAGTGTTGTTCAGTGTAAACTTAAACAGCCATTTAAGTCTGGCAAATACATTTTATGTAGGATTTTTGGATAAAACTACTGTATTTAGGGCATTTATTAGTACACGAATTCTGACATAACAAGGACAGCAAACTGGACCTTTAGAACAGGACACTTAGAACAAGACCTTGTTCTAACACAACCTTGTCAGAATGTGGTACTTCATTGGTTCCTGTACTAAGACAGTTTTGCAAGGAGGTTGCAGTATTTTGGTTATAACTGCGTTGCGACTTTACATAATACATGAAGAACATCTCTATGTGAAAGTGGTCTTGTATATTTTTACATACCCTGTAGACATAATTTTGTCAGCGATGGTGTTGATTAGGCCAGGCTCTGTCCTTGTGGCTGATTTTGGCCTTGACCTCAATGAACCACTGCTGATTCCGGTTCATGACTATGTAGTTGGTACATTACATAAATTGTATGTATGTGAACAGTTACCATGTGTCTTTAAAAGGACTCACAAAGCTCTGCATGTATACATAGGCCTGTATACATGTATACATAGGCCTGTATGCATGTATACATAGGCCTGTATGCTGCAAACATTCGTTCTGCTTGATGTCGTTCTTCGTCTTCGGCACAAGGGACCAAGGAGGCTGAATGCGCATCAACTATGGATGGGAATTCATCGGTCGGTACTTCACGTCTGCACAAGACTCCAGTGGAGACCATCTGCAGCTTCACGATCGCTATTCCGATTGATTCATGTTCAGACGAACTTGTCATTCAGGAACTCTAACATAACCTAGCAAGAGGCGCTTCTGTGAAGTACGTTAGAAGGCGCAGTAGAAACGAAGGGGTGCATACATACCCTATTTACGTACTTGGGGTAGGCTGCTGATCTCAGTGATCCGTAAGATGGCATGAACTACGTTTGTCCCATTTCCTTGCAAGGTCAAGATTTTTCAGTTGTTGAACCATTATGTAGTTTTCTCTTGATCTCCACTTCTGATTTCAGCAGAATCTCCTCCCTCCAACTGAAGACTGTTGTTCATGCGTCACAGGCTGGAGGTGCTTTAGGGTACACTACCTTTAAAGGCGCTATATAAATTATTATTATTTTTATTATTAATCAGAGACTTACATCACGCTAATTTATGAATTAACCTCAGAAATATTAGAGTACATAGAGACTGTTTTGTGGCGTAATGGGCCATGTGCAATTCGAATTGCCGTGTAGTATCTTGGCTCACACAGTCACTGTTTTCGTAGTACGTATTTCATTATTGATCAGTTTTGTTAGTATTTTTGACGATATTCTGTTACCTTTGAGACTATGTCTTGTTGCTGTGGTAAAGCCTCGGCGACAACGGTAACGGTTTTGAGTATTCAGTAAGTCTTCATTTGCTTATAGCTTGTAGCTCTAGTTTTGTTGTATGGCGTTGTATTTATTGTGTGATAGATTGACAACTTACTCATTATACTAGTATATTATGATTGTATGAAACTTTTTCCGTTTTGTGCTTGGATACTATTACCTGTTTGTTTACCGTCACTGTTCTGAGTACGCTGTGAAAGTTAATACGGCTGTTGGTACTGCACTGTGTGCTGCACGATGATTAGCACACTTGGTCTGTAATCCAACGATTACAAGTTCAAGCCTGGTGAGAGGACTCCTTGTAACGACCCTGGTAGGTTGTTTGCACACTATTGTCTCTGTCTGAGGTAACTTGGTACTAATTTGGTGCAGGTGTAAGCTCGGAAGTAAATGGCGGGTCGTGTGATGCACTGGCCCTATGTCCAGGACGTTGAGATTCATCCAATGCCGTATCCGGGTAGTCCACTAAGAGGGTGAAAGACGGGTCACGCATATGCGGACGGAGAAGGGGTTATGCCCAATGAGGACGTTTTGGTGCGTAAAGTTAAATCCTTCGGTACGGCCTCTGCCTGATATACCAACTTCAGTCAGACAGCAAGCAGTCTACTGCGTTGTTCTCGAGTCCCGTTGGTGGTGGCGGCAGAGTAACCATATCTAAGTCGGATTACTCCGCCGAATGCGAAATTCGCGAAAGAGGATGAGGAGGGTAATGCGGCCCAGAGGCGTCGATCATATGGGTGACCCTGGCTAGGGCCTGGGCCGCGGCAATGTTTTGAGGACTTTAAAAATTCGTATAAAATCGCAGGATAGTAAGCTGAAGATGGGAATAGGCGGGTTGGAATGGGCATGTTGAAACCTATCATCAGGTATAATATCATACGAATCGGAGTTGGTAGCAAAATCTACAGTCGTACCGGTGATGTTTGGGATTGGAGCGGAAAGAGAGAAGAAAGGAAGGGGGGTTAGGATAGGATCTGTGAAAGAGCAATGTTTTAAGTTTGAGTGAAAAGCCAATGCAGAAATTGCAAGCGGTTGAGCATAGGTGAGTTTGTATGATGATGGGTCAGATAACAGTCGCAGTAATTCAGATGCGTAAGTCCGAATTGCACATAACACTTCCCTTTGTTCGCATTTGGATGGCCCCTCTGCGGACGTCCTTTATGGAGAACCCTTAGGTGATCGTTCGTTAAACCGGCAGTTGGTAACTTGAGAACCAACGAGCGGGCAATGACTGGTAGGCAGCGAGTCCTGTTTTTCCGATGCCAATCATCGATTCGTAAACATTTCTTGAAAAGCAGTAAATACATAATTAATTTCGGGCCTAAATAATAATATTTATGCTTACAAGTGCTTGGTAGATTGTTGGAAATGACCTGCAAACAAAATCTTTCAGTTGAATGGTAATCCGGATTTAAATCGGGCATTTGAACTGTTTGTCAGTCAGACTTCCATCCTTTCACTGAATGTTTTTTTAGATTTGTTTGTCTTTTTGTACTAGGTGGCTGTGAGCTCTCTTACATGCAGTGTGCGGCATACGCTAATGCAAGTGATCGTAATCAACTCGAGATTTCTACAGCGTCAGGTGAAAGCTAAGAAGCGGAAACCAGCCGCTCAGTCAAACAAATTCGATAGGCAGGAAAGGTCAGATTCGGTTCCAAGTCAGAATCCGATGGTCAGAGAGTCTAACTGGGCTAGGGTGGGTGGTGTTTGGAATTGGAGTGCTATGATAGAAAAGGATAAGAGAAGGAAGGGCAAGAAAGTTGGTACTGATGGAATTGGAGCGGTAAGACAGATAAAGGGAATAGGAGGAAAGGGAAGAAGGTGTCTGGGTTTTGGTCACGGCACGAGCGACAGCATTCTACACATAAATGTAAACGTACACGGTTTTCTATAGCGCCCGTATCAGTCTCGACCCTGCTGAGTTTTCAATGAATTTATCGGGTGAGATCCTTTTTTCCGCCGCTGCCCGTTTGAATAGGCACCACGCCATGTTTAAGGTTCCTTTGCACAGACCACATAGCACGTTACTGCCCCGCCACTAGCCTGATGTTGACTCAGTCGTCGAACTAACAGCATTGTTGTGAATTACCTTTGACCCGTTAACAACGCATAGCCTATTCAACCGCCAACCTGCCAACAATAACCTGCAAAGTGCAAACCCAGTAAAGAACCGGAGTAGGATGTTTAGAAAAACGTAAAAATATTGTCTCGGTTGGATAATTAAGCTAGCCATATGGTCTATATTGACGTAAATTGAAGCGGAAATATACTATAATCAACAAATAAGATCTTGTGCGCAGTATTTGAGTGAAATCGGCGTCGTGGTTGTGAGTGGCGCACAGTTTCTCAAAGGCCAATTATTTGCACTGACGTCATGGACAAAATACAACAAAGATGGCGGACATCATCTTACTTTCTTCGTATGTCGGTGATTCTCATTTTCTTCGGCTAACGACTAAGTACACAAATCTCACTGACTAGAGCGCCTCGTGGGGGCCGGCGATGGGTACCAGGCAGAGCACCGCAGCGACATCAGCGGCAGGGAGCCCGCACGGCAGAGGAACGACATCGACAGCGGACAGTGTACATCTGCCCCCAGGTCACCACCACCACCACCATCACCCCCATCATCAGGCCAGCACGTCTAGTCACAGAGCCGTCGGCGTTGGAGGGTCGGCGACTGCGGCTGCCCCATTTCGAGGCTTTCCGGTCAGTATTCCGGCGAGCAACGGCGGGTCCTCAGCCTCGGGGTCAGGCGCAAGAGTCGGGTCCCCGGATTCGGACGACAGCACCCCTGACGACGACCCCCTCAGCCGGGCGATACTTGGGTCGTCGTCCCTACCCGTACATCTATTTTCTTTTCGTGGTAAGCGACTAATATTCACAAGTCATAGTCATGTTTATCTCGGTATTTATATAGTGCCTTTGTACCTCTCAAACTGACACATATGGGACTTTTAAGGTAACTGAGAATGTTTACGCACCAAGGTAGCCATGCCGCATACAATGTAATACCATAACGCATTGTTTCCCAACCTGGGTGCCTCGGTACCCAAAGGTAATGTGAACCTGTGCCATACGTATGTTTGATAAATCTCAAGAAAAGACGGCTTGTAGCAGGCCTAGTTGTCAACAATTTGGCGATCTCAGATTGCGAGATAAATTAGAGTGCTGCACGCTGCCAGAAAGACTACTAATAAATAAGTGAATAATCAGTAAATGAGAGACTGACACAGAGTATTTTAAAATACTTTTATTGGTCTCAATAAATGAATAAATTGCAGAGTGAAACAGAGTTTTTTTTCAAAATACTGCTGTTGGTTTTAAATAAATTAAGAAATCAGGTAAGTTTCTGTGGTGGCCATGTTGTTTACAAGTATTGCAATTGCAAGAAGCTGTTCTCAAGAATTACCTGTGTATATGTACATACTTGCTTTTCTTTTTTCGAGCTAGCCAGGCTTGTAAGGTGAATTTATAAATTAGTGTGATATAAATTTTTGTTCGATAATAATAGTGAGAATAATAATACCTACTGTAGCTTGACTTCTGTTTTCTTTGGCTTATCAAATTTCAGTCAGGCTTCTGCAATGGATTATTATTTTGACTATGATTTCACTTGAAGCTACCATCAATTGATACTTTACGCATTATGATAATGGCGCTATAGAAGCCATTAAAGTATATTGGACATATGTACATCATTCTTACGTATGCACATTCATATGATGATACATATGCTAATATAGACACATACATACATATGTACGTACATTATGCCTATATACATACATACACTTTGGAATGCTTTGTTTACAGTATGGCTATTGGTTGAAGCTCAGTTACTGATAATTCACAAATAAACCATTGAGTTATTTATTTATTTATTTGCAAATGTAAACAGTTTGTTAAATCAAAAGATTATTAGCATTTTACATCATTTGTGTTAACTCTCCCTCTGACGTCCGGCTTCCTTGACTTGTTGCACTTCCATTGGACTTCTCCACTGGAATATGATTTCCAGTGAATTATGATTTCTCCAACAGATTATGCGTTTTAACTACAGTCCCATGTTAAGGGTCCATTTGTGGATGCATTAAAAAGTCATGAAATAGGTTACAGTACATTAGGTTAGACGACCATCTCGTTTTGCTATGTTTAAATTTGCTGGAGTTCAGAGTGTCATTGTCACTTGGCTAGGCTTGCAGTCTGTTCACGATTAATTCTGTATGCGTTTTGTGATCTCAGATTAAAAAATGTTTTCAGGGAGCAGTTCAACTTGCATTCTCTGTTTACTTGAAGTGGCACTTGTTTACTTCAGTTAAATGGCTTTGTAAGCAGTGCTTTTGTGAGGTTTTTAGAAAGGCTGTGATGCATACTTGTGTACATATGCTTGAATAGGCCCCACAGTCTGGGAGAACTGCTGTGAAATACTTTTGTCAAGATTCGTGTTTTGTTTGGATAGTGGGAAAGTCCTTTCTGAGTTCTTGGAGAATTTCCATTCTTGTTCCACGTGGTTATCCTCCTTGGGCTGCCCTTCTGTCTTATCAGACTTACCCTTAGAATTGACCAGATTTCATATCTCTTTTTGGAGTGCCATCAATTGATGCCTATTGTGTTATTACAATGGCACTATAGAAGTTCTAAGATTAGAGTTGTACAGTAATTCTACAAACCTGAAACCATGCTTCTCAATACTTAAGAGTTTAGAAGTCTTAAACATGTGATTTGATGTGATTATGTGTGCTGTGTTTATTTTTCATTTGTTTGTTATGATGTGGCTACTGATTAACTGATTAAATGGAAAGTTGTCAGTGTGAAGGATGTTGCTTATTACTTTATTAACTGTTCTTAATTGAGAATGTATTTTATGTCAGAAATGGGTTTTTGTTTGCTTACTTGTTCTAGATTTAGAATGTGTGTTATGTTTGTATAGATTGTAAGAAATCTACTATTGTTTATGGTATGTAGAAATACCTGTATTGTTTTGTTTACCTGTTGTTCTAGTTAACTTTCTTCTGATTTAGTATGAATTCTTAAGTAAGTGGTTTATATTGTTGTGTTTGTCTAGATATAAAATGTCCAGTATGTAGTAAGATGGTTCCACCCGACGATGTCGAGTGCCATTTTGTCATGTGCCTCACGAGACCAAGAATCAACTACAATGGTAAGAAGGCGTCCTTGGTAAAGGTAAGGTACAATGTTAGAAAAGCTTCCTTGGTTAAGGTAAGGTACAATGTGTTAAGAAGGCTTCCTGGCAAAGGTAAGGTATGGTACAGAGCTAAGAAGGCTTCCTAGGTAAGGTAAGGTACTGAGGTAAGAAGGCTTCCTAAGTAAGGTTAGGTACTATGGTAAGACTTTGTCCTAGGTAAGGTAAGGTACAGTGGTAAGAAGGCTTCCTTGTTAGGTAAGGTACAATGTTAAGATGGATTTCATGGTAAAAGTAAGGTACTGTGAAGGCTCCTTTGTGAAAGTAAAAGGTTTATGGTAGGAAGGCTTCCTTAGTAAAGGTAAGGTTCAAAGATGGGAAGGCTGCTTGGGTATGGTACAATGGTGAAAAGGCTTCTTAGGTAAGATAATGTAAGTGTATGGGGGAAATGTGATCTGAGCAGATTGGTTTACTAAGCTAATCTGGAAATTTCTATAGTGCTGTTATACTGAACTAGGCATCAATTGATGGTCAATTTATGAATGCAGAATTAAAGATCTTAATTAATTAGATAATTAATTAGATGATTATTGTGTTTTGACAGAGGATGTTCTGCTTGAAGACAAAGATGAATGTGTGATATGTTTTGAAGAACTGCACCAAGGCGATACCATTGCACGACTGCCATGTTTATGCATATATCATAAAAGGTATCGTTACAAAGAGCAGTGCATGAGGTATCTGCTATCATAATAAACGATGTGCACATATCATAAATGTATCATTGCAAAAGTTGTCATAGAAGTCTAAAATATCAATGAAGGTCAGCAGCATTATGAAAGTACTTTACCTTATCTTGATGGACGTTGATTATTGGCAGTATATGAAACTTTGTAAGACCCTAATTTGCCCTTGAAATTGTTTTCTGTTTAGTTGTGCTGAGTAAATTGTCTCCTTTTCACATTATATTAAATTATCTTACATTACCTGGATATTTGATGATAGGCAACACATGTACCTTTCATCACCTTAGATGATTTGCAATTAACAATAACTTAACCTTAACAAACTGGTAATGATTGACTACATGTTACCTCACCTTGATGTTTGACAATACCTGACCTTACCACGATTGACAGCAGCTTAAGTCACATTGATTATTATTGACAATACGTTACCTCATTTTGATTTACAATACCTTGCCTTACTCATCAGCTTGGTGATTAACAATACCTTCTGCCTGATGATCTAACTAAACTACCTACTCTGCACCAGTTTAAAAATCCTGTAAAGTGTTACTTGGTAGGCACATTGGGCTAATTGTTTTGCAAAAAAACATTTTGCAGACCGCTGCACTTGAACAGTTGATGAAAACTGATGTAACGTGTAGAAATTGGGTGATCCTGTTAGCCAGACTTTGTTGTCCTTTTGGTCTCACCTTTGGATGCCTATTAATAACTGAGTGAATGAAATTGTAATAGTGATTGTTATTTGTTGTTCAATAAAAATGCTTCAATTCTCATATTACTTTACCTTGATGACTGACATTACGTAAGCTTAATCTTGATCTGCTGAATGGTTTGTTTGCAGCTGTATTGACGAGTGGTTCAAAGTGAAGAGGTCGTGTCCCGAGCATCCAGACGATTAGCTCGGCTCATCTGCCACTCTGCCCGAACAGTCTTGCTCTGACACCTGTCACCGATGTCTGCCCAGTTACCACAGACTGACACATACTGTTGCCGCAGCTGACAATGCCACCAATTCTGGTGTCAGACTTGCCACCAATTCTGGTGTCAGACTTGGTCTCCCAATGCCAATACTAACACCAGAACCTGTTGTGGCAGACACTGATATGTGCTTTCACTGACACCCATGTATGCCAATGATAGGTCATGACTGACAGGCAGGCTGTCGGATTTCGAATAACCAGCAGGGGCCTAAGACAGTGGAAGTGAAAAATGCTTCTTAGTACCTTGAACTTCGTGCTGTCTTGATATTGTCTGGGCCGTCTTTGCGTGTTGTTCCAACGCAGCCAAACTGCGGTTTGTCTGACTTGATGCATTACGGCGCCAGACTCGATGTTGGGAAATAGTCAAGGTTACCTGTGATGACTTTTGTGTATGGCTCTACGAAAATTTGCCAAAGGAAGTTGTCGATTTTTTCTTAAGTTCCTGTTGAGCAGTCATTTTGCACACATCATAAGGTTAACCGAAGGCAGAAACTCTGGTGATGCCACTTTGGTGCCGACTGCTCTGATGCCATGTTATATGGCAGTGAAATGTGTGACATTACACATGGGTATTCGCTGCCAGATTGTAATTAAGGTTTACAAATTAGATATTTTACACTAACTAACATCCTTAAACCTCATCACTTTTGAAAAGCTTCTAAAATGCGCTATATAAATGTCTAGTAACACTGCATTAGTGTTGTTCAGATGCTGAAAGGGAAAGTTAGTAAGACTCAGCCACTTTCTGTGCTCTTGATGAGATGGGAAAATCTGAAAGGGCCACGATGCCCGGCTGAAATCTTTTACTATTGTGCTAGGGTTGAATCCAGGGGTATTGTGTAAAATTGGTAATTCGTCACTGAGCCACATGACCTGTAGAGAAAGGTTGTCTGATTGTGCATTGCTGTTGTCTTGTTGCATCTCAACAGAAAAATCAGTAGTCTAAGTAAACTACTGATTCAGGATCCTCCTGCCTGGATGATCCGTGCAGGTGGGCACTGTCCAGTGTACATCAGACAGCTGTGTACCAGCATTACATCGGCCTAGTTGCCATTCACTACACTCAACTGGCCATGGTGTTTACAATTTCTTTGCTTCAGTACATCGGAATGAGCTCATTGGGTTTTTGAGCACTGGACAATTCTCTTAGAACAATCTTCCATCAAATTTACATACTGTTTTGTGTAACTCATGACACATTCTCTGTTTACCTTAAGTCGCAACTGTTTAGGTCAGCGAGGTAGATGTGTATGCAGCACTTTTGAGAGGTTTTTAATAGGCGCTACATTGACGCTCTGATAAGTACGTAAATGTAGGTACACTGCTGTTGATTGGGGCGAGTACTTTGTGCTTTTCCCAAAGCTTGCTAACTGTGAATAGCTGTCCTGAAGTATGATAATGAAGCTTTGGTGTTTTGCAAGAAGTTTTGATTTTAAGTGAGTTTATTTGTGTTGCGCCCAATTTAAGTAGAACTTGAACTGCAAGCGAGCATTGTTTTATGTGGCGTCCTTTTGTGCTACAATGTTGCACAGTTGCCATTAATTATTTTAAATTTTGTGTGGTGTAAATTTTCTACATTTGAAAGTTCATAGTCCTTATTTTGAATAGAAATCTTTCACTCGACATTCAGAATTTGGTTGAAAACGTCTTTGCCGGGCAAATAAGACCTCGTTTTGTCATGCTGACCTACAGATGCACTTAGCAGTATCTTGATTTCAAACACCAGTTTCTTAATTATATTTTTGTCAGCCAGTTGTTCCTCCCTTCAAAAATATTAGGGCATTTTTAAATTTTTTAAGGCCATGTGCCTTTAAGCTCCACTCCCAACTGTGGTTTGGTTGGGCTAAGCTCATGGCTAAACAAAAACGTTATATTGTTATTGATGAATACGGACTGAATCATTGTGGTTCTTCAGGCAAATTGAGGTGTTAATATTTCCTGTGGTTGGCTGCAGAATGGAAAAGTTGTTAACTGTGGGTGAAAACTTTTGAGAGGTTTCTGTAAACATTTTTGACGTTTGTTCATGTGGTATTGTGAAGAAGTCGGCCTACAAGGGATCAGTTTCCAAGTCAAGTGCCTCCCATTCTGTGTTCCTGCCTCGAACTACTGCTTTTCCATCTGAGCATTTTTCCTTTCTTCTGTCCTTAAAATAATCGCTGGTATTTGATGAGTTCTCGTAAACTGCAGTTGGTGTGTTAACTGTCAGAATGTTCGGGTATTCGTTCACATGCTTAATAGCAGCTTGCAAGTTCCGAGCTTTCTGAAGCTTGAACATTTCCTAATTGACACTCTGAACTTCTTTTCTTGGTTGCTGTCTGTGGTCAGCGCTTTCTCTATAACTCATTTCTGCACTTACAGGAACTCGTTTGTTCCGCAGAACTTAATGTCAGACTTCGTAATTAGTGAGCATATTGGTTTTCAAGCACTTTAGTTTCTTTTTAACACTAATGCAACGAAATTCCTGAATGATGTGTACCACGTGAATTGTCACAAAGGATGTGGAAGAATGCTGCATCGTCCAGGAAGACTTAGATCGCCGACCAGTATTTAGGCTGCAGCTGGACTTTGGAGGAACTGAAATTGCCGGCAGACATGTTCTGTCGTTGACTTGTTTAATGGAAACTACTGTTACGTTTGATATAAAGCCAGGCTGAATTTGTTGTACAAAGTTTGGCCGGTCTTTTTTGATGCAATTGTTTAACTAACACCCATCACCTAAACCCGGGCCTTATATCGGTTGAAAGGTTGAAAATTTATGTTATCTTTGATTTACAGTGGAAGATGAAGATGCAATGACAATATTGGAGATTGTTCTTTCAAACTAAAATCTCCAAGATATTGAGAATGAGCTGAAGGCTGTATTGAAAGAGGGCATCATCAGGTTTTAGCCCTTTCATTTATGACTCGGAGGACCCATGATGATAGGACATCTGCAAAAAATTGGTTTCTGCATTTGGCATGTGATAGCGGTATACTGGTAGATTCTGTAGCACTGGAGTATGGTAGCATCGTACAGTAAAGTAGCATCATACCGTAAAAAGCCTACTGCCAAAGGGTGTTTGGCCAGAGGGTTAAACACCGTAGAAGCCATTAGCTGACAGGCATTCAGTCACAGCAGGGTCAATCAATAAGGAAGGTTATAGGTTCGGTTCCGAACCCAAATTCAAGTGTGAGACAAAGAGATCACGGCGGTGGTAAAATAATAATAAGACAATTTATTTAGCGCCATAACACAACCGAGGTCCAAAAAGGGTGCAGTAGAGGTACAGTAGATGCCATTGGAGCACTATGGGTACGACTAGATTTTGCTACCAACTCCGATTCGTAATCTCGGGATTACGAACGTGTGCCTTAATGCGCAGCGGTAATGCCAAATGCGGACATGAGGAGGGACCAAAGTACATGTAAATGCAAAGTACGTGTAAAGGTAGGCGCCCCGAATGACGTCATATGGCTGACGCTAAAGGGCTGCCATCTTGCAAGTAGAAGGAGTCAAAGCTTTCTTGTGTTACTTCGTTGGTATTAGTGTAGAAAAAACGTGCGAAATGGCTGAAATAGAAAGTAAATTTAAATCTAAACGTTGTACGAAAAATTGTGTTGCATTTGGATGCAGTAACGTTGCCAATCTGGAATCAAGAGCGGCAGAAATAACTCTCCATGCGTACTTTCACGTTTACACTTAGCCTCAGTGATCGTAATCGTAATCCTGAGATTTCTACAGCGCCCAGCGAAAGCCGCGTCACGGGGACCATCTTATTCACTGACGCTGTGAAAAACAAAATCGATAGGCAAAATTGTTTGAATAGATAGCATAACTTTACGTCGTGATATGGAGCAGTTTCGCATCCCATCGTCTACAGAGGAAGCAAGGAGTTACTCATGTCCATTCTTTAGGCCTAATTATGGTCCCCAAGTTACTAGATTACTCCATTTTCAAGGGTCCCCGAAATTTAAATTAGATAGCCTTGCAAAAAAGTTATGGTTTACTCAAACAAGACAAGAGTTTGAGCCCAAGACTCATGCCAAGTTTAACTTATGTTTATCGATGAACATCAAAACAGTTCCTTAATTCCAATTAGGTTATGGTTCAACAAAGGTTTATGATAAGCTGCTGATAGTTTGAATAATTTTTTCTTCAGATTTCCAATGTCGAAGCAAGATCGTGTCAAAGTCTGGGAACATGCAATGCATAGAGCAAAGCCTTTAAATGGTCATGTGTATGTTCTGTACACTTTACACCAGATTGCTTTGACCGCAGTGGTCAGACGGTTCAACTGAGGGAAGGCGAATGTTACAAATGTTTAGTTACTATATAAGCTGTATGTTGCCAGCCATGCCAGCCAGCTTCACCATTTTGTTACCCTATGCTGTAGTGTCCACATGATAAATGTTAAATGTTTTCATTATTTTGTATAGCGACCATCTTAGCCTTGACCCTGCTACCTGGTGAAGACATTTTATTGGGTATGATTCTTCATCAACACTGCAAGCCATTTTAAGTCTCCATGTACAGACTAAGAAATAAATAGATCTTTAAAACAAATGTAGCCATGAGCAGAAACCCTTTCCAGAAATCTTGTCAGATGAAATATTCAGAGATTATACTGTGATATTTACAGATGCTGTTCCCACCATCTTCAATCTACTGTCACATCTGCAGAAGAACTGTAAGCCACTCGGAGCTCCAAAAGACAGATCTGTGCCAATGCCTGCAGTTTCTGGATTACTACATCTCCCTTGAACAGAACCAGTGGCAACAGTTACAACTACCACATCTCGAGATAATGCAGATCACCCATATTCTATGCCAAGCCCTCGGACACTAAAGCGACGCGTGGATGAAGCTCATCAGAAACTGGAAGTCATGCAATAGCGTCTGAAAACAAGCCAGCAAAAAACCCAGAGATTGGTGGTATGGGTTCATTCTATGAAAACTTTGATTTCTGATCTGAAAAATAAACAAATATTTTCACAGCAGGGAGCTGACAACCTTTGTGCATCGTTTTCTGATCCTGCTTTAGATTTGGTAATGAGCTATTTGAAGAAACGTTTTGGTGAACTGGTGAGGTCATATCCACCAGAACTACATGCATTTGCTCTTACTTTACAATTTTACTCTTCTAAAGCTTATGATTATGTCCAAAGAACATTTAACAAATGCTTGCTGCACCCACAGACCATCAGTTCTTGGCACAAATGCATTTACGGGAACCCGGGATTTCACGATGAAGTATTTTTGTCTCTGGAAGGTAGAGCAAGATGGTGTGTTGGTGGCAGAATGTTGTGTTTTTTCATGATGGGTGAAAATGCTATTCAGAAGCAGCTAGGCTTTGACTCTGCATCAGACAAATTTGTAGGAAATGTGGAAATGGGAATTGAAATTGATGCTATGGCTGGTCTGCCTGTGGCTAATGAGGCACTTGTATTTATGATTGTTTTTCTAACCGATAGCTGGAAAGTGCCAGTGGCCTATTTTCTTGTAGCTGCTCTAAATGGTGCTGAACGTGCAAACTTAGTGATGTTGTTTAGAAAAACGTTTTGCTGTTGGTGTTGATGTTATGTCACATACTTTCGCTGATTGCCATGCAAATATTACCATGGCCAAGTTACTGGGAGCATCGTCAGATACAGATAAGAATTTAAAAACTCTTCTGCTACAGTTAAATTTATAAGGATTATTGATAGACTTTTTGACATTTTGAACAGTAGGAATCTTTTGGCAAAGGAGTATAAAGCGCCGCTGCGCTTAGAAAGTGAAGGGGTTTGGTGGCCTTTTCTGCTAAGTGCTTTCCAGTATTTCATGGGACTAAAACTTGCCAATGGGCAGTTAATTAGCAACAGTTTGCGAAAGACAGGAGTGATAGGTTTCGTGGCATCTGTTCAAAGTGCTATTCGACTCTTTGACAGTTTAGTTAAACAGGAGGCACTGATGATCTGTTAACATATAAATTCTGTCAAGGTCACTTGGGGCTCTTCTTTGCAGTTGTACGTAGTCGTGGGGCAGCAATAATAACCCATCTCCTCTTCATTTGCATGCTACTGGTAACTGTGAGCCGATGAATACTTGCAAATTGTTGACAGTTAATGACTGCATTGAGAAAATGCAGAGCAGATTGAATGTGGACATTGAAGCATTTCTCATTCCAGGCTAAATGATGTTTTTAAGGAATCCGGTTCAGTTTGTTTTGACCATGACTATCTGCCAAATATAGGATCTTTGTAAAAATTTGTTGATAATGTTGTTGTTTATATTTCTGGTTTTGTTGTGAGATCATTAGAATCTGACCTGTCTTGTGAGTTATGCCTTGGTTCACTACGATCTGTGAGACAAGATGATGTTAGCCAAAAATGATTTTGGCTTGATTGAAATTAAGGACAGAGGTGGTCTAGTTTCTCCATCACCTGATGTTATACCTGTGTGTAAATCAGCTGAACTCTTAATTGAGAAAGTTTTATGCATCATATTATTATTGCAACTGTTTTTATTGACTAGTTTCTAGTGGAGATTGCTTTAATAAAGGCAACTTGAAGTTACATTATGTTTGTTACTCTGAGTTACTGTGATGATGATGGCTATGACGATGTTGATGATGATATTGATGATGATGTTTACAAATTGTGCCAAAGTAATCAGTTTAAGTGAATTTCAAGTAATGTGATGACTTGCTTTGCCCAGCTACTGTGAAAGCCTACTTACCACAATTGACCCTATTCAAAGACCTATAGAGTTATGCAATCAGAGTACTCTAGGTGATGACGTGCATTGTCAGGGATTCGTGAAAAAGTAAATGTAAACCTTTTTCTATTGCGACCGTATGGCCTCGACCCCGATCATTTTTCAATGAATTTATCGGGTGAGATCCTTCATCACCGCTGCCAGTTTAAAAGGGTACCACGCCATTTAAGGTCCCCGTGTAGGGACCGTGCTAGCCCGAGATTAAAATCTCTGAAAAAGCCACGATCGGTCCATGAACCGGCATCCTCACGCACAGAGACGCCTGAGAACATGTTAACGTAGGCTCAGTTATTCCACCTACGTACTGAAAACACAAAATTAGCGTCCCATTTGTGAGTTAGAAATAACAAACAAAATTCAGTGGGGCTGGAGACAAAGATATTTTTTTAATAAATTTGGCCAAATTCCACATCCTAATTGCCTTGGCGGATGCGTTGTTGACAGCTGACCCGTCTAACAGCTGTCCTAGTGATACGTCACTTCCGCTGCCGTAAGCCCAACACACGGCAGCACTTCTCTAGTTCTTCTATTACCTCGTTGAGGACTCCGAATATCAGAAAATTCGATTTCCACGGCGAAACTGGTAAGAATTTATTATTTTATCTGTTAGGCCTAATGTCCTAGTGACATAAACACGAACTAGAAGACGGAAAAGATATAAATAAAAAAGTAGAAGATGGAAAAGATAGAAGATAAAACATTTTTAATACAATTAATTCAATGAGACGGTGGCAGATGGTTTGAAAGTAGTATGTAGGCCTTACGTAAGAAGCAAATGTCAAATGTCCTTTACATAATGGATGTTGTTACGAATTTTAAATTTTATTTCCTAGATGTTGGTAGAATTATTTAGTTATTCATCTTTTAGTTTGTGTTCATGCATTTATTTCTATTATAATAGCTAACTAACAGCAGAACTATCAGTAAAAAGATCAGCCGGCGAGGGAGAGCACTGGTCACCTGCTATAATATGCTCAAGATAGCACGAAGGCGAACTTTAGGCTGTATCATAAGGATGCGCGTGTAGGCGCTATGCTTAGGGTAATTTTAATAGTATATGTCCCATTTTTGGCTTTATCATGGCCGATTAGTTTAAGCGCTCCTTCTCACTCCACACCTGTTAAACGCGGTCACGGTTTACTGACCACACTCAAGTTCAAGACCCGTCTGTTGTCATATGCAAATCGTTTGAAAACAGTCTTGTGGCACGCTGGCCGATTGGACTGAGCACTCCTTCTTTTCGCTCCACATCTTTTACACACCGTCACGGTTCGCTGACCACGCATGACCCATCTACAGTATACAAGTCGTTTGAAAACAGGTATACATGCTGGCCGATTGGTTTGAACGCTCTTTCGTTTCACTTCACACTTGTTAAAACGGTCATGGTTTGCTGATTACACTCAATCAAGACTCGTCTACGATATGCAATCGTTTGAAAACAGACATGTGGTGCGCTGGCCGTTTAGTTTGAGCATTCCTCCTCGTTCCAGACCTCGAGTTATGCAAGGTACGACCGTTGACATGCGTAGACACTTGTACGTCGATCTGTGGTTTGGGCGCAAGGGGGCAGCACAGTGCCTTTGGATTTGTATTGATTTTGAGTTGATATTGAGAGACGCGTTTTATTCGAATAATTAAAAGGAAATAGTTTTCAGTTTTGAGTGAAAGACCAGCGCAGACATTGCAAGAATTCACCAAGAGTTGGAAAATTCGTAAGATAAGTCGGACAATTGGTGCAACTCACACCGAGACCATCCTTTGCTCTAAACTGAAGAGGTAAGTTTTCATTTTAAAGCTGTAAGGTCCTTGAGGAAGTCTTTTACTCACAATTGCTCAGCCGAATCAATTGATTTTAGTCAATATATGGCGCTGCACAATAAATGCGTAAATAATAAAAACTAAACTGAATCCTTCCCCTTATACCGACTCGAGGGGATGGTGGTTGATTGGCATAGGTGGCTTGTTCTGCAATGGATCTTCTCCCATCCAAGTGCTAACCATGCTTGACACTGCTTAACTTAACTGTGCTTGCCATCCTATATCCTCAGAACGAATTATCTATCCTTAATCATGTAAAACTAGTGCTATTATCTCTAGGCTTCTTAATTTACCTGGGATTACAATTTCTTGAGATGTTTGGTGTTTTTTTATAGATCCAGCTTCAGCAACGCGAGCATCACATACAACGTCTTCAGCATGAAATGGATGAGAAGGAGAAACGGTGACAAGAAGAAACACTGAATGAGGAGCTGACATCAATAGAGGAAGAACCTGCAAGATGCTAGTGAGTCTAATCAATCTATTATCTGATTTTAAACTAGTTAGAAGAGGAGAAAGAGGAAGACGAGGAGGAGGAGGAAGAAGTTTCAGAAAAATGAGATGGAAAAAGGAGAAGACAAAAATGATGAGAATGAAGAGAAGTAATCTAATAAACAAAGAAAGAAGAGGAACAGGTGAGAATAGGAAGGAAAAAAAAAAGAAGAGTTGAAAATATTGAAGATCGAATTAGAGAGCAAACAAAAGGAAGAGGAAGAAAATGAAGAAGAGCAAAGAAAAGAAGAAATGATGGGAATTAAGGGAAATGCTTCTTCTTCATAGGCATCAATGCTGTTAGCTGCTCTTCTGAATTCTGACACCTCAATAAATTATCACAAAATGGCGAGCGATGAAAAAATTATTAACATTTATAAGAAGCTGGATTGATAAATCATCCTCTTGCCATCTAGTTAATGTATTAATGCTGCTAGTTAAATTGCATTCGCTAGATGGCAGCTGATTTTTTTTAGAAATCCAGCTATTAGTGAATTTATGAATTATTTCAACGCTTGCCATTTTGTACAATGGCAAGCGTTGAAATAATTCATAAATTAATACGGAAAAATCAGATTTTCAGGAAATTCGAATTCCACAGACACACTAGTAACAACTTATTATTTTATCTGTTTGGCCCCAGTGAAATGAAACAGTTTTCGCTAAATGTCAGTAGATTTTTTTTATAAATTCGTCATCTCGTTTGTAAAATTATGGAAGACTCTGAATATCAGAAAATTAGATTTCCACGGCGAAACTGATAACAATTGATTTTTTATCTGTTAGGCTCTGTCTCTGCCTTGTTATGAGCTGTATGCTGAGGCAAGGATTACTCATAAGCGTGTGCTGTTTGTCATTGAAAGGGGCTATATGAATGTGTAATAATTTGAATTATGTTGATGTCTATCTAGATTGGTTTGCATCTGGAGAAGTCAGGTGATGATCTTCAGCTGGAGTTTCCATTTGTTGTAGCCACTGCTCCTCATCCTCTTCTCACAGGACAGTCGCCAGAACTCGGCTAAGGGTAAGCATCGTGTACATCTTCATTCCTTCCCAAGTTTGCTTCCATGAACTGCTGCTTCCTTCAACTGCTTGCTTCAGCTGCTTGTTTCAGCTGCTTGCTTTAACTGCAAGTGCAACTGCTTGACTGGAACTGCTTGCTTGAACTTCAGCTGCAACTTCTAGCTTGCTTCCTTCAACTGCTTGCTTCATTTGCTACTCATTGCTAGCCTGCTTGCTTGCCTGCTTCAACTGCATGTTTCTTCTGCTACTGAATTCTTGCTTTTCAGAGCCCTGCGCTATATAGACTCTGATTTCATTGCTTGCTTGCTTGCTTTTTCCCCGTCAGTACCCAGCTAAGACCGGGGAAGCTAATGATCCAACAGACCGGGCAAGTCCTGCAATGACTGGCCCCGTGTCCAGAAACTGTCTAAGTTCGACACAGGAGGGGGGGAGAGAGAGAATAAACTAAGTCCCCCGAGGTCAGAGAGAGAGAGAGAGAGTTCAATTGCATTCGCTAGATAGCAGGTGATTTTTAGCAGTCCAGCTTCTAATGTTTTATGGATTTTTTAATCGCTCGCCATTTTGTACGAAGGAATGAAATTTTCAGGAAATTCCGTTTGCACGGCTGCACTGGAAATAATTTATTATTTTCTGGGCCCAGTGAAAAAAAACATTTAATGCAAAAATTACTTCAAAATGACGGTGGGCGATTGGTTTTCGCGTAGTATTTGAGCCGATGTCAAATATCCTTGATTCAGTGGATCCTTTAATGCATATTAAATTGTATTCGCTAAATATCAGTAGATTTTTTAGAAATTGAGGATCTCGTTTGTAAAATTATGGAGGACTCTGAATATCAGAAAATTAGATTTGCACGGCGAAACTGATAACAATTAGCTTTTTATCTGTTAGACCCTATCTCTTTGTATGCCTTATTATGAGCTCTACATATGGTGAGGCAAGCATTACTCGTAATTGTCTTTGTGTTGTTTGTCATTGAAAGGGGCTATATGAATGTGTAGTAACTTGCTTTATGTTGATGTCTATCTAGATTGGTTTGCATCCGGAGAAGTCAGGTGATGATCTTCAGCTGGAGTTTCCACTGTTCCTAGTAGCCGCTGTTCCTCATCCTCTTCTCACAGGACAGTCGCCAGAACGCAGGCTACGGTAAGCGTAGATATTTTTTCCTCCCCAACTCTTCTTCTTCTTCTTCTTCTTCTGGATCTTCTTCATAGGCATCTCTCTCCTCAGAAAATTCGCACAAAATGGCAAGTGGTGAAAGAATCGTGGCAAATAATCTTAATGGTTCTAGTTAAATTGTATTCGCCAGATGGCAGATGTTTTTTAGCAATCCAGCTTCTAGTATTTTGTGCATTCTTTCATCGCTCGCCATTTTGTACGGAGGAATCAGATTGTCAGGAAATTCCATATGTGCCGCCAAACTAGAAACAATTTATTTTCGCGTAGTGTTTTTGATCCGATGTGAATATCATTCAGTGGATCCTTTTACGCATGTTAAATTGTATTCGCTAAATGTCAGAGAAGATTTTTTAGAAATTCAGCGTGTTATTTCCACGGCGAAATGTGTAATCGTTTGGGTTATGTTGATGTCTACTTGGTGCTCTTGTAAGGTATCGTTTAGTTTAGATCTTCATTCCTTCCGCTTGCTTGCTTCAACTGCATGTTTCCTCTGCTACTGATTTCTTGCTGAGAGAGAGAGAGAGAGAGAGAGAGAGAGAGAGAGAGAGAGAGAGAGAGAGAGAGAGAGAGAGAGAGGAGAGAGAGAGAGAGAGAGAGAGAGAGGAGAGAGAGAGAGAGAGAGAGAGGAGAGAGAGAGAGAGAGAGAGAGAGAGAGAGAGAGAGAGACCAAATAAACTAAGTCTTTCAAGGTCAACCACACCTTCAAGAGAGAGAAGGGAGAAAGAGAACCCTGACCCTAACCCTGACCAAGCAGAGCCACATGCAAACCACCCGAGCGAAACCTGCGGACCGTGACCGACGTCGGAACCTGGCATCGGTTTGATAAGTGGGCAGTGATGCCAGTATGACTTTGGGGTTAAGGGTTCGAGGCACTCACTCTGCTGTTTATACAAATCTCAATGATTGAGTAAGTAATGAGTGCATGAGTCAGTCGGTCACTGAGTTAGTGAGTGAGTCAGTGAAATCTGTCTGTCTTGTCTGGATGTCTATCTATCTAATTACGTTCGATTCGTTCCTGTTGAGTGCTTGAACTTCAGCTGCAACTGCTTGCTTCATCTGCTACTGTTTGCCTGCTTCATCTGCTACTGTTTGCTAACTTGCTTCCTTGCTTGCTTGCATTGCTACTGATTTCATTGCTAGCCTGTGTGCTTTCTTGCATTGCTAATGATTTCATTGCTAGCCTGCTTGTTGCTTGCGTTGGTACTGATTTAATTGCTAACCTGCATGCTTGCTTTGCTAGCTTGCATTGCTAATGATTTCATTGCTAGCCTGCGTATTTGCTTGTTCTGTGTCTCTCTTTCTTCCTTTCTTTTTTCCTTTTATGAGCTCTTTCCTTTTGTAATCGTTTGCGTTATGTTGATGTCTATCTAGATTGGTTTGCATCTGGAGAAGTCAGGTGATGATCTTCAGCTGGAGTTTCCATTTGTTGTAGCCACTGCTCCTCATCCTCTTCTCACAGGACAGTCGCCAGAACTCGGCTAAGGGTAAGCATCGTGTACATCTTCATTCCTTCCCAAGTTTGCTTCCATGAACTGCTGCTTCCTTCAACTGCTTGCTTCAGCTGCTTGTTTCAGCTGCTTGCTTTAACTGCAAGTGCAACTGCTTGACTGGAACTGCTTGCTTGAACTTCAGCTGCAACTTCTAGCTTGCTTCCTTCAACTGCTTGCTTCATTTGCTACTCATTGCTAGCCTGCTTGCTTGCCTGCTTCAACTGCATGTTTCTTCTGCTACTGAATTCTTGCTTTTTCAGAGCCCTGCGCTATATAGACTCTGATTTCATTGCTTGCTTGCTTGCTTTTTCCCCGTCAGTACCCAGCTAAGACCGGGGAAGCTAATGATCCAACAGACCGGGCAAGTCCTGCAATGACTGGCCCCCGTGTCCAGAAAACTGTCTAAGTTCGACACAGGAGGGGGGGAGAGAGAGAATAAACTAAGTCCCCCGAGGTCAGAGAGAGAGAGAGAGTTCAATTGCATTCGCTAGATAGCAGGTGATTTTTAGCAGTCCAGCTTCTAATGTTTTATGGATTTTTTAATCGCTCGCCATTTTGTACGAAGGAATGAAATTTTCAGGAAATTCCGTTTGCACGGCTGCACTGGAAATAATTTATTATTTTCTGGGCCCAGTGAAAAAAAAACATTTAATGCAAAAAATTACTTCAAAATGACGGTGGGCGATTGGTTTTCGCGTAGTATTTGAGCCGATGTCAAATATCCTTGATTCAGTGGATCCTTTAATGCATATTAAATTGTATTCGCTAAATATCAGTAGATTTTTTAGAAATTGAGGATCTCGTTTGTAAAAATTATGGAGGACTCTGAATATCAGAAAATTAGATTTGCACGGCGAAAACTGATAACAATTAGCTTTTTATCTGTTAGACCCTATCTCTTTGTCTGCCTTATTATGAGCTCTACATATGGTGAGGCAAGCATTACTCGTAATTGTCTTTGTGTTGTTTGTCACTGAAAGGGGCTATATGAATGTGTAGTAACTTGCTTTATGTTGATGTCTATCTAGATTGGTTTGCATCCGGAGAAGTCAGGTGATGATCTTCAGCTGGAGTTTCCACTGTTCCTAGTAGCCGCTGTTCCTCATCCTCTTCTCACAGGACAGTCGCCAGAACGCAGCTACGGTAAGCGTAGATATTTTTTCCTCCCCAACTCTTCTTCTTCTTCTTCTTCTGGATCTTCTTCATAGGCATCTCTCTCCTCAGAAAATTCGCACAAAATGGCAAGTGATGAAAGAATCGTGGCAAATAATCTTAATGGTTCTAGTTAAATTGTATTCGCCAGATGGCAGATGTTTTTTAGCAATCCAGCTTCTAGTATTTTGTGCATTCTTTCATCGCTCGCCATTTTGTACGGAGGAATCAGATTGTCAGGAAATTCCATATGCGCCGCCAAACTAGAAACAATTTATTTTCGCGTAGTGTTTTTGATCCGATGTGAATATCATTCAGTGGATCCTTTTTACGCATGTTAAATTGTATTCGCTAAATGTCAGAGAAGATTTTTTAGAAATTCAGCGTGTTATTTTCCACGGCGAAATGTGTAATCGTTTGGGTTATGTTGATGTCTACTTGGTGCTCTTGTAAGGTATCGTGGGCAGTGATGCCAGTATGACTTTGGGGTTAAGGGTTCGAGGCACTCACTCTGCTGTTTATACAAATCTCAATGATTGAGTAAGTAATGAGTGCATGAGTCAGTCGGTCACTGAGTTAGTGAGTGAGTCAGTGAAAATCTGTCTGTCTTGTCTGGATGTCTATCTATCTAATTACGTTCGATTCGTTCCTGTTGAGTGCTTGAACTTCAGCTGCAACTGCTTGCTTCATCTGCTACTGTTTGCCTGCTTCATCTGCTACTGTTTGCTAACTTGCTTCCTTGCTTGCTTGCATTGCTACTGATTTCATTGCTAGCCTGTGTGCTTTCTTGCATTGCTAATGATTTCATTGCTAGCCTGCTTGTTGCTTTCGTTGGTACTGATTTAATTGCTAACCTGCATGCTTGCTTTGCTAGCTTGCATTGCTAATGATTTCATTGCTAGCCTGCGTATTTGCTTGTTCTGTGTCTCTCTTTCTTCCTTTCTTTTTTCCTTTTATGAGCTTTTTTCCTTTTGTAATCGTTTGCGTTATGTTGATGTCTATCTAGATTGGTTTGCATCCGGAGAAGTCAGGTGATGATCTTCAGC
>OZ029924.1:9081811-9189964 GCA_964023275.1 Norana najaformis | reverse complement strand
GGAGAAAGAGAGAGAGAGAGAGAGGGAGAAAGAGAAAGAGAGGGAGAAAGAGAGAGAGAGAGAGAGAGAGGGGAGAAAGAGAGAGAGAGGGAGAAAGAGAGAGAGGGAGCCGAGCCGAAATAAACTAAGTCTTTCAAGGTCATCGACTGCGTCGCAGTCGAATCTCTCTCAACAACAACAACGGAGGAGGAGGAAAAGAGAGAGATTCGACTGCGACGCAGTCGATGACCTTGAAAGACTTAGTTTATTTCGGCTCGGCTCCCTCTCTCTCTTTCTCCCTCTCTCTCTCTTTCTCCCTCTCTCTCTCTCTCTCTCTCTTTCTCTCCCTCTCTTTCTCTTTCTCCCTCTCTCTCTCTCTCTCTTTCCTCCCTCTCTCTCTCTTTCTCTCCCCATCTCTCTCTCTTTGGAACTTAGAAGTTCCAAAGAGAGAGAGATGGGGAGAAAGAGAGAGAGAGAGGGAGAAAGAGGGAGAAAGAGAGGGAGAGGGAGAAAGAGAGAGAGAGGGAGAAAGAGAAAGAGAGGGAGAAAGAGAGAGAGAGAGAGAGAGGGAGAAAGAGAGAGAGAGGGAGAAAGAGAGAGAGAGGGAGAAAGAGAGAGAGGGAGCCGAGCCGAAATAAACTAAGTCTTTCAAGGTCATCGACTGCGTCGCAGTCGATGGCTTTAAAGACTTAGATAGAGAGAGAGAGAGCCCTCTCCGGCCTTGGAACTTACTTAGTTTATGCTGCTTTATCCTGTTAGGCCCTTGATCCGTTCAGTTGACGAATTCCATCCATTGCAGGACTTGCCCAGTGCCAAATTCTGCTGCTTCGCAGAGTCGTTACACACAGTCAGCACATCCGAACCAGAAACCTATCAAAGAAGACATTTATTAGAAGAACTATTTCTTTTATCATTCTTCTTCAAATTTTGCCTTAGATAAATATTTACTACGTTATTCTCATTCCAATACGAGGAGGAGAAAGCAATGAAGAAAAATACTTGTAGAAAATGGAAAGGCACTGAAAATTGACTGTGATTGAGTAAATAAATGAAAAACCATTATGCGACGGTTATTTTTGGATACAGTTCAACCAGCGCATCCAAAAACACACAATACACGCTACTAGGTATGTTTATATAGCACCCCTTTGCATAAGATGCTTCAATTAAGCACACACAAGTGCATATAAACTCTCATTACACAATACTAGACCTCTATTAATCAGTTTATATAGCACCTTAGAATTAAATTATGCACACCTATACTCCAAACTTAGATGCTTCAGTAAATCACACACAAGCGCATATATACTTTATAGAGACACATAAACAAGCTTAAACATGCTTGAAATTAATACTAGGCTTAATAATTTATATAGCACCCCATTGCCTTAGAATCTTCAACTAAGCACACAGAAACACACAAGAGCATGTATACTCGAAATACATATACCCTTTACACAAGCTGAAAATGAACACTAGGGCTGTATATATAAGCAATTTATATAGCACCCCTTTGTCTTTATACGCTTCAGTTAAGCACACAAAAACATACAAGCGCATTTATACTCCAACTACACTCAGTTTATGTAGCACCCCTTTGCCTAAGATCCTTCAATTAAGCAGACACAAGTGCATATATAAACTCTACATACGCATGAAGAAGCTTTAAATTAACACTAGGCCTCTATTAATCTCCCCTTTGCCTTAATTATGCACACCTATACTCAACTTAGATGCTTCAGTTAAGCACTCGCAACACATATATTCTATAAACACAAACAAGCTTTAACAAGCTTAAACATGTTTGAAATTAACACTGGGCTTATTGTAACATCAATTTATACAGCACCCCTTTGCCTTAGACTCTTCAACTAAGCACACAGAAACACACATGCGCATATTATACTCGAAGTACACATACCCTATAAACAAGTTTGAAATTAACACTAGGATTACAGTTTTAATCAATTTATATAGCACCCCTTTGCCTTTATACACTTCAGTTAAGCTCACAAACATACAAGTGCATATATACTTTACCTACACACATACTTCAAGCTTGAAATTAACACTAGGCCTCTATATATAATCAGTTTATATAGCACCTATTTGCCTTTATACGCTTCAGTTAAGCACACAGAAACAAGCGCATATATAATATAAATATATATATGATATATATGATTCTAGGACTATAGATAGCACATAGGCTTTCCGCACATAGGACTGTGACTCATAGGACGATCGCACATAGGACTGGGACTCGTAGGACGATCGCACATAAGACATTCGCTCATAGGGCTTTCACTCATAGGGCTTTTGCTAATAGGACGATCACTCATATTTGTACTATTTGAACCAATTTATTAAGCTTCCAACATAAAAAACATAGAACACCGATTATGAAAAAAATTAATATTGGCTATTGTTATTGTTATTCATATTCATATTTTTATTAACTGCCCATAAGTGGCCACTGCCCTCATTACGCGATCTCGAAGGATTCGGTAGCGTTTGACGGCTGGTTGTTCTGTACCTGTTGATCCCTGTAGAAATGATGCCTATACTGTACCGTGTTTAAATCTGTTGAGTTCACTTCAAAGCGAACGTATCTCCAGCGTTCATTTATTAGCTAACGTCTTATGAGCGATAGTCTTACGAGCAAACATAATATTCGAAACCATTCAAAATAAATGTTTGTTTTCCTGTTTTCGAGATACCATATGTACCTTCCATGCCTAAATTTTTCACGACTTTTCTATTAGGCTTTCTTACGATGCCTTTATATACTGTACCGTGTTTAAATCTGTTGAGTTCTACTTCAAAGCGAACGTATCTCCAGCGTTCATTTATTAGCTAACGTCTTATGAGCGATAGTCTTACGAGCAAACATCCTATGTGCGAAGGGTTTATGTGCGGTGATCCTATGAGCAACAGACCTATGAGCGAAAATCTATGTAAGATAGTCCTATGTGTGAAAGTCCTATGTGCGATCGTCCGGATACCATATATATATATACTCCAACTACACTCGGTTTATATAGCACCCCTTTGCCTAAGGTGCTTCAATTAAGCACACATAAGCGCATATAAACTCTAAATACACAAACAAGCTTAAACAAGCTTAATCAAGCTTTAAATTAACACTAGGCCCCTATTAATCGATTTCTATAGCAACCCTTTGCCTTAGACTTAAATTATGCACACCTATATTCCCAAGCTTAGATGCTTCAGTAAGGCACACACAAGCACATATATACTCTGTAAATACACATAAACAAGCTTTAACAAGCTTAAACGTGCTTGAAATTAACACTGGGCTTATCGATTTATATAGCACCCCGTTGCCTCAGAATCTTCAACTAAGCACACAGAAACACACAAGCGCATATATACTCGAAATACACATACCCTATAAACAAGTTTGAATTAACACTAGGATTACAGTTTAATCAATTTATGTAGCACCCCTTTGCCTTAGACTCTTCACTTAAGCACGCACAAACACACAATCCCACATGTACTCTAAATACACATACCCATTACACAAGCTTGAAATTAACACTAGGCCTCTATACACACTCAATTTTGTATAGCGCCCCTTTGCCTTAGACGCTTCAGTTAAGCACAAGCGCATACATAATCATTTATATAGGGGGAAATATTGTAAAATTATGAGTTCACTTACTGCTGTCTTTCTGGTGGGTCATGGGCCTCATTCCAATGCGAGGAGGAGCTACTGCGACTCTTGCATGGTGTCCATCTTCTCTCATCTGTTCAAAGGAATCAAGAAAATACTTTTAGAAAGTAGAATTAACCGAGAATGGAAAATAAAAAAGCTGAGAGCAAGTAAAATGGAAAGACATTGAAAACTGACTGAGTGAATAAGTGAATAAAAAACCATTCTGCAACGACTATTTTTGGATGAAGTTCAACCAGCCATTATTCTTCAATTATTGTGTAGAACTGTAGAAACTGTTTGATGTTTTTTATTTAACTGAATTATTGACCGAATCAACTAGGCACGGCTACGCTGGTACTTTTATAATAGACGCTAGGTCTATGTCTAGAAGATCTAGATGTGGCGCTTTCCTGATGTCCCGCTTCTGAGTAGATAACCTGATGATGCGCTAAATAATTAACCGCTCAATGTCAACGGTATTTACATGACATTCAAGCGTTTGAAACCGTGAGTAAAACTAAGGCATAGACTCTTTAATTAAGCACACACAAGCGCATATAGGCCTATACTCAATTTATGTGGCAGCCCTTTGCCTTAGACTTCAATTAATATTTTCAATAGTTTTACCATATATCTCATGCGGGTAAACAATTTCACTGTATCTACACAACATATGTGCATGGCATACACTCCAGTTAAGCACACACAAGCCCATATACACTCTAAATACTTGATAATGATATTAATTAATGCGTGAATACATAATTTGCTTTCTTGGCCTTGCAAAAACTGAGATTGGAAAATAAAATTAAACAGCTGTGAAGTAGATAGCTGAAGAGGCGCTAAATAACACACTTGCCTCCAGCATATCCGTCAAGCATTCGACTATCTTGATACAGAAACCTTCCCACTGTTAATAGTATATCTACGTAATTATCTCGTCAATGTCAACGGTATCTACATAACATCTACGTGTATTAATTACGACAAGAATTCAAGCGCTTGAAACCGTGTGTAGGCCTACAACTAAGGCATGGACTCCTCAATTTCAATTAAGCACACGCAAGCGCGTATATTCTAAATACATATAATCAATTTATATAGCACCCCTTTGATATGTGTATACATATATATCGACACTTACCAAGACGAAGGCCTTGAAATGTTAAGCGCTTTTTCACTTCTCAGGCTTTCTGTCGCTTCAGTCACGGTCTCGCTTCTCCAGTCGATCGAAACTCCTTCGAATCGCCCGAGTTTTTCTTCAGCTCGCTGCAGACCGTCCGAGCGAAGACTGTCAATTCGCCCAGTAAGTAGTAAGCCGCAGACGACTCTCCCTTCTTCTTCGTTCAAGCTTCGGACTGACATTCCCACATCAAGTTCAAGACCCATCTACTGTATGCAAATCGCCTAAAAACAGATAGATGTGTCTTGTGGCTTGTTGGCCCATTCGAGGGTCACGGTTCACTGATTACACACAAGTTCAAGGGATGAACACAGCCAACGTTCTGCCTCAACTATCACACACCGCCACTTGAGTTCGTGTTTTCCCACCTTAGTGACCACACTCTCGTCTATACCGGGTATATATGTACATACATATGGTATATATATATGGTATATATATATGGTATATATATACCGGGTATATATAGGTCACATGCAACACACCGTTTATTCAGCGCCGAAATATGACAGCGCATCAACCGATGGCGCTGAGCAATTTCGCGTTCAAGCCAATCGAATACCATGGCACAAAATGTATTTGAGAGCAGTTCAAACAAACCTCAACAATTGTGACAAATGACTCATCTCATTTTGACTATAACATTCTCATTCACAGACAGACAGACAAACAGACAGATAGACTGACAGACATACACATAGACAGACACACATACATACAGATTGTAAAGGAATGGTTAACACTTAGCCACCTTGCTGGGAAGTAAACGACAAGCCCGGCGATGCACTGGCCCCGTGTCCACGACATTGGGATTCGTCCATTGTCGGCTCAATGGTCTAAAGAAAATTAAATGAGCGCCTTCCCTACATCTCACTTGTGGCATATGCGAAAATTTACTTTACTGCTGACACTATCCCACAAAGTACACATTACATAGTTTTCCTTTTCCCAATGGGTCTTTTAGCGCCACTTTGTAAGTTGGTCTCCCTGAGGCGCCTTTTGTGTGGCGTTAAGAAATTAAAAAAAAGCGGTCAAATGAAAAAAGCGGTCAAATGAATGGGTACTGGAAACGGCTGGAGTAGAGAGGAATCTTTTGAAGACAGTAAAGAAAAGGAAATTGATCTATTTTGGCCACATCATGAGGAAAGAGGGAACATGCATCGAGAAGGAGATAATACAGGGCACAATACCGGGAGGACGGAAAAGAGGAAGACCGAGAATAAACTGGTTGGGCAACATCAGGGCATGGACTGGGCTAACAATGGAGGAGATGCTCAGGCTGGTGGAGGACAGAGGACACTGGAGGAACATTGTGCATGATGCGGCCGAATCTCGGAACGAGGAAGGCTGAGAATGGAATGGAATGGAAGAAATTTCGGAGGTTTACATATACATTTACATATATCCCCGTGGCGGATTTAGCTAGAGGCGCCCCCTTTTGATTATATGCCTGCGCCCCTCAGACCAGACCCGTGCATAGAGGACTGCGAGAATGTGGCGCCCCTTGGAAATGCTCTTGCCCCCACGCAAACAATCCAGGAGCCGCCACTGATATATCCCTCTGGTTCTGGCACTATGCCATTAAAAATGTATCGGCGGGCATCCAGATCTGCGACAGCGCGACAAAACTATTCTAAGTCAGTAGGTCCATAACGCAACCGAAATCTGAGAGCAGCTGCGCTGTGGGATGGGCAGCCTAGAACAGATATAATTATATACAAACAGAAAACTAAAACGTAATAAATTTCGAAATGGCGCCAACAATTCTATTCGCACTTGCATTCAGCACCTGTCAAATCCCACCCAACGACAGACGCACAAACACAGAGACAAACAGACATACAGATTGTTAATTAGTGGTCAACACTTGTTTGCGATTCGTGTAACCAGCGCGCGATTTAATCTAATGGACGTTTTCAAAACTGTGCTGCCACCTAGCTGGAAAGTAAACGTCAAAGTCCTGCGATGCCCTGCCCCCGTGTCCAGGATTTTGGGATTCGTTCACTGTCAGCTCAAGGGGCTAAGGAAAAGGAATGAGCTCCTTTTCTACGTCTCACATTATGGGATATGGGAAACGTTACTTTTTGCTGAGACTATTCTCATAAAATACACATCTTCCTCATAGGCTACATTTCGCCTCTTCCAGTGGGTCTTTTTTGGTCTCCCTGACTCGGTTTTTTGTGGCGCTGAAAAATTTCGGAGGTTTACATTTACATATGTCCCACTGCTTCAGACTAGCACCCCAACCCCCTCAATTAAAAACGGATCGGCGGTCATCCAGCTGAGACAGAGCGGTAAAATTAGTGTATGTAGGCAGGTGCAAAACGCAGCTGGCTTTGGCGGACTCGCGCCGAAATCTGAGACCAGGTGCGCTGTAAGATGGGCAGGAAACGATGGATAATTACATGCAAAAACCGAGAACCTAAGCTTACTAAATTAGAAATGGCGCCAACAAGTCTATTCGCACCTGCATGCTGCACACGTGCAACCTGCCTAATCCGAACCAACTCCAGATGACAGACGGATAAAGGAGGAATATAAAGGAGTGGTCAACACGTGTTGGAAGTCGTGTTACCAGCGTTGATCTAATAGTCTTTTTCAAAACTGTGCTGCCACCTACCTGGAAGGTAAACTGCAAGTCCTGCGATACGCTGGTCCTGTGTCCAGAATATTGGAAATTTGGAAGTCATCCACTGTCGGCTCAAGGGTCTAAAGAAAATTAAATAAGCGCCTCCCCTACATCTCAGTTGTGGGATACGAGAAACTACTTTACTTTACTTCTGAGGCTATCCCCATAAAATACACATCTTTCTCATACATTTCGCTTCTCCCGATGGGTCTTTCAACCCCATTGTATAAGTTGGTCTCCCTTACGCGGCTTTCGGCTGAGAAATTTCGGGTTACATTTACATATATCCCAGTGGGCGGATTCAGCTAGAGCCGCCCACTCTTGGTTATGTGCTTGCCCCCCAGTCCAGATCCGTGCATGTGGCGCAAAAAATGCTCTTGCCCCATGCAAACAATCCTGGAGCCGCCACTGATATATGCCTCTAGTTCAGGCTATTTCCTATTTACAAGAGATCGGAGGGCATACAACCCCTGTGAATTCATCGGGTGAGATCCTTCATCACGGCGGCCCGTATGAATGGGTACCACGCTATTTAAGGTCTCCGAGTAGGGTCAAGCTAGCCCGAGATTAAACCCTCTTAAATATAATCACTATCGGTACATGAACCCGCACATACTCATGCACAGAAGCGCCCGGCGACATGTTTAACGTGAGGCTTAATTATTCTACCTACGTAACGAAAACATAAAATTAACGTCCAACAGATGAGTTAGAAATAACAATCAAAATTCAATGGGGCTGGAGACAAAGATAAAACCTATTTTTGTTATAAATTTGGCCAAATTCCACATCCTAATTGCCTTGGCAGATGCGCTGTTGACAGCTGACCGTCTACCAGCTGGCCTGATGACACGTCACTTCCGGCAGCTACAACTGCCGAAAGCCCAATACACGGCAGCGCTTTCTCTAGTTCTTCTATTACCTCGTTGTGTAAAGCACATTAAACACAAACCACCCTAACAGTTCCTTTCCCCTTCTCTCTGGTAACCGGACTCAGTTAATGACACGGCACCTTTGGACAACCCCACAGACTTGACGCTGGTGCCCTGCACTTAGCCTTTAAGTAGCACTTTAGAAATTTCGAGTTCACGATTACAATATGTAGCCAATTTTTGCATATGCCCTTTACGGACGACTATTTTAACTGCCAAAGGCCTTTCGATGCAATAATTTAAAGCCACAACAAAGCCGACGAGGCCTACGGTACTCTATTCTAGCCTCAAGGCGTCTGAGGTTTAAGAGGAAAACACATCAATACTGAACTAGGTAAACTCTGCCGTAATGATCTAAACGCATCTCACTTTATATTGAATTTAAGCAACGTATGCATAGATGAAGATATTCTAGATGAAACCAGGCAACAATTTCTGGCAGATTCAAAACACGATACTCTAGTAAAGAACTATAAACCAAAACTAAAATTTTTTTATTGTTTAAATTTTACAGAGATCTTTAACCTGGTCATCTGCAATGGGTCAAGTGCAAATCTAAGTCACCATTAGGAACAGCCAACCCTAAAAATCCACCTCAAATGTTCTTTCACAGCCTTGGACCAAAGTTTGCAACAATACCAAAAACTACTTACTGTAATATTCAACAAGGCATTTTCTTTTGCACTTCCTTACACTGCAGTATGCATCACCAACCACCCAGCATCAAGTTCACGAGTTGTAATCTGATGGAATGGCAAAACTACAGAACAATTCCACATGGAAGGGCTGACCACATAGCGACGGCTTACACAAGAATTCCAGAGTTGAGATTAGAAATGGCAGCAGGAATTGAACATACATGTACCTAATTGTTTTTTTCATCAAGTGTTGCAAGACTTATCAACACAAACCAAGTCTGATGCACAAAAAACGTGAATTCACAGAAAAAATTTGATGTGACGCTATATCCAAACAGCTCAATATATTACAACCAACCATTTGTTCTCAGCAACTACCCAAGTCCACGGAACGACCAAAAAGCATAACTTAGAAGACCTAAACAAATGTTTGGGTGCAACACAGTCTGATAACGTCAACTGGTCTATGTGAGGACGATGAAGAACCTAGTGAATAGTTCAAAGAAGGTCAGAAGAACATGGCTCCATATCCAAATGTCTGCTTGATGCTTCGCCAGTAGTGGTTCTTCCAGCCTTCCTTTGTCTTTTCGTAGTCTCCGCTCGGAATTCCTGTCTGCGTCAGCACCAGCTCCGTGCAGTCATCCTTCTGCTGCAGTTCAAGGGTCACGCGCGAGTAGTGCTCATCTGGCCATACTTTGTTGCGCCAGCGCATTTCAATCTTCTCATCTGCCACCTGCACATATTCGAACAGCAATCAAGTAAACATAAACACACAATGGCAGTAAAGCGATCGAACATTTTATATTGCCACATCTGCAGACTGAATAATGATCGAGTAAATGGACATTGGCAGTTTTATGTACAGCGATCAAATATTTGAGATTGCTACATGGGAAGTATTTAACATAGGTATGCAAATAGCAAAGTTATTGGTATCTGAAATGTACTGCTACAGAAGGATGTAATGTCTAAAGTGGACATAAAAAATTACAAAAATCAAAATCACAATGCTGAATATTATACGAACAATTAACACAAGTGATCCTCAGATGGAACCCAGGTCTCTTTCATCACACACGAAAAACGACGACAAAAAGAATCAAGTGTGATGATGAGGATTTATGGCAGGCATGACACGAAGGGGTATACCTTGCAAAGAATGGCTAGACATACAGGCCTATGCATTGACAGAAAAATGTTCAACTACAAGAAAAGTATCTGACTGCAACTTGCACGGTTGACTCACGGCCGAGTCTGCAAGATAGCCATCGTGCAAATTCTTATTTAGGAAGAAACCTAGTAACTCGGTTCCATGCAGAAATAGTGAGCATAATGAATCCTATGTTAGTTTTGTCACTGCAGAAAGACCTAAACCAAGTCGGCGGCCCTACTCAGCAGGTGGTTCCATCTAACTGCACATTTTGCATACTGGTTAAATCAGCTCTGGTGAAGGGAACAATTAGGACTGCTGCAGATGCCAACAACAGGCTTTCAGCCCATGGACAGAAAATTAAGATGATACAAACAGAAAGTCAACTTGTGACTTGCACTTAAGCTGCTAGTGTCACCTCAAGGAAACTCTGCCCAGATTCTGGATTGCTCTGTATTATATCTGCAAATCAGCTCAAATATCCTTCAATCCCAGCACCACACAACCAAATACAGATGAGCAAAATGAATGACTGATTACCTCACATTACCTGTCTGTTGGCTAACAAGAGGCACTCGGTTTCATTCATTCACTCACTCATTCACTCATTCAGAGCAGTTACAAAACACCTCATCAAGACACCTGGTCAGAGGTCCTTCTGGCCTGGCCTTGGTGAAAGAAAAGCAGTTTTCAAGAGTTGATGAAACATATTTAGTAATCACGCATCAATTGAATGACAATCTGAAGAGTAATTCAGTCTCAGTCTTGTACTATATGCCGAAAGATTCACCCACCAGGTCTGTAAATTCGCCCACAATGTTGCCTCCGAACAGCGAGAACCGTCCTCCTCGGAAGCTTTCGACGAGCGCATCGCCTTGTGTGAAAGCTCTCACCATCTGAAAACAAACAGCAGCTTCAGCACCAGCTACTAACTAACAAAATTCTAAAATTCAAGACCAATCTTTTCATGGGTATGCAAGTATGTACACATCTAAACAATTAATATAGCACTTTCTACAAATCTCTCAGAAGCATTGTGCTCTCCAAACTAAGTGGTGCTAAAGTTCGTTAAGAAAGCGAGTTCATCAGTAAGCAAATAAAGCTCAAATAGCTCGAAAAGTCTCCAGTGGGGGGCCCTTGTAACCCAGGGAGTTCAGAAAAGAGAGTCCCATCCAGAGTCAACATTTGACACCAAGTAGTAGTAATGTAAATCTCCAAATGGTAGTTGGTAAAAAATTGTGAGATGCAGCGAACAGCCTTGCAGGGCATTACTACCAACAGTTCGTAAAATGAACTGTGAGTTTGACTGTTTTTATTTAGCTGCACTGCCAGTTTCACAGTGCAGCTAAATAAAAACAGTCAAACTCACAGTTTATGTTAAAATGGCTCACCATTAGACAAACTCTGCCACATAATAACAATAATGTCGAACATGGATATTTGTAACTGTAAATCAAACTATGCACCACTGCATATGAAAATTTGCAGGTGACTCACTTCTACATGTCACACATTCCTGTGCACACAACTAATCTGTTGGAACAACCTTCAACTGCATATACATACCAGTTTGCACGATTCACATCAACCGCTTTTTTAGCATAACTTAAGTCATCAACTGTTTAGATCAGATACATTCTGACAGTATTTTCAAGAATCAACACCACTAATTATTAAAACAATGGTCCACGTCTATGGAATCAACTACCACTGGCTTTGCACGACCTTTTTCTTTCTCTTATCTCATTTTGCAAACAACTGTCTTTTCTCAGCTACTGTGCTTTGAAGGTGAATTAATAAATTAGTGCTATATACATTAACTGATTAATACTAATGATACTAATAATAAACTGAACCTGACATGTCCAAAGTGATGTACTGACTGTCAGCACCAAAAGCAGAATTCAGACAGAGACAACAGACCAACAAACTAAAACAAGCTGCAGCAGAGCAATTTGTGTATAACACGCTGACATTTCCAACACACAGTTCTTATAAATCACTACACAAAGCCCTGAAACTATACATAATGTAATGTAATGTAACAAGCAATTATATAGCATCTTTCAAGCATAAATGCAATATACTGTACCTCCTTATCAGTCAGGGCTCTGTACAGCTCACCAGCCGAACATTTGAATTCTTCCGTTTCTGTCAGGGTTTTACACGGGATTTTGACACCCAAAGCCATTTGATTGTCTTTGCATGACACGGGCTGACTGATGACATTCTTGGCCACGTTCTATTATAGAAACACAAACATACAAACAACAGTACAGCTACGAAGGTAAGGCAGTTTCCCGTCTGCTACACTCCATTTTCAACAGTAGTCCCAGAGGCATGGTTCTGGAGTTGAAGAAGTTTTAGGCTGAAGTATAAAACCAACAGCAATCAGACAACCTTTCCTGATAGATCACAAGGCTTAACAAAGAATTAGCAATAATCAAGCATTATGCTCCCCTTCCAACAGCAGTCCTCAAACCAGTGATCAGACATGGCTCAACAATGAACTGTTTATTTCACACAATGTACCTATACCTGAAGCCCAGATGCACATTAACTCTTCCTGTTCCAATAAATACCCTAGGCACTCTTTCATGCGTTTCCAATACAATACAGATCAAACTTCAATTCAGGTTTACCAACAAGTTCACTGTCACGTGGAACCTGATAGTGCGCCCAAAGGTGACAATATAAGAAGAGTCTGTAGATATTTAGATCTGTAGATAGGTCAGTAAACAATTCCTGCAAATACATTTCTGACCAGCACAAACAGTCATTACAAATTCCTTATCTAAAGCACTCGTATCTTCACAGGTCAATTCTTAAAATCAGTGTGCAGTTAATTATCACTAAATAAATTTCTCAAACGAACACCTTAAAATTTATTACTTATTTACTGCACTTACTATGCATGCAAAGTAAATGAAACTGAATCTGAGGTGCAAGACATGCGCTAGAACAAACAACTTGCCCAGGATCGTTATGCAGAGTCTGTTCAGCAGGTGCAAACCCCCAATCGTCGGATCACAGACCCAGCATGCTACTAACATATTGAAAACAGATGTATTCCAAAACTTTCCAAAATGCTTCCGTGGAATTCCTAGGTACTGGTAGCTTGTGAGCAAAACAAACTACACAGTAGCCCTTGCAAAGACAGAGTCCACGATCTTTTACTGTTTGCTGCATATGGCTACCATGATAGCAGCTCTTCCTCTGTCACAGTGCTATACCTGTTCAGGTAACTGCTATATTCCAAGGTAGTTAGTTATCTTCTCTGTAGATCTCCCTTTCATTCATTACAATTGGTATGGATTGTAGATGTCTTTCACTGCATCAAACTGGAACAGACTGTTTAATAACCTATGATCACTGACTTATTGTTTTTATTATGGTGGCAAAAGTGGTTAAAATCACCTGTTTAACAGGTTTGGAGAATCTCTAATTTCTCTTGAAGCAGTGCTACAAAAAGTCTTTGATTTTGGTTACCTGAAGCGTAGTCACACGAAAATGCACACTAACAATTTTAACTCTACAAATGAATAGAAACAAAACCTTGCTTAAACTTAAGACAAGACAACTTAGCAGTATTATCATCAAGATCACAGTACGATTACATTTTCTTACACACAATCATAGATAACAAAAACGAAATGGTTCCAATTTGTCAAGGTCACAGTCTGCATCTAAACAGAACACAACTCTAACAAGAACTTACTTTGGAGCAGGATGAATCGTTTGATGGTGCAGTGAATGTGTCTGGTGTACCATCTTTTGCACGTAATATCATACCTTGACTGAATTCTGTAAAGACCAAAGAATAATAATAATATACTTCACTCAGTACAAAGCATAAAATGCCATTCAAAATAAGTGTCACAAATTTCTCAGTCAAATTATAAAACATGAAATGTCACAATTGCCAGCTAACGTCAGTGTCTGCAGGTGATATGCTGGAGGCCATGGATGCATTCAAACACATATTTCACTTATCCTAAAATCATTGCATCGGCTGCACGAAGAAAACCAAATAATTTTCAAGAATGAGCTAATTACACAGACGAAACTACAGTGCAGCCAATCTCACTATCTGTGCTGACTCCCAAGGCTTGTCTCTACTTGAACAGTTTTTCTAACTGTCTTAATCTGCCTATTCCGTGGACAAGGACAGCTCCTGGGAGGCATGCCTTTTCTGTTACTGGCCTTAGACTCTGGAACTCTTCCAGCAAACGTTCACTCTGCAAAGTCTGTTTTGGCCTTCAGATCTCGACTAAATTTCAGTCTCTTTCTGGGCTGGTTTCCACAGAATGCTGCTTCCGCATCTTCTCTGATTTCCTTCTTGGCTTTCAACAGGGCTCACACTGATCCCCTCAGCATTATTACAGTGTCACTACAGACGTTCTCATATAATTATTATTATTATTAATGTTATTATCATTATTACTATGATACATCAAAAATTTTCAGACACGTAGACCCTGGGCAACAAGATTACTCTTGCTACTTCAGCACCACAATCAGCCACACTTCAGAATAGGAAATTTTCGACTCTGGCATTGATGGCCACTCTACCTGTAACAATGTCTTTTATAACATAACAATTTAAGAATATAGGAACATCAGTTCACATGTTTAAATGCTACTCCAAACAATGTAAAACTAAATGAAATTAAAAAAACTCATCAAATATCCCTTTGCGTCTTGGAAGCTGGCTCTAAAATATAACTGTAAACTCGACTGCAATAAAACTCTGACAACGCACCTTCCCGAAGATCTTTTGCGTATTTTTTAAGTTGTTCTCGAATGACTTTAAGTCCTTTTGTTCGGATAAAGTCTTTGACGTGCATGCCGTCCGAGTGCTTGTCGTTGAGACTGACGTTGATGTCCACTTCCTCCGGGCTGTGCTCTTCGCTCAGATTCGGAATTTCGATCTCACCTTTGTAGTCGATATCGTCAGATTTTGCTCTACCTGAATCCCCACAGAACAGAACACTACTTGCATGTACCTCAATAAACATCTCTACAGCGCCTTTTTTCTGTGTTTAACCCTTGTTTACCATATATTTTAAACCAATAATCTGGTCCCTGCTAGATATTTTTGGGTTTTGATCTCTTTCATGTCTTGAGGGTAGAAATTTAATATCTCAGTAAAGACTTAATATAAAGCTAGAGTGCAAACATGAAATTATAACTCACAAAGCATGGCATGGTGTGGCATACATGCTCATAAGAAGCCGTCACACTGTCTGAGTCACATTCAGCCAACATTTTAAATAAATACATCTCACTAATATATGGTATTTCTCACGGTTACGATTAGGTCAAAGTTAAAACTAGTCTTCAGGCGATCGTCTTTGTCATGGCTGGTTTGGTATGTAAACCATGATTTCTGAATGCACCACTGCTTTCTTCAACACTCATTTCACAACCTGGGTGGTAAGCAAATCTCCAAGAGTCGTTGATATTAGTGAAAGGCAGTTAAACTTTGTATACGGTTATGTTTTAGAGGAGCAGAAGCCAAAGAAGTGACATTGCCATTTATGTTAAAAGACTTCAGAACTATTTTTAACGTTTTGCAGGGCATGACAGATTTCAAGCCAGGCATCTCCAGGTAAAGGTATGTCATCCAGTAACTTCTGCAAAGGCATTTTGCAATTCCCTAGAGCAGAAAAAGTAAGAAATCTGCAAATGTCCACTTGTTTCAATCCAGGACATGCTAGCTTTGCACTTAGCTGTGCTTGCTAGGCAATCATTAGCATAAACATTAGCTTCTGCAAAATCTTAGCAGGTGATTCTTGTTATAAAACGAAATATATCAATCGCTCATGAATCTATGGCATCAGCAAGCAGGCCAACCCCTTTCACAAAACGTTGCAACCAGCTTTTATCTGAGGCTGGCAAAAACTCTAATTTAACCAAGTGGCATTGCCTGATATCGCTACTGGTATCACTTTCACATCATTTGAAAAGTTAGATAAATCATTATTATGAACACTACTACATTACTGGTACTGCTGGATGTAAGCACATAAAATCCTTTAAATGTACTCATTATCTGACTTTGAATTATCAAAAATCATGCGCCAAACTTCATCTTCATTCATCATCTTAGTTCATAACATGAACATAAAAATTAATGTAAAAAGAAGATCACTGACTTTCATGTCAAGTTATTTCAGCAACAGTAGCACGAAAACAAAAGCAACCAACAGCAAAATCACAGCATATTTATCCATCTAACTGTGTAGAAAGTCACTTACACAGGACGGATGCATGTTCTGTATTGTCCAACAGCCTTTATAAGGACACCCATAATGTCACTAATCTGTTCCTGTTGCAAGTGCAGAAAGTTATTGTCGCAAAATTGCACTTGTGGCAGTCAAAGGGTTACGTGGCTCAACTTGAAAGTCAATGATCTTGTGATTTTATTTGTTCTTTACCTTGCCATTTGGCGGTAATTTCCCATTCGTAGAAGAAGAAAAGTTTTGCCTTGCGATTGTTTGCCGAGGCTTCGCCCTCAATCTTCGTGATTTCTTTGATTTCGCAGAAGTCTGAAAGATACGTCATTCTGGATATTAAAAATTAAAATCATCATTACAAAAACTACAGAGAAAGAGAATTCAAACACCACTGGTAAGCATTTCTAAAATAGCAGTGTGCAGCCAGATATTTACATAACATTTCTGATGCAATATAAATACCACTTTTAAAAATTCTTTTTGGTCTTTGTTAAGTTTTGAAATAACATTTCACGCCATTTCAGCTTTACCAAAATTTTCTAAACATACCGCCATATAATAATAGTTATAGGTCTGCATAACACTGCTTCATATGGGTTTATGACATCTTACTTACTAGTGGTTACCATGCTAGAGTGTCAACCCAGATGTGGGAATTGCAATCCTCACCATGGCAGATCTCTGTTCTATTAGAGGTTCCAGCTATAAAATGAGTACACTGATCGTACAGCTGCCTTCTGCTCTTACCAAGGCTAAAAAAATTAAAGTTGCAAACACTTCATATAAACGGCTGCCCCTTGAGTTTAGGCCCAAGGGATTGCTCTCTCCGAATTCTTCTTGCTTCTTGGTTTTTCTACAAGTGTGCATCTTAAACGCTGATGCTTTGCGGACTGCAATGAATAAGTCTAAATCAGACTAAATTTTACTACAGTTCTCTTCTTACTTACATTTCTCATCTTCTATGACAAGACCTTCCAGAAGGCTTTTTAGCTTATCTTTCGACCAAGGCGTTGCATTCTTTTCAGTCCTGTTAAATAAAAAGCCACACCATCAGGTCACAGAAACCATTAAAGCAGGCTAACAAACCACTATCTTCTGTAAAACAATGCCTAGTGTATCTTGAACAGAAGGCTATAGAAGCAACTAGACATGCTGATTTCAACTTCAAAGCAAAGTTTGTCCCATTATAATAGAATTCCCAGACCACATGAAGTGCTGTAGAATTTACCAGAACAGCAGCTTTAAATAATATCCGCAAAAAACTTCGATGCTATGAGTCAAACTGCAAAATACTAAGCACTTTATAAGTTGCTGCACAAGATACAAAATATTGAATTTTCATGAATCTTACTAAGTATGATATGTAGGCCTACAAGATAAACTTTTCTCCTACCCATCAACCTTAAACACTGCCCTACATATATCACCCTGATAACAAAATACAATATTCAGCTATCCATCATTTTAGGATTCCAAATTAATTACTAAGCGGAAGAGGCTGAAGTGTTTTCCGGCAGTTTCCGGGCTGCTACACTCAAGAAGCTCATTCTTCAGCACATTCTGTAAGGAACGCGAATGATCTCTGATGGACAAGCGGCGAACGCGATTATCTGTTAAATAATGTTGTACTCTAAAACGATAAATTACATAATATGCTACGGAACTGTTAGTGGTAATGATAGGTTTACCGCATAATGTGACGCAAATCGCCGAAAGTTCTCGACGCCACACAAAACAGCTGCGTAGGGTATCATCGTTTCCAACGAAAAAAGTCTGTTTTAACTAACTTATTTGCTTTAAAATTAGTCTGAATAACCAACAACATAAAAAAGCAACGCAACGCAAAACTCTTACCAATGCCAGTTGTTTACATTAGTAGCGTCCGCTCTTTCTTCGACAATCCACCTAGGGTCACCCTCTCCCCATTTAGCCATTTTTTTATCAGAAACTCTCAGTAACACTTTTAAAAGCTGACAGAAATTACATAAACGACGAACTACGCTGTCGATGTGTGACACAAGTTACGAAATATGTGCAGATTGGAAGAAACGAGTTAATATACTACAAAGAATTTTCTGGAACGTACACAAGACACTGCTCGTGCGTGCCGCAATGATGCAGCGCCCGGAACCGGAACTTTTATTTGCGCATGTCAATTACGTCAATCCAGAAAATTCCTCGGAAGAGAGATAAAATAGAACTCACGAGTCGACAGTTTGGGTGTAATATATAGTCACTGTTTGAAGACGCTGATACGCGTTCCATCATTCGAAATAAATGTAAATGTACACAGTTTTCTACAGCAACCGTATGGCCTCGACCTTGCTCATTTTTAGTGAATTCATCGGGTGAGATCCTTTACCACCGCTGCCCGTTTGATTGGGCGCCATGCCACGTGAGGTCCCCGTATACGGAGCGAGCCCGAAATTTAAATATGTGAAATCGAGGCTGCCTGTAGTTCCGAAATTCCTACATCCTACATTATATCCAAAATAGAGGCTACCTAGTGCCCACACCCTACCTTCCAACAAAAGAATACTTCAATTTCTGCTCTACTAAGCGCCATCTAATGAACTCTGCATCAACATAACCTCGCTCTCACGTTGTCATAAACACTTCATTATGTGTAATGATAATCTCGAGATTTCTACAGCGCCCACTAAAAGCCGAGTCGCGGGGAACCCGAGCTCATTCACATGATCGCGAGGACGCCGGTTCGCATATAGAGGCAGACATATAAATGCAAATGTACACGTTTTTTCTATGTCGACAATATGGTCTCGACCCTGCTCATTTTTCAATGAATTCATCGGGTGGGATCCTTCACCACCGCTGCCCTTTTAAACAGGCGCCATGCCATTTGAGGTCCCTCTGTGCGGACAGTGCTAGTCCGAGTATGCGAACAGGTATCATCGCACTCACAGGCGCCTTGACTCACGCTTTAACCACACGATCTCTATTTAAAACCGTGTACATTTACATTTTAGCCAATGTCGCTAACTAGGCCAGTTAAGGTCAGGTTCGGTTCCAGGTCGAAGTCCAAGGGTCGGGCAGGCAGTCAACACTGATACAGTATATTGCGCTACACAATCCACATAGGCCTCCCAATGGCATAATTAGTCTTGTAGAGTAATGCCTATTAATATTAGTCTGCGTGTATACATACGCCGACACGAAAGTAACGCTTCGACAACTGGATCAGTGCAATTTACATGTTTATTTTTTATTTTCAACAAAAATTCAGGCCGCGCCGCCTTTGACGCAACTTTATGTGCTTTACCCAGTTACTGAGTAAAGAAACTGTTGTAATTTTATGCACAACAGTAGAAACAAACTGCGGGAAGTTACATTACTGAAAAAGTAACCAAAACTTCAAACTAGAGGTTAAAGCTGAACGAGTCAAACATATATGAACAAACTCGCTTATACGCGAACAAAATCAATTATAAATTATGGTAATATCTTTAACCAAATTAATTTTTTAATTATGTTGTACAAAAATAATAAATTCCTTAATTATGGTAATATCTTTAACCAAAACTACAGTAACGCTTACGCAATTCCTTTTGCGTGTAATTAGGCCTATACGTCATTCCTGCTTTTACTAGCCACGATTTATTGCGATTTGATAACAAATAACCGATAATTCCGGTTAAAAACGGGTACTGATTAAGACAATAACTATTCCCAAGCACTAATGATTGTTACATAAAGTAAGTCAGTATACTTTTACAATGAATATTCCAGTAGGCAGATGTGGTGCCTCGAAGCTGTGCAATAGGATGTTCGTAACTTTACGACCACCAGGGTTAAGCGACGGGCTGATCAGGGCAGCCACTCACGACTGTTACGGCCTCGTCTGCGCCCAGTTTGGACAAGTACTTAATGCCCTGTAATGTAGGCATGATGCATTCCGTTTGACCACAAGCTGGCCAATCACCTTGACCTGTTATGCAGCCAAAGCTTGTTCTGTCTTGCAGGTTTGGGTCAAGGCACGTACCGGCCGTAGACAACTCTCGAAAATGAAGTTCATCATGGCGGCCGAGTGAATAGGAGTGGCCTTCATCATCATCTGTATCGGTCTGATCTGAGGATGAATCCATTTGGGCATCTGGTCTCTTCCACCACTCCACAGCTGAACCTCGACTTGCAGTGTTTGGCCAAAAGGTGCCAAGCATGGAACATTTCTCATGTTCTTCCTGGAAATTGGAAAAGAACTGTGTTCCTCTCATCTGACCGGCTTCATCAGACTGTTGATACTTCAAAAGTGGGTACATGTTTGGTGGGTCCATCTTTGCCGAATCCTCGTCTGCAGTCCGACTGCATATAAAACACGGAGAATGTGAAGTTCGAATCCAGGGTATACTTCTCTCGCCAAACAAGTTTGAGATTGAATCCATCTGCGACATACATGTATTCTGCAGCTGCGTCTCTCCAGAGGTGTTCTGCTGCCTTTCTGTTGCCATTTCTGTTGCAGAAGTCACAATTTCTGCAGTGGTTCCTTCGCCTTCTATTTCCTTGAAGTTCCAGAAGCGTTTTGCTTCCATGATGTTAAGCACACTTTCTGCATCCAATGAATTTTTCAGCAGTTTTCCAGTTGAGCCGTTATTGAAGTCTTCCACCTGGGAGAAGTTTTCAGTCTGTTGCACCTGTTTTACCTTCCAGTTATTCTGTACCTCTGGTGATGTGCACTGCGTCTGTTGCCTTTGACAACTGTTCCGTAAATGCTCCAGATCTGATATTCTTTGTTGTCCACACTGTTCAACTGCGTGGACGTTCCATTTAGGACTCCTGTCCGATATGTTTGGCAAGTTGGCCATGTTTTCCACCTTTTCCATCTCAGATACTGGATCTGACTGTGAATTAGCTTGCATTTGTTTCATCAATGAGGCATTTTGCGCTTCTTCCAATTCAATACTCATCTTTCCCACAGGAGACATGTACTGCATGGGTTCCATAACTGAGAAGCTTGATAGCTGTTTTATCTTGGAGACATTTTGTAAATGTTCCGTCTCTTGTACATTGCAGATTTGCTTCACATTCGGCATTTGTTCAATTTTTGGCATAGCTTGCAGCTGTTCCACGACTGAAGCATGTTCCATATAGGAGATATTCTGTGTATATTCCACCCCAGAAGCATCATGCACCTCTTCCATCTCCGATACATTATGCACCTGATCCATTTCTGATGTGTTTTGCATTTGTTCTATTTCCAGCAAGTTCTGAATTTCTTCAGCCTCAGATTTGTTTCCCGCCTTCTCGACATCTGAGATGTTCTGCATCTGTTTGCTTTCCAACACATTCACCATACCTTCCCCATCATCTAAATCTGTTTTCATTCTTTCAGATTTTCTCGGCTGTGGCATTTGCCTTGCTCCATGTGGCTCGGTCGCTCTTTGCCCTGGTTCAGCATCAAGACTGCGCCACCCCAGGCCTGATGAAGGATTCTCCAAGTTTGCATTCTGGTTTCCTGAGCCATCTGCTTTGTCATACCAGCTACATTTTTCCTTTTCAGCTTCTTCCTTAACTGGAATCTCCTCTTGGTTTGGCATTGTCTCGTCTTTCCAGCTCAGCTCACCTTCCATCTCTGACAATCCAGTTTTGGAGTTCCAACCTGAGAAATGCTGCTGGTGATGATAATTCTGGTAGGGCAGAACTTGTACTCCACAATTATTGTAGACGTAAGCAGGTGGGGTTGGCATTGAGGGAGGTCTATGAGAAGCGGAAACAGCAGACCCCACTGGAAAACCTGAAGCATAGGTGCTTATGGAATATGGCCTGTATGGAATGTGCCAAGACGGCATTTGATTCCAACGCAAGGACTGGGTGTCCCAAGTGGAACTAAGTGAGCTAGTTGCCAAGCCCAACCTGGATGTCATGTCGAAAGAATGCCTTGGGTTTGACTGCTGGTCTGTGTAGGCACGATAATAATCTGCAAGCACTGAGAAGCATCCCTGTGAGGCAAGAGACTTGAAAGCTGGATCGATCATCTGGCTCTGATTTGATTGCGAGGGAGTGGCAAGAGGCAGGTGATAAGGAACTGGCCTCTGTGCCTTGAAGGAAGACGAACAGGAGGAAGAGACTGATGTATCAACAACTGTCTCGGTCTTTGTAATTCTCATAGCTTCCAATGTTTCCTCGTCATCATTTAGGTTCCTGGATGATCCGAATGATGAAGTCACCGTGGAAGAGCGTGTTGGACGATGAACCCCTGCCTCGTCGGCTTTACTGGACGATGCTATGTTACGGAACACAAGATGGTCCTGTGGTGCACCCATCTGTCGCAAGTTTCTTCGTTCGCGTGCTCTCCGGTTTTGAAACCAGACCTGCAAAATGCAGAGTAACTCAAATGCCGCAAAATACAAAAAGAAAATAACTAAAACTCAAGTTTCTGTAATTCTTTGTCACAGGTACATTTTATAGTACTCTCCAGTACTTACATTACTTTCCAGTACCCTCTCATTGGACTTTTCTGAGTGTTCTTACACTGCAGTTACTCTCTCTAATACCCTATGCATTACTCTTTTAATCACTCTCACCAGTACTCCTCTTGCCTGTCAAGTACTGTCCTCCCAAAACTCTTCTCAGTATTCAGACTTTTCTAGATCCACTTAAAGTACTCTTTTCTCATTACTCTCTTCCCATTACTTCTTTCTAGGACCACTGCTTTTCTAGTATTCTTTTCCAAAGTACTTACTTCTATTCATTCTTACACATATGTTGGCCAGTACTGTCTTACCAGTACTCAATGGCTCCTACCACTACTCTTACCAGTACTCTTATCAGCATTCTCATGCAAGTACTCTCATGTCAGCACTCATATACAGGCACTGCCATACTAGTACTCTCTTACCCATACTCTCTTACCAGTAGTCTTCTTACCAGTATTTTAACTTTTTCTGGCACATTTACATGTTTAGTATTCTCTCTTCTTTCATGCACCAGGAAATGAATACTGAACAAAGCTAGGAAGTGCCAGCATATCAGCAATTGCACGATACAGGCCTTAACCAGAAAGCCACTTTCCTTGTGCACTGAGTGGCAGGCACATTGTTGGTTAGCAGGGGCCCAATAAATCAGGACCTACCTTTATCTTTTCCTGGTTCAAGTTGGTCAGCCCATTCAGAAGCTCCCTATCCTCACGAGATGGAAATGGGGAGTGCTGGAAGAAACGCTCCAATTCGTCCACCACATCCGAGTTGTACCTGAGGCGAGGTCCTCTCCTGACCGTTAGTGGTCTCACCAGAACTGAGTCATTGCCTCCGTTGTTCCCTGCAACGTCAAACACATGAGTTTGTCTCAGCAGTGGTGGACGATTAAGAATGTTGTGGTTACACAAATCTTTACATATCTTTTGGAGGACAATTTATGGCACGGTGTATTCATGTGTTAAAGTACACAAATGTCTGTATAGCAGTCGTATAGACTCAACATGAGCTAATGAACTTCTCTGCCTTCCTCCCTCTCTCTTCCGCAAGCGCTTGAAGTCCATTTTGCACCTCAGTGGTTCTGGGTTCTCCGGCCAGGGCGCCTCTCATGAGTCTTTCTTGAAGTGGCGCTTTATAAACTCTTGAGTACGATTACGAACCCTTCTAGTTTGTCTATAAATTTATGGAGTGCGCTGTCGTCTAGTGGTTAGTGTGCTGGACTATCAATCGTACGGTCAAGGATTAAAATCCCACCATGGCAGAAATTTGTTTAGAGATTTTGGCTGCCGCTTCCCTAGCAAATTCAGCGATAACGAGTATGCTGTCGGTGGAAAGATCAGACGGCAAGGGACAGCGCTGGCCACCAGCCCTCATATGTGCCGAGGCTACGAAAATGACATCACTGACATCGTATCCATGGTTGCCTGTTGGGGTTAGCTTAAGGTACTGTTCTTAATGGGTGAGATTCTTCACCACCACTGCCCGTTGGAATGGGTGCCATGCCTTTGACAGGTTCTTATAAGGTGCTATATAACACAGCCACATACATATACATGAATACCTATATACATACTAACCTGCCGTGATACATATACATATAAAATCCACACAAACATACACACATACAAGTACACACACATATGCCAATTTAGGCGCCCATGTATAGACCCTGCTGTACCCAAAGCTACAATTTTCAGATGACGGTCGGTCTGACATCTCCGTGATTAAATCCAGAGGCGGAACTGAATTCAGAGTCAGCTGAGGTAAGAGACGGACGCGCAAATACGATGAAAGCGAGGCAGTAGAGACGTGTCTGGTTTTAAAGATGAAGAGTTCATGCTAAGATGAAGAGGAATATGAAGGAGGGTCAAAAGTCGAACCAAGGTAAGACTAGAGTAAACCTGAACTAATATACGTCCATGGTGCTGGACAGACGTACCTGGTCCGTTAGCAGTCCTGTTGCCGTCTACGGATAAAGCTCTTTCGACCATTGCCTCCGGATGACCTTCGGGCACCGGAAGTCTCTCTTCCAGCTGAGCCTCGACTTTCGAAGCGACCGTCGTATCCGGAGACATCAGTGACCTCTCCCTGTCGTCCATCTGTGCCGTCTGTCGACGACTCCCAGATTCCTGACCCAGACACTGCAGTCCAGGGTTGCGCGTCGAGGCAGGCTGCTGTTCATCTTCCCGAATTACTTCGTTCCACCTTTCCATCTCCGCAAACGACTCCTACCCGCAAGGAAACACCTGACCAAGTGTTGACTTTCCCAACGTCGGACTAACGTCGACTGCAAAGGGGCGAAAGGGGCGAAAGGTTTACGTGGGCGTTCTTCTGTGAACGTTGCGAACTTCGAGCGCGTTCTCACCACCATACCAGCCAGTGTACACCCTCTCCTTCACCGCCACCCCTCCTCCTGCTTCCCTCCTCCGTCTTCTTCCTCGGTGGCAGTACAGGTTCGCTCGAGTACAACTAACCTCATCGGGTTGGGTATGATCCAATGCCACCACGATTGTCCATAAAGTGTATTAAGGTTTGTGGTTCCAACACAGGTGTTAAAAATTGTTATCTTATGTATTGTTATTATGTCGTTATTTGATTGTGATAGGCCCTATGCCGTCACGCTGTCACTCTAATACATTTCAACCAACATTAAATCGAACCGTTTTAGATTTGTTATATAGCTATATTTTAACGCCTTAGTGAGGTTCTGAGAGGCGCTATATGAATAGCAAGATACATAAATGCATTAGCATTAACGTTAGCTTTAACTCTTGAGCTCATTCAATCATTAAATTTTGCACTAAAACTTACAATAACCGGTGCGATCGTTCCTTTTCCAAAAGACTACTGGTTTTCGCGGTCTTTTCTTCTTCCATCATCTGTTCTCAGGTTAGTACTAGGGACGTTACCACGCTCCGTCGCCAGTTGTCGTGTACAACAGGACGATACTCCGCATGGCTGCCCCGTTTGGCCGCAGGTCGGTCAAGGCAAAAGCGGCTTGTCACGCTTCAGTGAACATCATCCCAAAGGAACAAAACCATTTAAGCCTAGTTGGATGATGATTTTGTAGCGCCCGTGGGAGGTAAAATTAGTCATGTTTATTCCAATTATTCAGAATATTCTGCAGTCTCGAGACAGACTGACAGGCGGAAGGATGAAGAGACAGATAGAGAAGGACATACATACATACATACAGACAGACAGACGGACGGACAGACAGACAGATAGGCAGACAGACAGACCATACAGTTTCAAACTATCTTAAAACCCATTTGTTCTGATTAGTTATAAGTCGTGTGCGGCTCTTTAGGGAGGAATGGTGGCGCTATATTAAGCGTACTAATGCATACATACACACATAAACACACGTGCACACATTATGTATAGTCTACATACATACATACAAGTATACATACGTAAGTACTTACGTACGTGCTGACAGACACAGACACAGACGTATCCCTGTTGTCGATAACTGATGCACATAAAATGTCTCGTACAAACACACAGTCTGGGTACTGCAACCAGGTACTTTACAACCATTAATGTCTGCCTTTCGGCCACAGTGTACTTTCTAGCTTCAACAGTTTTTGTGTTTAAACCTTCTATCACTGGGTGTCTGGATTTAGAAAGCATTAATCTTATACGTTGCGTACGTTGGTATACATAAGGTAAGGTATTTAACGTAAGAAAACTTATGTCGCACCTTTATGAAGTTCTGAAAAGGCGCTATATAATTGTTCAGATACATACAAGTAAAGAAAAGGTAATGTTATCTACTATGCAAAACAAATTGGTGAGGTTCTTTGAAAGGATATTTATATAGCGTCTTTTTGAAGTTCCTAAAAGGCTTAAATAATAACCAAATACGTACATACAAGCTTACATACATACACATATACATGCATAAATGCATGCATACATATATATATATGCATACATACATGCATATGTACATACATACATACATGCATACATATATACTTCTATACGTACATAATATATGATATACATACACAACTCCGCCACTGCTGTACTCTGGTAGTGCCAGTGACAAGGATAAAGGAGGGCGACATCAACGGCCTTTGATGCCATAAGATGTCATTAAACGTTGGAATTATTATATACATACACAACTCTTTCAATGATAGGCTAATCCTGAGATGTGGGGTCCTAGGATCATGAAAAACGCGACCACAACAAAGCGGGAAATCGTTCCTTGAGGGTTTGTTAGAATCACGTGTAAAGCATTATACACAATTTTAGGCAACAGATGGAGCTAAAGAAGAAATCAACTCCCTTAAGTTAACTATGTATCACTTCCGCCATGTTCGCCTTAATCGTGAGTGGTTTGATTTTCAAATCTCCTGGGTTTAGTCGGTAAATTCCAATAAAGTTGCAAGGCTTCAAGAAGAATTGTAAATATCTCGTGACACACTCTGGGGTTTCGAATCCCGGACAGATACGTGGTGCAAACGTGTTAGCCATCTACCACCATATTACTGGTTTAAGTCTTTCATTCATTATAACCTCTCATGCACAGAATGTCCGCACCCTAGTTCGGCAAAATGTGACTTTGAAATAATCGTCTGCATTCTCGGGCTTACTCCATCTCCCTTCATTGGTATCTTATACGTTTTCTCTTATTCTTATCGAAAACTAAACAGTCTTTCGTCTCATATTCTTCGCCAGACAGCGCAAGCGTCATCACGTACATACATCTGGACCAAGGCTTCTAATACATAGATTCCTCTCCTAGTGTTTTATTTTCCTGGGCATCTCTCCTAATTAAGAGTTAAGCAATTGAAGTTTCTGTGACTTGGACAAAATGTCAATCGGCGTCGAATTCGCCTCTCAGCCGAAACTCTCGACTTTAGCCCTCCGGTTTAGTGCACAAAACAGAAACCGGTTTCGTCAAGCTGAGCAAAGGCAATCTCAACTAGATGAGCACACCGGAAGACGTGCTTCCCTTTGAGTCATCCGGGTTGACCTCTGGAATGACCTCATAAACGTGTTTAGCAAACTCCTCCGGTTCCCCGTCGTCGCGTGTGAAGGCCATATTGTCAAAGGCACAACCGTCTGGGGGCGCTAGTTCATCAGTCAGGCGGAAGATGCTGTCCTTGAGGCTGGCCTGCAGCATCGACAGGACCCTTGCTCTGTCCTCTTCCGACAGCCTTCTAGGCGCAGAGACTCCTGGATGATGACTCGGTTCAACCTTGGGTCCGCGTTGCTGAAGAACCGCAGATGTGAATTCGCACTTCTTCGAGAACCTTTTGGAGTTCTGGCCAAAGCGTGGGGTTCTTCCGACTCTCTGTGTGGGCCCAGTCTCCCTACCAGTCTCGGTCTCAGCATCCCTGAAACACCTGTCCCGCAGGTATTTACGACCAATCAGGCAACTCGCCAGCAGTGCAATCACCAGCACGGCAATAGCTCCAAAGACGGCGCCAACTACCACACCCAAACCAACGCCACCTGACGATGGGAGGGTCGTGGTGCGGGTGCATTTGATTTGCCCGATGACTGGACTCGGTCCCTCTAGTTCCAGCTCGACGCAGATCTCGTAAGCAGTTCCAGGCCGAAGGTCGTCGAGTAAGTAGTCTCGGCGTTCACCGGTAATGGCCATCGTCGTTCGAGTTCCGATGACCTCTTGACCCAACGGTTCGAAGGTAACCTTAAAGCCACGGATGCGGTCAATGATGAATCCTTCCGGTGACCAGCTCACCGAAATTTCGGACGACGTTACCTTGGTGACGCGCATTGCAAGTATCCACACCTCGGTTACGACGGTAGCAGTAGTTGGAGCACCTGTTTGATTTTGGACGTCATAGATCTCGGGGCATGGTCCCTCAGTGGTCGCCGGATCGGAGGAGTGGCACACGAAATCGCTTTCGTTCAGCTGCGTTATCAGCTTACCAGAGTTGCATCTCCAGTTGAGGCTTGAAAACCGAAAGCTGTTTTCCGCCTTCGCTGCGAGGTAGAGCCACCTCATCCGACAGTCGCACTCCAGCTGGTTCCCCGCCAGCCCGAGACGAGTGTAGTTGAGACGGCGCAGCCCTGCAAAAGAGCAGGGATCCAGCGTTGTGATCTTATTCGAGTTGAGCCGGATGTTGTTCAGACTGTATTCGAGCTCCGAAAAGGTTCCTCTTCTGATCGACGTGATGTTATTGAAGCTCAAATCGATCGACTGCAGCCCAGGGCTCGACCGGAAAGCCCCTTCTGGAATAGAAGTGACCCCAATCGACGACAGATCGAGGAATTTGAGGCTAGAGAGTCCCGTGATCACCGGCCAGACGGAGTCTCGGAGCGGCGCCTGAGAGAGGCTGAGCGTCTCCAGGGTGTTTCGTTGCCAAGAGAGGCTCTGGTAATTCAGCCTAAGGGCGGGTACACCGTTCAAGTGGAGTTCCTGGAGAGCCGTCAGAGGCGCCATGGCGTCGGACGCGAAGGAGAAGATTGGGTTATGGCCGAGGTGGAGTATCTTAAGGGCATCCGCGAGACCGGTGAAGGTGTTTGGATAGATGGCCGTCAGACGATTGGAGTCGAGATTAAGCTCGCGTAGGCTGTTCATGGAGCTGAAGAACTCGTGCGGAAGATTGGCGAGGTCGTTGTTCTGCAAGGTCAGCTGTCTCAGGACCCACAAAGGCCTCAGCGCCTCGAGCGATCGATCCCTCAGCTGACACGATACCAGAGCCACATCCTGCAGCGACCCCTCGAGTCCATTAAACGCCGACGCTCCCAGATTGTCCGTTAGCCCGTTTCCCGACAGACTGATGGACTCAAGGCCCTGGCAGCCGTCGAAGGCGTTGTTACGGACCCTGGTGAGCAGGTTCCTCGCAAGACTCAGACTAGTTAGGTTTTGTAGACTGGCCAGCGCGTCAGTTGGGACTTCTGTCAGCTTGTTTTCATCCAGGTCAAGGGTTCGGAGACTACTTCGCTGGACGGCGAGGTCCTGAGGACGAAGCACGGTAAGATTACCACTGGTAAGTTTCAGCTCCTCTAGACTGACTAAGGCTGACAGGGCGTCATTTGGCAGCGATGTCTGACCGTAGCTGACTACTTTGAGCAACCTCAAACGGGTCAGTCGTTGCAGGGAGGCGGTCGGAAATTCGGATGTTGGATCAAGCTGTATTAGAAGCTCTGCCAGTTCCAGTTCGAGTCCTTCGAAGGCTCGTCGGGAGATGTTAGTCAGCGGATTTGCGGATAGGTCGAGTCTGGTGAAGCGGAGTCCGCGGAAGGCCCTATCCGGGATCGACCGGATGTTGTTTCCGGCCAAAGTCAGTTCCATGAAGACCACATCACTTGACTGGAACGACGGAACTGTGGTCAGTCGTCGGTATCGGCAATTGATCAGCGGACGATGTTGGTCCGGTGGAACTTCGCATTCACATTCGGCTGCTCCGAGGCACGTTCCACTGACCATGGGCGCGAGACTGTGCCAGAGGAGGAGAAGTACGAAAACCACCGAGGTCTGCCACCTCAGCAGTCGTTCCAAAGACTGAGGTTCGATCCCGGTCTCAAGACGGCATTCCTGTCGCCTCATCGTCAACGGGAAAGCATGCAGAAGAAAACTGAAACAGAAACCCAAAACCGGATCGATTATTCATTTACCAGGGTGTGGTTTGTGGTTGGAGCGGTGGAAGAAACACCGTTGGACAACAGCGAAATGCATAGGGATCTATGCAGTCAACGTTATGTCTTCAGTAGGAGTCTTTACTAGTGGGGAAAATTACCCCATGCTCCTCATAAATCGCGTTGTAGTTGCTGCTGCTGCTGGCGTTGTACTGACATTTTATGACACTGTAATCACATATATTTGACTGAATCTTAACTGAAGCTACGTAAGCTTTAACTGAGTGAGTGTGACCACTCACTCACTCACTCACTCACTCACTCACTCACTCACTCACTCCACTCACTCCACTCACTCCACTCACTCCACTCACTCCACTCACTCCACTCACTCCACTCACTCCACTCACTCCACTCACTCCACTCACTCCACTCACTCCACTCACTCCACTCACTCACTCACTCACTCACTCACTCACTCACTCACTCACTCACTCACTCACTCACTCACTCACTCACTCACTCACTCACTCACTCACTCACTCAAACACTCAAACACTCAAACACTCAAACACTCAAACACTCACTCAAACACTCACTCAAACACTCACTCAAACACTCACTCAAACACTCACTCACTCACTCCACTCACTCCACTCACTCCACTCACTCCACTCACTCCACTCACTCCACTCACTCCACTCACTCCACTCACTCCACTCACTCCACTCACTCCACTCACTCCACTCACTCCACTCACTCACTCACTCACTCACTCACTCACTCACTCACTCACTCACTCACTCACTCACTCACTCACTCACTCACTCACTCACTCACTCACTCACTCACTCACTCACTCACTCACTCACTCACTCACTCACTCACTCACTCACTCACTCACCCACTCACTCACTCACTCACTCACTCACTCACTCACTCACTCACTCACTCACTCACTCACTCACTCACTCACTCACTCACTCACTCACTCACTCACTCACTCACTCACTCACTCACTCACTCACTCACTCACTCACTCAAACACTCAAACACTCAAACACTCACTCAAACACTCACTCAAACACTCACTCACTCACTCGCTCGCTCGCTCGCTCGCTCGCTCGCTCACTCACTCACTCACTCACTCATTCATTTGCTCACTGACGGACTGACTGACTGACTCACTCACTCACTCATTCATTTGCTCACTGACGGACTGACTGACTCACTCACTCGCTCACTCACTTGCTCACTCATTCATTTGCTCACTCACTGACTGACTTACTCATTCACCCACCGACCGACTGCTTTACATATTAAATTAGGACAGAGGGAAGTCCACAAAGGTGGTAGTCAGGAATTAGTAAACCGAAAAGGTTCACAGCGGCGATCATCCGAAACTATTTACCTGTAAGCCAACACCTGGTAATTTAATATCGTTTAATACATCCGGGTCTAAATACGTTGCGAGGCCATCTACCCTGTCTTTGCCCCACCCTCTCTCGCGTTGGAGAGGGGCTGATCGGCACCACCTTTACAATTAAGCCACCAGGGTGATGGTCTCTGGAGGCGGGGGCCATTATTTCCTTTGGACTTCGCTCAGGCGCCGTCCGTATGAATAGGAGGAAGTAGGCCTAGTCCTCTTCATGCGAAATAAAAGGAGAGAGAAGAGCATCTCGATTCAACCGATTCAAATCCAATTAGAGGCTCACCCACGGTGCACTAATCATAAGTATAATTTATATACACACATAATTATATTAAGGTAATTATATATATATATATATATATATATATATATATATATATATATATATATATATATATATATATATATATATATATATATATATATATATATATATATATATATATATATATATATATATATATATATATATATATATATATATATATATATATATATATATATATATATATATATATATATATATATATATATATATATATATATATATATGTAGGCCCTACGTATACTGCACTTACACCTTGACGTACGTTAGTGGATACAGCTTTATGGATGTACCTGTCCAGATCCCTGAATACAAATATCCCGGTATAGTAAACTTAAATATTATGCATCTACCTGTAAGTTAACATAATGTATGTATATAAATCCGCGTATGTATGAATGCAACAGGTAAGGCTACAGAAACACCTTAGAAATACGTGAAGTACCTTAACCCAAGATATATGCAGCGTCCTAAGTGAAATATCTTGAAGGAACTTATATATATATATATATATATATATATAAATATATATATATATATATATATATATATATATATATATATATATATATATATATATATATATATATATGTAGGCCCTACGTATACTGCACTTACACCTTGACGTACGTTAGTGGATACAGCTTTATGGATGTACCTGTCCAGATCCCTGAATACAAATATCCCGGTATAGTAAACTTAAATATTATGCATCTACCTGTAAGTTAACATAATGTATGTATATAAATCCGCGTATGTATGAATGCAACGGATTAAGCACATGGAAAATACTGGTCGCTCGATGCAGTGAATTTCGTATACGCATGAATGAAATCATCGAAACCAGTGAAGCACACGATTTCGGTTGACTCAGTAAAGTCAGCAGAAACGGACTCGAACGGAAAATGTTTCTTAAATTATAATATCTGACTGAACAAACGGTTTAAATCCCGGCTGGAATAAACCTTTTTTTAGCATTAGATTTTGTGGTAATCGTAAACGCTTATATGAGCCGCCAGCGATATGCCGACCTGATAGCACCATTCACCAATTGTATAGCCAATTTCATGACTTCATGTCCTATGCGCAACGAGCTTGATTTTTCGGACTTCAGAACAATGGTGCTCTTTCATGTGTCAGTTAATTTTTGTTTTCTATGATTTTGGTGTTTTCTGCGTTAAGTAAAGATGTTCACTTTTGGATCTTGACCTGGAACCGGAGCCTTTTTGCCTATCGATTTTGTTTTGACTGAGCGCCTGCGAATAAGCTGGTCTCCGCGGCACGGCTTTCGTTGGGCACTGTAGAAATCTCGGAATTACGATTACGATACATGATGCATATTCATTTTACAGTAGAATAATATGACGTCATGCAGACGGGCGTATCTGCCGCAATCTGTCGTTTTCGTTTTAGCCACGCGTGGTCCGGCGCGAAGTTTCGTTCTTTTGTGTTTGGTGCTCGCCGGATTGAAAGCAAAACTATTTCACCGTAATTCTTATTCTGTTTTTATTCAGATTTATGTTATTGTGTTTTTAAAATGTTTGTTACATATGTGACATTTGCGAGCCATTTTACCCGCTTTTCAGAGCCGGTTTGCAAAGACAATAATGTTGGCGAGCTGCGAATCCATGTGCCTTGTAGGCCGTGCAAAGTTCTTTCTGTAAACTATTCAATCTGTTTCTTCACATTCTAAGGTCTCATATAAAACCCACGGTGCATATAGTTTCCAGATCTCCAGTAGGCGTTAGAATGGAATGTGAAGGTAGTTCAGGGACTGTTGACCCAAATCATTCCAGTATGGCTGAAATTAATCCCAAACCTGATGTGTGATTTGCGTGATAAGGGTATTGTGAAATAGAGACCACTAAAACCTTTCTTTCAATATCATGTAGCTCTGCCTCAAATACCGGCATACTTATAGTATCGGGGACCGTTAAGTAAATAAACATGGATTCTAATGCTTGCTGTTTAAAAAGGGTTGGGGTAAAAGTAAGGGTTATTGCGGCTTTGTAAATTTTTAATAACGTTTAATTGATGTTTGCAAATAGTGCTTAGCTTGGAGAAAGTCATTTTAGCAGAAACTACAACCAATCACAGTAGGCAGAAGCCAGGCCGAAAGCCTCGTCCCAAATTAGAGCGGTCCCCGATACTATAAGTATGCCCAAAAACCTTGTCTTTATTTTGTTTAGGCATGATATTACAATTAAAGACGTGATTTTGAAATACAAATTTTTTTACCGTTGTATTTAGACAAGACCGGCCATGTAAAGAGGAGAAGTTTGCAATGGCTAGATCCATTACAGACTCATTTCCAGTTTTCCGTGATGTAAGTACTATTTAGGACAGTTTTTACCTTGCTGCTCTTTGATTTAATTTTTGTTTTCTACTTTGTTCTAGAAGGTTATAGCTTACTTATCTTAATCTGCCAATTTCAAGTTTTTCAAAACACTGAAGAGGTTGCTCATTTCATTTTTTAATGTGGCAAGTGCTTGGTGAGGCATATGGGGCATAGAATACAATGGGAGATAATACTTATGGTATTGAAAGCGATTGAAGAGGAGAGGAAGTTGGGAGTGAATATGTCCAAGACTGCAAAACCTTAACATTGGCAATACTTCCATGAACACATTACTTTTTTGCACGTTACAGAAATTTCTTCTGTACTGTTTCACAGGAGAGGTTCTGTAATCCAGTGTCGCATACAGGTCATCTTGAAGCATCCATTCGATCCAGGCGGACAAGAAATCCCTTAATAAAAACGCTGTGGACTCATCCACATAAAGCTGGGTTAGTTGTTTTCCTTTTTAAAATAAAATTAGGGGTGCATATTACATGCATTGCCATTCAACCTGAACTGCTGCTGGAGGACAGTGTGTAGTGCTTTGTGAAGTTTCAGTAGAGTGGTGCTAAATGTCTTCTCAACTACTGACTTGTGTAGTTTTTAAAATCTCAGTTGCAGTTGTATGTGTAAGGTGAGATGGTAAAAAGAAAGGGTAAGATATGGTAAAGTGAAAAGGACATTTTTATAGCAGCTTTTAACAGGCTGGGAGTCTTGCTTTTCTTTCAGTTACATCCATCACTTGAATTTCAGCAGATGAAGGGAAGGATACTAACTTTAGCTGCTTTTCTTTCAGTTACACAGAGCATGTTTTTAAAATGCCAAAGGCCAGTTGCACTTACTAGTCAGTTGCTGCAAATGGCAATTAGGCAATTTGTGATGCTTATTTCTCAAGCATGACTGTGCTGTTTTAGGTTGGAGAGGAATTTTGGCTGTAACCTCTGCTGAAAAGTCGTTGACTGTTGAATTTCAGCAGATGAAGGAAAGGATACAAAATTTAGCCGCTTCATCGACTTTAACTCGGGACCTTCTTAACAACATTACTAAAGACTATGATGAAGGTATGTTGATGTGTCAGTTCCTTTTAAAGTTAATAAATGTAGCCATTTGCAATGTAGCATGCTTTTTAGTCTCTTTTAGTCTATCCTAAGTTAGTTGGCATGTTACTGTGTTTTAAGACATACTTGTCATTTCTGCGCTGATCCAGTTCACAATGCATTGGCCATTCTTTGGATGAGTATTCTTTCACATGCTACCTGTTTCTTGGTTGTATGCTCTGTTTTATTCATTGCAGCTGAAGTTAGCATTTTATTGCTTCTTGTAAGTTACAAACTCATCGTGCCTTGATTTACACCCATTTAGAAATTTATGCCGGCATATCCATTGAGAAGTTAATAAAAGGGGCTATTTATTTCTGGAGTTTTACTTACCACACTGCATCCAAGAGAGATTGAAGAAAATATTTAACAAAGTGAATCTTTCAATTTTTTAAAATAAATACAGATTAATACAGTATAAGATTTTACTTTATCAATAATCTGATATTTTACATTATAAATAATTGACCCTGGCTGAGCACCAAATTCCATGTGTTGCTTCAATTGCTGTATATTGTGGCAAGTGTGGACCTGGTTTCTAGTTGGCCAGACTACTGATATTCACTTTTCAAAGGTATCACGATGAAAGATCTAAAAAAACTTAATTGATTTCCAAATTCCATGACAAGGGCCATGACAAATACTGCTTACCAACACAATATCCCTGCATTACAGTCACTGCACTGGCTCTGAACAACTTTAAAATATGATTTTGTAATTTTGCTCTTGTCTCTGTAGGATGAAACAGTGGACGGTGCACTTGAGAGAATGGCCGACGAAGGCCAGCTCTATTTCGAATACAGAATACTTGTTATGTGAAGATGGATATCGCGGCAGCTACATTGGCTGCCTGTCAGCTCCAGAATCGCTTGCAAGATAGCTCTCCTCACACGCAAGACTCTCTCGACCAATCAACCAGCTTACCTGTCATCATCCTTACATCGCTACCTACCATCCAGGTCTCTGCGATCAGCTACACAAAACCTTCTGTCTTTCCCTGACATCCGAGACTTTCGGTCTGATTTCTCACGACGCGGATTCAGCAACTCAGCACCAGCCATTTGGAATAGCGTTCCTGTTTACATTACTCACGACAATATCTCGCTAGACACATTCGTAAAGCGGCTAAAGACCTATCTGTATCGTCTTGCTTTTGTTGTCTGACATGTAACCCACCCACACCTACGATTCCTCGCTCAGTCGATGGACATATGGCGTGTTAACAAATGCATTACTTACTTACTTACTTACTTTGCAGTGATCTCCAATAAGCATCATACTATATAATAGTGACATTCATTTTACTACCTCAAATGGACCAACTTCTTTAGTTACAGTCACTGACCAATTTTGTTATGTGCAACTAGTCCTATCGACAACCATCGAGTCCTCTGATTGGATTGTAGAAAAAGTTTCTTATATTGATTACTTGCTATCTTAAGGTTTCGGCATTTATTACTTTTAACTGTTTACCATGTTCATTGATTGATGCTTTGTTTTTAAGCTTTGTGAACTGTGAAAACCCTTAATTTGTGATTAAAAGTTGTCATTTAACCTAATAAATTGTAGTTAATGATTTGCTTATTATGTAATGAGTTCAGCACGTTAGTACGTCCATGTAGTAATAATTAAACATTGCTGCGTATAGGTAGATACAACAGTAAATCAATGCAGAAAACGTATAACATAACTATATGCAGCTGCACAAATGTGGCAAATTCCAATCTATAAATTTAGCTCCTAAACCACTAAAATGTATTTGCAGCACCACATAAATGTGGACACGACCGCTACATAAATGTAGAGATGCCACAACACAAATGTAGACATTACTAGTACATAAATGTAGAGATGCCGCAACACAAATGTAGACATTATTAGTACCTAAATGTAGATTCCGCACTACATAAATGTAGACATTATTAGTACATAAATGTAGATAGAGAACTACATAAATGTAGACATTCTTGCTACATAAATGTAGCCAAAATGCAACACCGATGTAGACCTCGTTCTCTACAAAAGTGTTGCAATTTGTGTCTACACTAGTGTAGACTGCCGGCTCGTCTACAAAAAGTGTTGCATAGAGGTCCACACATTGCCGATGAGCCAGACCTCAACATTAAATGTTGCATAGAAGTCTACACTTGTAGACCGATTCTCTACACTATTTTTAAGAGAGTACCTGCCTATCTACCTACATACATGCATACATACATACATACATGGATGCATACATACATAAGCACATACATACATACCTACTTACCCACCTACACACATACGCACATGCATACATACATACATGCATACATACATAAGCACATACATACATACATACATACATACATACATACATACAAGTGCATGTCTTTGAGCATTCTCGCACCACAAGTGTCTGTTCTTTTGCCACATTAATATGTACTGTACACATAGAAGCGCCACCGACGAAACCTTGCGATAGTAACACAGTAAAGAAGTTGAAATTTAGCAGGAATTTATTACTCAACCCACCTGTATGCAGGTAAATCGAACCGGAATTCGACGTATATATGATGCAGTTTTCTCGGCTCCAAAATCTCACCACGAACACCTCTGTCAAACAGACAAAATCCCTAAAGTCACTTAGGTCTAAGAGGCCTATAAATCGGCCTATCCGCGTAGACTTAGTAAGGTAAATTTACGTATATTTAAACTCACAGGTTTACTTTTCTCGGCCTCGGAATACTAAGTGGCGTGTTAGCATCGACTATAATGCAAGATGTCATGCGGCGACAACACCAATTCTACAATGTCCGCTTAGGTCTCTGTCGCTTCCGATGTCTATGTATGTCCGGCTCTGTGTATCTGTCTGTCTGTCTGTCTCTGTCTGTCTGTCTGCGTGCATTCGTCTGCCTTGCAACTGTATCCGATGGCCAATCGATGACAAAGGATGCACAGGACCCAATGAATCGATTATAATAGGTCTACAATAATATTCGCCTCTTCTCATGGGAGAAGCAGACGAACGACAGGAGACGCCACGATCTGATAGCCTAAGTACCATTGTCTTGCATATAATTATGTGGACCAAGGCAGAAAGATATAGGTAGACAGACAGACGCAGAGAGGCACAGACAACGACGTAGAGAGAGACTCTGGGAGACGCAGAGAGAGAGAGAGAGAGAGAGAGAGAGAGAGAGAGAGAGAGAGAGAGAGAGAGAGAGAGAGAGAGAGAGAGAGAGAGAGAGACGTATACGAGAGATATATAGACAGAGAAGTTGAGAGACAAGAGAGTCGAAGAATGGAATGACATACACAGAGGCAAAAATTAACAGAGAGCAAGTGCGATTAAGTTAGGGAGAGGGAGGACGACAGAGGGGAAAGAGAAAGAGAGATATACAGACACACACACTTTCAGATACAGAGAATTGGATTAAGTTAGAGATAGAAAAACAGACAGCAGACAGTCAGACACAGACACACAAAGACAGCGACAAAGAGAAAGAGAGAGAGAGAGTGGCAGAGGCAGAGGCAGAGGCAAAGGAGAAAGACAGAGACGGAGTTATGGACAGACAGAAAGACAGACAGACAGAGGGAGGAAGAGGTCCGCGTTTAGTTCTGCTCTGTATCCACCTCAGGTGGTCTAATGATATGGAAAATCACCAGCGTGATGCATAATCAGCCTCTGCCTGTCTGTCTGTCTGCCTGTCTGTCTGTCTGTCTGTCTCTGACTCACACATGCACACACACACGCCATCTTTCTCTCTATCTCTGTCTCTCTGATGAATCTGTTTTGGCCTAATATGGTGAAGTAAAAAATGCCTGGCCTTTTGCCAAGCTGATGCCGTGAGCAGTGGGGCTTACTAACGGTTATGATGTAATCTATCCACATAATTTATGAGTCGATATGTTCGTACGGACTGTGCATGTGTGTATGAATGTACGTACGTATATATATGCATATATATATATATACGTCCGTATGCATATATATCTTTGTATGTATGCTTTTATGTACAAACGAATTTATTTTTAGTCCCTTAAGCCAGCCCCTGAGAGGCAGTATGGTGATGAAGTGTTAGCGACTTCATTTTCTTAGCCCCGGCATATGATGGCTGGTGGCCATTCCTTTCCCTCGCCGCCTAATCTTTTCCCACCGGAAGTAGAGGTCATTATAGCTGAGTTGTCTAGAACGCCAAATGGACCCTGAATCTCGAAACAAAATTCTTCTCTGGGAGGATTTGAATCCCCGACCGCTCGGTTGACAGTTGAGCACACTAACCACCAGATTATATTAGCTACCTATCTGTTGGTTTATTCTACAGTTGACAAGTTGTTTTACTGAATCACCCACAACCAACAATCTAAACAGTTGCAACAGTTTCACCTAAGATATTACAAGTGCTGGCGTCAAAGGGGTAATCTAGTAGGGATAAATTTCCCTCTACAGTTAGGATTACCCTTCATATAAGTGATATGACGGCTGATACAACGCGGCCTATAAGCTCATAATTGGTTCAAAGTAAATTATAAATTTATACAAAATAAACTCGAACGGTACAATGCAAAGTGAAACAGTGATAATCCATGCAAAGAATTTAGGTCTGTGAGGACAATAAGTGTGTGCTTTAAAGAGACCAAGGCCAGGAACTTGAGTGAGGTCAAGTGGAAGAGTGTTAAGTCCTCCCTTGCGCAGTAGAGGAGCTTTTGCTGTTGTTGGTCCTTTTCTTTGGAATGGACTTCCGCCTTCGTTTCGTCTCTGTTGGTGATGGAGCTGAGTCAGCCCTTTGTTTAAAGACGTTCTTATTACCCCGGAGTTCTCATGCTGGAAGCGCCTCTGAGTAGTTTGTTATGTAAGAAGCGCTATATAAGTTGTCAAATTCAATACAATACAATACAAGAGTTACATTACAGATCGCGATCGCAATATTTTCCTGGCCCGTTCACTAGAGGGCGCAAGTGAAACAACATCAGTCCGACAACCGGACAACCTGCACTCCCTATAGGTTGCATGGCCCGACACAGACAACGTGTTGCCAATTTCAAATGGTAAGCTGGGGTTCGAACCTCCCAACGTCCCCCCTCCCCGACAGAGAGGGAGCAGTGAACGGCCCTTGATTCGATTCTGTCCCCGTTGTAAACTCATGTTAAAAATGGCTGCCGTTTGATTCTGAACTTATTTTTGTGATCGAAAGACAGACGCCTTCGCCTTTCACTTTTAATATGACCTCACCTGACCTGACCCAACCTGGTCTGACATGACCTGACCTCTCCTGACCTGACCGATTGCAATGCAGTCCAGTCTAATCTAAGCCAATATAATATAATCTAACCTAACCGATTCTAATAGATCATAGCCTGATCTATTTCAGACCAACCTAAACCAGACCAAACCATCCAATCCATTCTGATGCAATCTAATCTAATCTGATCTTATATGATCCGATCCGATCCAATCCAGTCTAATCTAGCACAGCATGACATTACTTAACAATTCTAACGTGCTCTAGCCTGACCTGTTCCAGCTCAGCCAATCCCAACCCAAACCAGTCAATCCAGTTAGATCTAATCTAATCAATTCCTAATCCAGTAAATTGATTCCAATCTAATCTAATCCAATCCAGGGGCGTCGACCACACGGTGGCCCCTTGGGTCTGGTTTCAGCAATTTGTTGAGAAGGGAGACTCAGTCCTTGTTTGGGCTCTGGTAATATATTTGGGCAGCAAAATCGGTAAAGGCACCTCTACGTGTATGTGGACTGACAATAAAGTTTTCAATCTTCACATACTTACTTTTCTGTTTAGTGCATTTCACTATTCTATGCTACTGACGTCATATCAGTGACGAAAGCAAGCGTGGAACTAGTACTCGAAAATGAAGAGACCCATGCGGAGGGCCCATGCAGCTGGACCAGCTGGTGGATCGCGGAGGGGCCAATCCAGCGGTCATGGCCTATCTGAGATTAGCTGTGGACCTTGTCTCGTGGACCTTATCTTGTTTACGATTGTCAGCAATAGGATTAGGAATTGCCATCGAGCTTCTTGCTTCACCCGGCGCAGTTATACGACATGTGTACTGACGCAGAATTCCACGAAACACCGAAGAACTTACGCAATAAATGGTTTTAGCCATGCAAATGTTTTCCGCTTCGCTCTGACTTTCCGACCAAGGGCTATGCCACCGAACCCCGCTGGGGAGAAGTTCCAGACCCCCATTATAGACTTAGGGCTGCCAGCTTTTGATTCTGCCAATCCGGGACGCCCGCACAGTCACTCGATATGCTAGTACCAATTTACCCTGTCCACATCACTGTATGTAACGAATGTTACGTCAGCTTAATGTAGGATCTACTGCAAATAGTCGTTAAAAAATACAGTCAAATGATTTGACCCAAATCATGGAGACACAAGGACATGGCCTATATATAAAACTTGAATCAACTTCAAGAGCAAAACGTTTATTAAATTCCAGTAACCTACCAGGCTTCACAGCATTGCACGAGCGAAGTTCACATATACATGCATGATGCATGCAATTTGCAGATGTCATTTATTCGGTCTACTAACCTAACTACCCTCTATTCTATGGTCACTCTGTAAAACTTATTTACGGCCGGCTGTTCGAGTTTAGTGTGCGACAAGAACAACATTTGGCGAAGTGGATATTTAAACAAAGTTCCGCGACAGTTTGGGATGAATCCGGGACACGGGACGCACAAGGCCGATTCCGGGTCTGTCCAGGCGAATCCAGGACGGTTGGCAGCCCTATATAGACTTGTGCTCCGCGCTAGCCATGTGTCGGGCCCTCTAATCTTCACAGCGGATCAACTTCTCAGCATTTGCCTACATGTAACGTAGACACCCTATAAATCGGGCGTTAAATAAATTCGCGACTCTTTCGTACACATTACATTAGGCCTACATGATGTACGGCTCATGAAAGCGTGCATTACGTGCGTAGTATGCCTAACTCCTAAGAGAAAACAGCTTCGTTCAGTTAGACTTCAAAAAAATCTACGACGATTGGTTGGTGTTCGCTAATTGGCTCATCTTGCGAGACACGTCCGGACGTGTTTAGCATGCTTGGAAGAGTTCATTCGCGGCAAAACTGCGCATAAACAGCGGCTTCGAGGGGGGATGGGTGACAAAAATGCACGCAAAACTGTCTCTTTAGTTCATAGTGGCTAAGTCGTTTGATTAAGTTGATGCTGCTTTGCTCATGCATGAGGTACATTAGTTGCTAATAATGATTGCTAGAATTCATGGATGAAGTTGTTTTTGAATGTTTAGTGGGGATGTTATTCCAACCATTGCATTGACCCCTCTTAGTTTTCCGAAGTTTTAGTGAAAGGAAAAGGACAACGGCACCGCGTAAGGTAAGGTTTATGGTTGATGTTTGTCTGTGATCAGTGTATTAAACCAATTTATGTGGAGTCATCTCAGACAGTGTGTTGATAGTCACTTTTATGGATTATGGTCAGCGTTGCACTTGCCAAGCAAGTGAAGGCAGCTATAACGGAATAGGTCAACTTGTCACTATCCGACATCATTTGCCGAGGTCGAGAAAATTGATTTGCTTACATTTCCTACTCTACTCCACTGGACTCTAATCTGACCCCATTTCATCTCTCGATCTTATCTGACCTGACCTGACTTAATCTAATCTAATATAATAAATTCTGCAGCGTCCTCGTGATACACAAGGCACTACTGGCCTAGTTAGCTACATCGGTAAGTGCGTACGCCAAGGAGCCTCTGTGCGTGAGGATCCCAGGTTCGCGTCCCGGTCGGTTCGCATTCTTCTCGCCAAGTCGTACCACCTTACCGCTAACCATCATGGGAACTGGTGAACTTGGGATGATTGTGATAATGGTACAGGCGAGAGGCAGTATGGTGATGAAGTGCCCCGGCATATGATTAGAGGTCATTATAGCTGAGTTGTCTAGAACGCCAAATTGGGAGGATTTGAATGACCGCTCGGTTGACTATTAGCTACCTATCTGTTGGTTTATTCTACCAAAGGGGTAATCTATAAATTTCCCTCTACACCCTTCATATAAGTTATGACGGCTGATACCGGCCTATAAGCTCACGAACGGTACAATGCTGAAACAGTGATAATTCAAGTGGAAGAGTGGAGGAGCTTTTGCTGGCCCTTTGTTTAAAGACCCCGGAGTTCTCAGTTGTCAAATTCAATCAATACAAGAGTTACATTACAGATCGCGATCGCAATATGGCCCGTTCACTAGGTCCGACAACCGGACAACCTGCACTCCCTATAGGTTGCATGGCCCGACACAGACAACGTGTTGCCAATTTCCGTCCCCCCTCCCCGCAGAGAGGGAGCAGTCGGCCCTTGATTCGATCCCCGTTGTAAACTCTGCCGTTTGATTCTCTTATTTTTGTGATCGAAAGACAGACGCCTTCGCCTTTCACTTTTAATATGACCTCACCTGACCTGACCCAACCTGGTCTGACATGACCTGACCTCTCCTGACCTGACCGATTGCAATGCAGTCCAGTCTAATCTAAGCCAATATAATATAATCTAACCTAACCGATTCTAATAGATCATAGCCTGATCTATTTCAGACCAACCTAAACCAGACCAAACCATCCAATCCATTCTGATGCAATCTAATCTAATCTGATCTTATATGATCCGATCCGATCCAATCCAGTCTAATCTAGCACAGCATGACATTACTTAACAATTCTAACGTGCTCTAGCCTGACCTGTTCCAGCTCAGCCAATCCCAACCCAAACCAGTCAATCCAGTTAGATCTAATCTAATCAATTCCTAATCCAGTAAATTGATTCCAATCTAATCTAATCCAATCCAGGGGCGTCGACCACACGGTGGCCCCTTGGGTCTGGTTTCAGCAATTTGTTGAGAAGGGAGACTCAGTCCTTGTTTGGGCTCTGGTAATATATTTGGGCAGCAAAATCGGTAAAGGCACCTCTACGTGTATGTGGACTGACAATAAAGTTTTCAATCTTCACATACTTACTTTTCTGTTTAGTGCATTTCACTATTCTATGCTACTGACGTCATATCAGTGACGAAAGCAAGCGTGGAACTAGTACTCGAAAATGAAGAGACCCATGCGGAGGGCCCATGCAGCTGGACCAGCTGGTGGATCGCGGAGGGGCCAATCCAGCGGTCATGGCCTATCTGAGATTAGCTGTGGACCTTGTCTCGTGGACCTTATCTTGTTTACGATTGTCAGCAATAGGATTAGGAATTGCCATCGAGCTTCTTGCTTCACCCGGCGCAGTTATACGACATGTGTACTGACGCAGAATTCCACGAAACACCGAAGAACTTACGCAATAAATGGTTTTAGCCATGCAAATGTTTTCCGCTTCGCTCTGACTTTCCGACCAAGGGCTATGCCACCGAACCCCGCTGGGGAGAAGTTCCAGACCCCCATTATAGACTTAGGGCTGCCAGCTTTTGATTCTGCCAATCCGGGACGCCCGCACAGTCACTCGATATGCTAGTACCAATTTACCCTGTCCACATCACTGTATGTAACGAATGTTACGTCAGCTTAATGTAGGATCTACTGCAAATAGTCGTTAAAAAATACAGTCAAATGATTTGACCCAAATCATGGAGACACAAGGACATGGCCTATATATAAAACTTGAATCAACTTCAAGAGCAAAACGTTTATTAAATTCCAGTAACCTACCAGGCTTCACAGCATTGCACGAGCGAAGTTCACATATACATGCATGATGCATGCAATTTGCAGATGTCATTTATTCGGTCTACTAACCTAACTACCCTCTATTCTATGGTCACTCTGTAAAACTTATTTACGGCCGGCTGTTCGAGTTTAGTGTGCGACAAGAACAACATTTGGCGAAGTGGATATTTAAACAAAGTTCCGCGACAGTTTGGGATGAATCCGGGACACGGGACGCACAAGGCCGATTCCGGGTCTGTCCAGGCGAATCCAGGACGGTTGGCAGCCCTATATAGACTTGTGCTCCGCGCTAGCCATGTGTCGGGCCCTCTAATCTTCACAGCGGATCAACTTCTCAGCATTTGCCTACATGTAACGTAGACACCCTATAAATCGGGCGTTAAATAAATTCGCGACTCTTTCGTACACATTACATTAGGCCTACATGATGTACGGCTCATGAAAGCGTGCATTACGTGCGTAGTATGCCTAACTCCTAAGAGAAAACAGCTTCGTTCAGTTAGACTTCAAAAAAATCTACGACGATTGGTTGGTGTTCGCTAATTGGCTCATCTTGCGAGACACGTCCGGACGTGTTTAGCATGCTTGGAAGAGTTCATTCGCGGCAAAACTGCGCATAAACAGCGGCTTCGAGGGGGGATGGGTGACAAAAATGCACGCAAAACTGTCTCTTTAGTTCATAGTGGCTAAGTCGTTTGATTAAGTTGATGCTGCTTTGCTCATGCATGAGGTACATTAGTTGCTAATAATGATTGCTAGAATTCATGGATGAAGTTGTTTTTGAATGTTTAGTGGGGATGTTATTCCAACCATTGCATTGACCCCTCTTAGTTTTCCGAAGTTTTAGTGAAAGGAAAAGGACAACGGCACCGCGTAAGGTAAGGTTTATGGTTGATGTTTGTCTGTGATCAGTGTATTAAACCAATTTATGTGGAGTCATCTCAGACAGTGTGTTGATAGTCACTTTTATGGATTATGGTCAGCGTTGCACTTGCCAAGCAAGTGAAGGCAGCTATAACGGAATAGGTCAACTTGTCACTATCCGACATCATTTGCCGAGGTCGAGAAAATTGATTTGCTTACATTTCCTACTCTACTCCACTGGACTCTAATCTGACCCCATTTCATCTCTCGATCTTATCTGACCTGACCTGACTTAATCTAATCTAATATAATAAATTCTGCAGCGTCCTCGTGATACACAAGGCACTACTGGCCTAGTTAGCTACATCGGTAAGTGCGTACGCCAAGGAGCCTCTGTGCGTGAGGATCCCAGGTTCGCGTCCCGGTCGTGGCTTATTTCAAGGATTTAAATCTCGGGCTAGTAGGTCCGTGCACGGGGACCTTAAATGGCGTGGCGCTCATTCAAACGGACAGCGGTGGTGAAGGATCTCACCCGATAAATTCAATGCAAAATGAGCAGGGTCGAGGCCATACGGTCGCTATATAAAAGCGACACATTTACATTTACATTTAACTTCAATCGATATGGGGTCGCCTCTGAGTAAGGGCTGCTTCAGAATCAAAGCTAATGACCCCGCCACCGCTAGAGGATAGCTAACGACGGAATGCTCTTCTTCTTCTTCTTCTTCTCCTCCTCCTCCTCCTCCTCCTTCTCCTCCTCCTCCTTCTCCTCCTCCTCCTTCTCCTCCTCCTACTTCTTCCTATACTCCTTCTCTTTCTTTCTCCTCCTCCTCCTTCTCTCTCTTCCTCCTTTTGCACCTTCTGCTTCTTTTTCTTATTAATCTTCTTCACCATCTCCTCCTTCTCTTCATCCTTCTGCTTCCTTTTTATTTCCCCCTTTTTCTTCTTCTTCTTCTCTTTCTCCTCCTGTTTCTTCTTGTTCGCATTCTTGTTCGCATTCTTCTCACTTCTATTTCCACACAGGCCTACCATTACCAATACTAACAAGCCAAGTCGTACCACTATCTTACCGCTAACCATGCCAATCAAGAGTGGGTTGGTGGCATGGGAACTGGTGACTGGGAAAATAGTGGTACGACTTGGGATGATTGTACGATAATGGTACAGGCTTATGAGAATGGAAGTGGTAAGAATCGTCTTGATAAATGCTAGTGATCAAATAAGAGTAACCGATTAAATCCGTTAATAAGCGAACAATTTCAATTTAATGTGGCGATTCTGTGAGCAAAAACTATGGGGGAAAAGATGTTCGTGTATATTAGTGACCCTTACACCTTCGAAGCCAGTGTTCACCTTGTTTACCACTGCCAGTAATAGGATTAGGGATTGCCATCGAGCTTCTTACTTCACCCGGCGCGGTTAACCATTTGCTTCCCAAGTGGCGTGAGCAGCGGAAGTGGGTATTTCCGATTCGTCAGCCAGACGGCCAATCAGCTTCGAACAAAACCACCGACGAAACCACGTTCTTATCATTTCCTGAACTATAAACATAGATCAACAGGCCATCTTATTACTAACGGAATTCACTGGAAAGGGTTTTGTTTCGAGGGCGTAAGTCTCCCTTAAATCTTTTTCTATACAAGCTTGGAACTGGAACTGGAATTGTTAGTGCTCCGCCCCAAACTTAATTTGGAAAGGGTCCAACTGTAAAGTAAATAAAGACCGAAGGGTGGGAGAGTGTTTTTGAGTGAATGCGCCAGATTCCGTTAGGATTATTGAGTCCTTTGTATCCGCTTTTGAGTTAGAAAACTGGACTAGACCTATATGCTCATCGCAAGTTTAAAGAATAAACGATGGTTTGTATGCTGTATTGAAAACTTGACGTTCTAATATCAGTTCAATGTGTGTAGGCCCCTAAGTCAAAACTATCTTTTTGTATCATCGCTGCTGCTGCTGGGTTAGGCCTACGCAGTCCTTATAGGAGTTTGCAGATTGTAAACTGCCGCGCTGAAATATAGTTCCCATTCGAACTATTCAAATCTAACCTAGTCTAATATAAGCTAATCATGTCAAATCTAGTCTAGTCTTATATAATCTGCGTCTAATCTAGTGTAATCTTATATAATTTTATCAAATCTAGTGGGAAGCGGTGGTGTAGTGGTATGGTCGGTGCCTCGTAACAGGAGGGTCGCGGGTTCGAATCTACCTCAAGCCACTGCGTATAGCGACCTTGGACAAGTTGCTCACCCACAATTGTCTGTGAGGAGGCAACAGGGAAATCAACTCACTCATCTCATCCCCGGGTGGCATAAGGCCAATGGACCTGCCTTCCGTGAGAGAACTCATCACCGTCACCACCACCACCACCACCACCATCATCATCATCATCATCTAGGCTAATCTAATCTAATGATTAATTTAAACTAATCTATTGACTGTTGTGGCGCAACTATCACAATGCACAGGTATCAACCGATGATCTTGAAGTAGAACTTATTTAGTACTTCAGGTCTGCACACTGCGCAACCCAGCCTCTCCTTTACCTCTGTCAACTGCCAGCCAGTCTTCCTGCCTCATCCACCGACATCTCAGAACATCCAAGGTCGTTTCTGATGGTCACTGGCCAGTTCTTCCTTGGTCTTCCTCTCCTCAGTTTCCCTTCAGGAATCCTGTTCATTGCTTGATTGATCTTTGTTATACGAATTACATGTCCCATCCATTTCAGTCTTCTCTTTCTGGTGATATTCTCTGTATCCTCTTGTTTCGTCCTTTCTCTTATAGTTTTATTGATATCCTACCACGCCATGAAATGCGCAAAAATTCTTCTCAGCCATCTACGATGTGCTGCCTCTAGTCTTTCCTTGTTTGCGCCCGTCACTGGCCAGGTCTCGGATTTATATATTAGTGTGCTTAATATTATGGCTGCATGTAGATAATCTTGGTCTTCACACTGTTATTCTTCCATATCTTTTCAAGTCTCCCAAAAGCAGTATTTGCTTTTCCTATGCGTGTCTTTACCTCCCTGTCACAGCTGCTGTCTGCTGCTATTAAGCTACCGAGGTAGCAGAAATTATCCACGACCTCAACATCACGAGCTTTTCAATTTCATTCGATTTTTTTATCTTCATGATTTTGGTCTTTTCCGGATTTAAAGTGAGTCCCACCTTCGCTGCCTCCTCCTGGGCTTTAGATGTCACTTCTTTTGTTGTTCCAAGTGCGTCCAAACGGCGATGTCATCCGCAAAGTCCAGGTCTTTTAACCGTTTATCTATTTCAGTCCAGTGTTACTACACTCCGTCGCTGTCGCCGTCACCCAATCCACAACCAGGGCAAAAATCACTCGTGTCAAAGCACATCCATTGCGCTCCCCATCCAGTCACAGTCTGAAACCACTCCCCAACCTCTCCTCCAAATCTCACTGCGCATCGATTGCTCTCATGAAAGCTCTTCAAAACGGATCGATGAAGCCTTCTCTCCAAGCTGTTAGTACTCTGCTAGATTGTTGCATAATTATTTCTGAGCTGTCTTTTTATCATTACACCCACATTTTTAATCATTAAAGTTTTATTCCATCATTTCCTGTAGCCTTGCCATTTTCAGACTCTTGATTGCCTGTAGCATTTCTTCCTTGTTTATGCCTTTGATATCTATTTCCATCCCCTCAATTTCTTCTTCCCAATCCAAGCCTCCGAGTTGTGTTATTGGTTACGGACAGTTTAGTATACTCTCAAAATGTTCTCTCCCGCGCCTGATCTGTTCTTTTTGCGTTTTTGTCATCTGTCCATCGATCTTTTTATCAGGATTGTCAGCGTTCCTGTGTTTCCTGCATGGCAGTTCCTTAACTACACGAAACAAAGTTTTGAAATCTGCTCTTTTTCCTCCCTCTTCCGCTTCAGTTGTTCTCTCTAAGATGTACTTATTTTTGTCATCTAAGTTCTACTTATTTTTGTCATCTAAGTTCCACTTATTTTTGTCATCTAAGTTCCACTTATTTTTGTCATCTAAGTTCCACTTATTTTTGTCATCTAAGTTCTACTTATTTTTGTCATCTAAGTTCTACTTATTTTTGTCATCTAAGTTCCACTTATTTTTGTCATCTAAGTTCCACTTATTTTTGTCATCTAAGTTCTACTTATTTTTGTCATCTAAGTTCTACTTATTTTTGTCATCTAAGTTCCACTTATTTTTGTCATCTAAGTTCCACTTATTTTTGTCATCTAAGTTCTACTTATTTTTGTCATCTAAGTTCTACTTATTTTTGTCATCTAAGTTTTACTTGTTTTTGTCACGTCTACAACTCTACATTTCCTCTTAACTTTCTTGTCCTTTTCTCTGTATGTTTTAGTCAGTTCTTGTTGGCCGACTCCGTTTATCTTTGTCTGCATGTTCCAATTATCTGCTTAAGAAGTTTCCTTTCATCTATTGCTGCCATGTTTCTGTCAAGATCCGCGATTCCTTCTTGAATCCTCTCTTGAAGTCCAGAATCTTTTCTCTATTTATGACTGTGATGCTCCATCTCTCCCGTTCTGTTTCAATGCTACTCTTGTCTATGTCCTCACAATTCTCCAAGACAGAAAACCTGTTCTTTAATTCCAACTCATATTGTTGTTATATCGGCTCTTGTTTTAGGCTATCGGTATTCACACGCATTCTCCTCTTTTGGTAGGTTCTTTAGCTTTTTTCTTAGTTTTGCTACAAGCAGATGGTGGTCTGATGCTACATCTGTGCCTTTGTAGACCTTGACATCTCTCAAAGATGACATCCACCTCCAAGATATTCACATGTGTTCTATTTGCTTGCATGTGTCTCAGTCAGGTGACGTCCTTGTGAGCCTGTGTATTTTTCGATGTTGTAAAAAACTCCCTCAAATCTTCAGCTTATATCGGCTGCAGAGGGTCGGTAATATTTCTAATTAATCAAATCTTTCACCCTCCGCCATCTCTCTAGTTAAAAATCTGGTTGAAAGGAGCTGAAATCTCGGAACCCCGACTCCCGAAAACCGGCTTTCATTGAGGCTTTTCATATTTGAGTTTGGCGGCCCACCATCCCGCGAAAGATTGTATAGCCTCCCCACTTCTTCATCTCCACTCATCCTGGATTTTGACAAATGAATTTGTTGATTTGTTTCTATTACTAAAGTTGTTTTACTTGGTTGGGCCAACGTAGACTCGTCCATCATCCTGGCTTGGGACAGGCTCGGATTTCTTGTGAAGGTAGTCTATAAGGCGGAGTTCTAAAGTGAAAGAGTACTTAGAAACTGTAACTAATCCGTTGGAGAAGCTCGGTCGATATCCAAAAGACTACCCTGCCCTCCCCTGTCCTCCCCTGCCTGCCCTGCCCTCCCCTGCCTTCCCCTGCCCTCCTCTGTCATGCCCTCCCCTGTCCTGCCTTCCCTCTTCTGCCCTTCCCTGCCCTTCCCTCCCTAGGAAAATGCATATGAGTTATAACGTATGTATGTATATACGCAAGTATGTATGAATGTATATACGTATGTGTGCATGTATGTACTTTAGTATAGCGCCTTTTATGACTTCTCAAGAGCGCACTGATGCTGCCCCATGCATTGAATCAGACTGTTTCCAGTGGAAGATTAATTTGCCGCACGTTTGGCTGTGTTCTCAAGCAGAGATATAGCGTTCTCGCCACTTTTGCAAACTACAAATTTGCCTGCACTGCAGTTTTCCCAAATTCACGACTGGTAACATTAGTCACCTATGCGTGCAGTGCGCAATATAAGCTAGAACGGTCTTTCTGGCAGGCAGGAAGGCCTCCAGCCAGAAAATTCAGACACTGAAACATCCATCTAGACAGTATAAAAGCTGGTTCAGCAAATCGTCAAATGGTTGCTGTCGTCAGCAAAACACTGACGGAGACTTAAAAGAAGTCCTTTAGTTCTGTGTTCAGTTTTTTTAAAGATTTTATCATATATATATACACATGCATATACATATCGAACGGATTACATCAGATATATAAATATACATATAAGATATATAAATATATATCAGATATCTAAATATAAATTCTTCTGCTGTCATATTCAGACTTATATAGGCCTATATATAATCAGCTGCTTTCTGCCTGGATTGTGGCACGTGCAGTAGGTATAACAATAGCCTATTAAAAGTAGACAGCGTAAAACTTTGGTCGAGTATCACGAATCGACGCATTCACTGAACCGTGACGGTGCCATCAACTTATTTGTCAGCAGCTGAGGAGCTATAGCGTGCTCGCCCTTTTTCTTCGCAACATGCGTGGTTTTCATGGATGAATGCTCTCGCCGGTCAGCTGATTCTGTGTCTTCTGCCTCATCCAGGGTTCCCAAAACATAAAGAGCTCTCGATTCTAACAGATAAACAACCCGCGGTGGTACACATTAAGTGCGGTCGCCTAGTAGTCGACGGCTTGTGAGGAGGCAACGCCCAGAACTATTTTAGGTTTCTGTTTAGATGCTGTTTATCCAACTAAGTTTATGGAACAATGCCCGTAGATGATTGATATATGAGATGTTCCACTATAATTCACAAACACCATCGTGTTTATGGATGAGAAACTGGGCCACTCCTGTGTTTATTTTTATTATATTTCCATTAAGAGCACTTGCTGAACACAGTCAGTAAATCTGAATATGAGGCGCATTTATAAAAACACATATATGTAAATATATATGATTATATCGGTAGCGTCCTAATTTGTCTGTTGTCTAATGGTTGCGGGTTCGAGCTTGCTGAGAGTACTCCATGTAACGACCATGGACAGGTTGTTTGCGCAGACGTGCCTATTATTTCTGCATTTATTAGGCGCCACTATCTAATGACTTAGCACCAATCGATGGCGCCGAGCAATTTGTGTGAAGGACTTGCTCAAGGTCCCTACACATGTAGTAGGCCTAACCATCTCGGAGGAGGCTCGTAGGCCTACTCTCCGCGTTGCTGCCGTGACCCACAATGTCTATGTCACCAGGTAATGGAATTTGTTATACCGGAGTAAGATGGGAAGCGAACGGGAAGTTTTGAGGTGCGCTGGTTCCGTGTCCAGTACACGTTCCACTATGGGAGATGGCAACTGCAGCCTACTTTAATATATCTATTATATATATATATATATATATATATATAATATATATATATATATATATATATATATATATATATATATATATATATATATATATATATATATATATATATATATATATATATATATATATATATATATATATATATATATATATATATATATATATATATAAGTAATGGAAATGGAACTTTATGAACCAATTATTAAAGGCTTGTACAAACATACCTGTATACACTATATAAGTATATATATATACATATATAAAAGCTTAGCTCAGGTATGCATTTGTGTGTGTATATATACATAGCATATATGTGTATATATATACATGTCCAGGTTATTTACGACTGTCCAGGTTAACAAGTCACTAGTGACAGGTTTACGACGTGCCGACTTCAAAGGTGCATATCGCGGCGCCATATCAAGTTCGAGGTCCGCCTAAGATATACGCCTGTTTATATATTCTAAGAGATCGAATAATAAAAGAACGCGAAGCTGTCACAAGGTGGCGATGATGTACGATCCAGAATAAACGGTGGAACCGAGCTATGATGCATGTTGAATGTCGTCTGACCCTTGCAACTGGAAAACCTGAATTGAATGACAATATAATGGAACGGAGGTCGGCTTTTTATGAAACGCAGTGGGTAGCAAGACGAGGCTTTAAAACTCAGAACGCGGCATAATAGATTTTGGGATATTAGAATTATTACATACAGTGCATTACATTTAGTGTGCTACTGTTCAAATAATGCACTGGTACATGTTGTTGAAACTGTCGGAGAATCAATCGAAAATTTAGTATCATCATCATCACCACCACCGTCATCATCATCACTACTACTACTACTACTACTACTACTAAATAAACGTGAGCTGATATGAGGATCCTTTGATATGGTACAGAAACTGTAAGTAAGGCTGCAGGGCGATTCATAATCAAACAGGAGAAGATGGGATTTTAGCTCAGACATGAGCGACATTAGAGAACAGCTGGCAAAGCGAACAGAAGCAGGTATAGCGAACTTCAGAGCGTTGGACTAGCAACCTTCAAAGCCCAGGAACCCACCACGCAGTCCTCGTTCGGCGCACAGCAGGAGTTAAAGTGTCTAATATCTAGCGCAGACAAGTTAGCCGACCAATTCGCGATACTTCATAAACCGCGAGACATATTTTGAAAGGACTGTGCTCAATAGGAAGCCAGTGCATTAGTTGATTGCAATATGATAAAATATGATGAAATCCGGAGGTTTTCATCGTTGCCCTGTATAGCTAGGGAGCATGTTCTCAAACATCAGCATTTTATTGTGTAAGTCAGTCTGTCTGACGCCTGAAGGCTGAAAGAGACTTTCAATACTCAAGGCTACTATGAAAAGGTCGTTGCAATTGTAAATGAAAATTATATAGCGCCGCATCAGGAGAAAGTATACGCAGATGCGCTCTCAGTACTCTAGTCTAAGGGATGTTGAATGTCATTGTGAGCAGAAATCTCATCATTTAGCAAGAAGTGCTCAGACAGGTTAACTAGAAAAGTCACGATGTACTGGTGGGCTATACCGCAAACAGGAAGAGCCCAACCAACGGATGATAAACCCATTACTATTACTATTATTATTATTATTATTATTAATAATAATAATAATAATAATAATAATAATAATAATAATAATAATAATAATAATAATAATAATAATAATTAGTAACTTCTTATAACCTCTGACCTATCGGAATTCGACCGGGCTTCTCCAACGGATTATAATTTTGATTTCAATTTTCACTTGAAGCGATCATCGACTGATTCCTGGGGCATTATGATAACGGCGCTACAGAAGTCTTTCTATTAAATTAGATTAGATCATAGGATCTACACAAATCCCAAGGGTGATGGTCTTGGCCTCTGAGGGTCCATACCCCAATACTCCCGGCCGCGTCTTTCCTTTTCCCACGCTTCTATAGGAGGATGTCAATGGTAAACGTGGGAGTTAGGAGTAGGGTTTAGCGGCGTATTTCCCATTCCTACTCTATCTATCCTAACCCTAAGACTAACCTTAACCCTAACCCTAGCCTTAACCCTAACACTAACCCTAACACTAACCCTAACACTAACCCTAACCATTGACGTCCTTATACTAGGCATCCTCGTACTAGAGTGGGAATCGCAAAAACTCGTCCCGGCCAGTTACGCCACTGGTTGGAATGTCATGGAAATCTGAGAATGTAAGGAAGAGGGAGAGCAGTCTCCGAGAGACAGCCATGGGTATAAAGTGTTAGCGACTTCATTTTCTTAGCCTCGGCATATGAGGGCGGGTGGCAAGTCTTCTTACTCGCCGCCTGATCCTGCTACTGACAGAATACGGTCAGTGTACTCCTTGTAGCTGAGCTCACTAGGGGGCCCAAGTGGAGTCAAAATCTCGAAAGCAAGGAAGACAATCTTAGAAACTGCCGTTCATGCGAAGGTCAAAAGTGTGGGTATCGTCTGAATGCACGGATGACTCCTTCAAATGCGAAATTCAAAAGCGCCATCGTTGATACTTCCCCGAGAAATATGGCTCTCAGGCGCTTCACTGTATGTGTGTCTGGATGTGTCTGTATGTGCGTCTGTATGTGTATCGAGTTGTATGTGTCTCGTCTGTATCGACTTGCATTGTATCGTGTTAGATTAGATCATAGATAACGGGCTCTCGTATTGTATTGTCTTGTATTGTATTGTGTTGCATTGTATTCTATTGCATTGTGTGGCATTGTCTTGTATTGTCTTGCATTGCATTGTCTTGTATTGCATTGTATTATATTGCATTGTATTGTATTTTATTGCATTGTATTGTATTTTATTGCATTGTATTGTATTGTATTGTATTGCATTGAATTGCATTCTATTGTATTCTATATGCCAACAAGTAGAGCGTCTCCGAAAGAACAAACTGCTCAGAGGCGCTCAGCTGAGTAAGCATGCTAGTAAATGAACTTAGGCGACACGCGCCTAAAGTCACAGAGGCATTTATATAGCGACTGGTGATAAGATGTCTCGATGCTCCACGTGACCTCGACATCCGGGTTTTGTTGAGCGGCGGCCAAACTTCGGCTCGGCTGATGTCAAATGCACTGACTCAGCAAAATTCCCGCCGCTCAGCGATCGCTCTCGTTTAGCCGGAAATAGACGGGCTGGAGTCTGCGCGTGCGCGAGGGCGTTGCCTACTGGCCAAGACACGTTGATTGACAGGTGAGCGACGGGCGAGTGGGATGCGTGGAGCTAATATCAGCGTGGAGAGCCGCGTGCGCTTGCAGCGTTTTATCGTTTGTGCGTTCTTCAATTGCGTTTGATTGAGAGATTTGCATAATTTATGCGGCGCACTAAACGATAAATTAGGGCGATTCTAGAGAGAAGGGCCTTCGTCTTTGTTTGGGTTGGTCGAAGCGGAAATCGAAGAAGCAGAACTGGTTGAGTGTGGATATTTCGGAAGAGGACCAGCCTTGGTTAGAGCTTTCTAAGTAGGTTAGGAAAATCACACGTTTGTCTCATTTAGGCAAGGACGGACGGACGGATTGATTGACGAACGCTTGGGTACATCGATTGCCATTGACGGACAGACGGACGGACGGACGGACGGACGGACGAACGGACAGTTGGATGGCTGCTTGGTAGCCATAGTATCTGGACGGACTCACTGACGGCTGGGTGGCTGAATGGAAGGATGAATGTATAGGTGAATGGACGAAAGGGCGCATCACGTAACTGGACGAAGAGATGGACCACCAGAGACACAAAGACTGCCGAGACACAGGCCTATAAACAAACAGAAACTGACCCGATACAGTAGCCAAGACAGACAGACACATACAGACACAGACGCGCGTACAGACACACTGACAGACTCAGAGACACATAGATATGTGCAGACACATATAGACACAGACTGACTCGCAGACACATAGATAGACAGACAAGCCTACAGACACGCATGTAGACACAGACAGGCACAGACACAAACAGACACACAGCCACGCATACAGACACCACACAGACACACATACAGATACATACAAACACACATACAGATGCACATACAAACACACATACAGATGCACATGCAGACAAGCCTACAGACACAAGAGACACATAGACAGACAGACAGACACGATTGTAAACAGAAAATAGCGCCCATATTCTTGTATTATAAGACTTCGATCTTTTCCGAACAGTCTTCCATTTGAGTAAATTATTTGCTCTTAAACGTTGAAACAGTTCTGACTTTTTCCTCACATCTATAACCCATTTTTTTCATGTTACCCAGAATGAACTGGGGCAAACAGCTCAGCAAGACAGGCAAACACCATTTGAATCCTCTTGCCAGTTGGCTCCGTACTCCTCCCTCCTTACAGCATCATTTCAGCTCTAGAATCACGTGATTACCGAAAGTAGTCCCAAAGCCTGCACTACAATTTCCCGCCCAAAGAAATTCCGGTCTCAGTCCGCCTAACCATGCGGTATAAGCTCGACTTATGTCACGCTTTATTTGTTTTCTTTATTTTTACAATTTACTTTTCAGATTAGTCAAAGAGTTGATTGATTGATTGATTTATTGATTGAACCCGGAGTAAAAATGATCCGTTCGGACTTTAGAAATATCCGGAGAAAAAAGAACCGTTCCGGGAGAAGTAGATCCGGCTAAAGTGTTTTGGAGTTTTTCAGTATAAATTTGTTTATTTATTTCCTTATGAGTAGTTATTTGGAGGCAAAGCCAGGAGTCGAAATAAACGGGCAAAAAGATAGTGGGGTCTGCGCCACCGGGCTGTACAGTGATAGCATAATTTGGCAAAATCCGCGTATACACCAGATGGCCAAATTCAAGGGGGATCGTTGTTTATTGAGCCCAATCTGAACCCATCTCTGTCGTTCTCTAGTGAGAACGTATAAAAAACACGATGTTCAGAATCATCTCAAAAGTGACCCGAGCTTCGAACCTACACACTGCAAGTTAGAACGCAAGCGCTCAAATACACATCTGGCTAACGAATCAATAACTTTACCCAGATACGTGTATGCTCAGACAGACCTAATTAAATATTTACACACACATATACATAATTAGTTAATTTCATTGCGGCCTATCTAAAACTGTTGCCTTTCTTACGGTATACAACGCACGCAGAGACTATTCAGGCTGCAGATAAAGAGCTCTATATCCTCTATATTCATAACACAATGGTTCTAGATTTCCAATATTAGACGCAACGAATCAGAGGGAGTTATTTTATCCAATTAGCGAAATATTCCTTAAAAACTAAAAACAGACTGATGCACACAAAATATGACTGCTTAAAAGTTTCAGAAATCATGACGAACGCCATGCAAAAGATGAATTATGTGGCTCATTTCATTTCGTCTAGTAGTGCACATGACCCACATCTTTATAATGATGGTGGTGGTGGTGATGATGATGGTGATAACAACAACAATAATAATAATAACAATTATAATAATAATAGTAATAGCAATAATCATATTCATAATAATATCAACAACAACAATAACGATGATGATGATAATAATGATGATGATAATAATAACAGGCCTATAACTAGTACTACTACTACTACTACTACACCCCACCATCACTACTACTTCTACTACTACTAAAAATAAAAATTAATAATTAGCATCTTCTCTTTCGCCGGTATCTAATGCTTCAAGCGTCAACTGACGTCGCACCAAAATCAGGCCATAAAGAGATCATTACCAGGAAGTCCGCCCACTAAGACAGAGACGCAGCCTACGGTGGATAAGACTGCAGCTGAAAAAGTAAGTTTTAAGTTGAGACGGAAATGACATAAGAGACTACAGGAGGAGAATGAACAGATGCACGGAGGGAGTTCCAAAAACAGGTTCAGCAGCCGAAAGAGCTCGTTCACCAAGAGCATTTTTAGTTCTTTAAGATAACAAGAGAAATGCTATGAAATGTGACATCAGCTTTACAGAAACCCATTAAGTCAACAAAATGGAACCTTTATCTAAGGCTTCCATAAGTCGTTTATGGTCAAATTCTGACGTCGCGCAGGTCAAAACTTGACCCAAAATGACCCGACCCGACTTTTGGACCATAGCTCTTGGTCTATTGCATGTATGCACATATACATGTATGCAATGTGTGCTCGTATGATACGTGTATGTATAACTGATTGTATTTGTACGTGTGCGTATGTATGTATGTAAGAACACATGTATGTTTGTATGTATGTATGTGTATGTAACTAAACATTTGTATAGCGCCTTTTCAGAACCTCATTAAACGCTGTATAACTTTTATTAGACCATACGAAATGTGTTGTTGTAAGCAGGCATTGTTCTGCAATGCGCAACTATTGTCGGCAGATAGCCACACTATAGTTTCTGCTGATGGCCACTATATTGTTTGAGGACTTACGGGCAGACATTACAATGCGTTACCTCTATGAGTGATTTTCTGGCTTCTTAAAGATTGAAACGATGGATGACTTAGAAGACTTGAATCTGGAGGAGCTGCAGCTGTTTCAGCATCCCAGTCCGGAGTCCAGTGATGCGGCCTACTGGCCTGCCATCCTGCAGCAGCCTCCGGATGCCATGGGCAATTTCCTGCAGTCGGACATGGAAGAGGATTCCATTTTTTCAGCCTTCACGGACTTGAACAACAGCAACAACGACAACAACAACAACGACATAGCTTCCGTTCTATCGAGTCCAGGTACATGACGATTATAATGATGATATTGGTGGCAGTGGCGGTGGTGTTAATGATGCTGATGCTGCTGCTGCTGCTGCTGCTGGTGATGATGATATTAGGCGCGTTGGTAAATTCATATATACATTTACTGCATGACTGACTTGCAGAGCTTCCATGCGGAACCAGCGGCTGGACAGACAATCCCCTGGAATTCGAACCGTACTCCAGTATCCAGGGGGGTTCCCCGGACAACTTCACGCCGAGTCCCATTATCATCATCAGGACCTTGTTCAACGTGACCCCCTTGCCGGTGGGTGCTCGCGTCGGAGGCCTCCATGAGACTCCAGTCTCCTTCAGTCGTCCCAGATGCTCCAGCACCTCAAACATTCCAGACAAGACAACCAGAAAGAACGTAAGAGGAAAACAATTAATAATTAATTACATATTGTAATGTAACGAGGATTGTTCAGTAGCAAAGTAGCTTCAGTGGCGTTCTATTCCCCGAGTCCTCGAGTTGTCTGTGTCTGTCTGTCTCTCTTCATATCTTTGTCTGTCTGTCTGTCTGTCTTTATCCAGTTGGCTGTCTGTCTGGCTCTGCCTGTCTGTCCGTCTGTCTCTCTGTCTTTAGTTAATGATAGATCATCATTTATTCAAAGACGTCACCGAGCAATGTATGCCTGGATGTATTATGTATATATATGTATGTATGTATGTATGTATGTATGTATGTATGTATGTATGTATGTATGTATGTATGTATGAAAGCATGAATATATAAATAAATAGAGACCTATATATATCGAAGTTATTGATCTGTAAAGATCATTTAAACATTCGATTAGCTGTGGATGTAGGGAGCGATTGGTTGACACAGTAATCTCATCCTGCAAATTGGTGGTCAAAGAAGGCACACAATCCATGCAGCGTCTTTCTATAGCGCCTTTATTTGTTGGATGTCTGTTAGACAAACAACGGCGCATGCTCTGTTCAAACAGACCTTCAGCTGTCAAATGGCTTTTGATGTTTAATTTAACCTGTGGCCTTTGCAAACGCTGTTTGCATCCAGAACCGTATTTGCATATATTTGCAAAAATTTAAGAGCTGTGTTTTATTTCTTGTTTGTCTATGGCGTATTTTTCGAATCCACAGGCGTCGAAGGAATTGAATTTTATCACTTTGTTGAAAGTTCGATTTTTATTATTTTAATTTCTAAATTTAAAGTTTCGAATTTCATCCATGTTTAATAGTTTATTTAGTTAGGAAATTCATGTGCGCAGTTTAGCTTCGGAGTTTAAGGAATTGTATTTTATTTGTTTTTGATATTTTAAAGTTCATTTATTCGGCTTTAGTTTCTGAATTTTAAGATTCGAATTTTATTCTTTTGTTGATAGGTGAAAGTTTAGTAATTTTGCAGTTTTAATTTCGGAGTTTTAGAATTAGAATTTTATAAAGTTTGGTCGTATAGTTGAAAGTTTGCTCCCTGCCCTTGTATCTATAATCTGTCCCTGTCTCTGTCCCTCTGTCTGTCTGTCTCCCTCTCTCTTTCTATCTCTCTCTTTCTGTCGCTCTGTTTCTGTTTGTCTCTGTTTCTGTTTATCTCTGTCTTTCTCTCTCTCTCTTTCTTTCTCTCTCTTTCTCTGTCTCTCTTTATCTGTCTCTCTTTCTCTTTCTCTGTCTCTCTGTCTCTCTCTGGCTCTCTCTGTCTGTCTGTCTTTCTCTCTCTCTCTCTCTTTCTTTCTCTTTCTCTGTCTCTCTTTCTCAGTCTCTCTTTCTCTTTCTCTGTCTCTCTGTCTCTCTCTGACTCTCTCTGTCTGTCTGTCTGTCTGTCTCTCTCTCTAGCAGTGTTGACTTTGGTGATATTTGCACAACGCGCTATTTCTATAGCGCTGGAATGTTTTATAGCAGCAAATATTGAAAAGAAAGGCGGTCACGCGACCAACGCGTGGTTCGACGCTAAGTCTGTAACATAAGTCGTCGTCTTCGTGACTCTTCTCAAATTGTCGTAAAATTGGCGTCACGTGCCAGCCGTATATTTTTAGACTTCTAGGTCTATAAAAATTCGACTCAAGTTATAGCTTGAGTGGTTAGGTGAGGTAGCCTGTAAGGTAATGTGAAGAAAGGTCAGCAGCGTTGAATAGTAACTAAGTAAAGTAACGTGTTACTGTACTTAAGTAAAATCTTTGGTACTTTTACTTGTAAAGAAATATTAAAATGTGGAATAGGCCCTACTTCGCTTGAAAGTGGTAATAGCTCACTCACTATTTTAAAGCACGAAGTGCTTTAATATTTACATTTTTGGATTTACATATTTGGATTACGTATTAGTTACAAATATAATCCTCGACAGCGCGAGCTGCAGCCGCGTACAGTATAGGCCTAACAGTAATAAAAGATTTCACATTTCCAAACCTCACTCAGTCCATTTTGGTTGTTTTGGAGTTATCACTCCATGTCATTCGTGAGCAGGATTTATCACATGATGATTCAGCAGTTTTTAAGCGCATTTGTATTGGACGGTTGGCGTCGTCATGATAATGAATCGTCGGGTTGTTGCAGTGTTTGTGATTGCCCCGCGGCGCCCTGCATGCAGGTAGGCTAACGTTAGCAGTGATTCTTGACGACGCGCATTATCAGGTGGGCGCTGGCGCGGGAAAGCGTCAAGCCTGCGTTGTGGTGAGTTAGCGGGTTTTTGGAAAACCCACGATTGCGTAATAGCGCAATCGTGGGTTTTTCGCTACTGACTTGGCGAAAAGCGGGTGTACTGTTAAGAGAACGCGAAAGAGATTTTGTTGAAGTGGCCTTTCGTTGGCTCGGGTGATAATTTCACTGACAAATATCGGTGAAAGATTCGTGCGTTTAGCAACTGTATGCTGACGATCAAGTACTGTTGTCAATGAACTGTTCCACTTCAACAAAACCTGTGAACTGTTCAGTTATATATATATATATATATATATATATATATATATATATATATATATATATATATATATATATATATATATATATATATATATATATATATATATATATATACACACACACGAAAATCAGACTGTCTTTTTTGAGTTGACTTTATGTTACAAATCGGACTGAAGTCAAGCGAATCCCGGGCAAAACAGATCCGAAAAATAACTGAGATCAGTTTATATAACCATGCAGGACGCGGAAATTTGTTTCTAAAAATAGAAATGTTCCGTTTATACCGTTGCTGTCACTTCGTTCCTAATTACGACTACATGAGAATTGAGACGCTTGGGCCTCCATTTTTCCACTTGCTAAAATATTATTTCATATCAGATTTTGCAATCTAGGCAGCAGGATACTTTAGAATTCGCCTCATTATGTTTTGCCAAAAGTGGGCGGAGTTCGAACCGTCTTCTGACCGGGGCCGATTTGGCAAAAGACAGACAGCAGCTGAGGCATCAATTATCCGCTTGGGATAATCGTGGGAACGTCGCAATTATTGAAAAAATAGGAGATGAGTGACAGACAAGGTTTTAAGATCTCGAAAGCCGACACCACGACAGAGTAAATGATGTTCGGTTTTCAGTCTGGTGTGAGAAGTTGCCGAGAGAGGGCAGCGGAGGAAGGAGTACCCACTGCAGGTTGACAGGCGAGGAAGAGTGATGAGGGAGAACTGGCGGAGGTCTTTAGGAGAAATTTATAACCGAATTTGTAAGCCACAGTCCCCATGTGTATGATAGCTCCGATTATATAATTTATATATTATATACAGCATGCCATAAACATACACATATATGATATATATTTAGTATTATATATATATATATATATCTGACGTCAGCCATTTGGTGACGATATGTGCTAATAAATGATCTCCGTTCTTTCTGTTATCAAATCAATAATGCTGATCTCATGTTTTGTTCAGGTCTTGTTCAGGTCTTGTTATGTCTTCGTTTATATATATACATATATATATTCTTCTGTGCGCCATACATAAATATATATAGAGAGAGTTGTTATATATATAAGGTGCAGCACTTATAGACTACGTACGTTTACTTTTTACTTTACAAGTATTGTTTAGAGGAACATTTTTTACTTTCACTTAAGTAAAATTGTTGACAAGTATTGTCGCGTTTATTCTAGTAATGAAAGTTACATTTACTTTTACATTTACTTAAGTACTTTGGCCAACACTGGAGGTAAGGTTAGGTATAAGATAAGGTAAGGTAAAATGTATGGTAAGGCAGAGGGGTAAGGTATGTGTCTTCTATTTGTGTATTCAATCTGCTGCCCCTCTTCCCACTGTTCAACATGTGAAATGTGGTAGAACAACTGGTCCCACATTTTCTTCTTAACTGTGCGCTACGTAAATCTTGCCATTTAATCGCAGTCGTAAGTACATATTTATATAGCGCCTCTTCAAGAAAAATTCGTCAATGATGGTCCCGACCTGAGTCACCTGAGAGCACAATAAAATAGTCTTCAACCCCCCTTTTGGGGAAATATTATTTTAAAAATAAAAATAATATTGTATTTTTTGGCAAAATACAAGCACGTCTATTATTATTATAATTTGTGCATTTATTTAGCGCCGCTATCTTATGACGAAGCATCAGTCGATGGCGCTGAGCATTTCTGTTTGAAGGATGTGCTCAAAGTCCCTTAACACCGAAATCGCCTCTATGGAGCCTCGAACCCGCACACTCCGTGTTACAAGAGGGGCTCTCAAACCAATCGGCTACCGTGTCACACATTGACCAGGTATTGGTAATGCATGAGTGGTGATGCTGATCTTGTGATGTTCTGCAGCCGCGTAAAAGACTGGCATCGGACGTAGACAAGAGGGAGAGAAGGAAGGAGAGCAACCGGAAAGCAGCGGGAAAGTACAGACGGAAGCAGAGGGAAACGGCCGAGGTGACACAACAGGTCAGCTGACACTCTGATTTAATCGAGTCCGAGAACTTATGTAGCGCCACCGTAATAATGCTCAAGGCATCAGTCGGTGGTCTCTTCTCGGGGAGGGGCATACTCTAGGCGAGCGTAGCTGTACAGATGATGCGACGCCACGCCTCCCTGCCTTCGGCCTTGGGAAAACGTATCTTCGATGTGAGATAGCTATAGTGTGAGCACCGCTGTGGGAGGATGTCCCCCCATCTAGAAATCGCAGCTTGATCGCCATTTTAGTGCTCTCTCTCTCTCTCGGTTTCTTTCAGTCGCCATTTTAGTGCTTTGTTTCCTTTGTACAGAATTATGGACGCGTGCTAGAGGAGAACACTCAACTGCGAAAAGAAGTGCAGTTTCTACAAAGGAATCTGGAAGACCTTCGCAACGCCATGAGGCGCCACTTCCTTGTCTGTTCCACCAGCTGGACAGAACATCCGTGGTTCAGCCAAGATAACGTCGACCCTGACACGTAAGCACCCTATCGATCGACCCGATCCCGTTCTACCGTTGGCCGTGATCTCATCAGCTGTCGGATAAAGCATATGCATGAGGCAAAAGGGGTAACGGTGTGCATGAATAGTATCGTGAGCTGTGACCTCATTTTGACCTTCTACCTTCAGGCCATGACCTTGGGGACAAAGTCGGAGTACATCTCATGTTTGTTACGTTTTGTTTTTGTACAACATTTTACTTCAACTAGGCGAAGTTCTTAGAACAGTTGGTTAAAACAAGATGGCTCGTCTTACCATTTTGTGAATCAAAGTCTATGATTAAAAATCATATCTCGGTTTGCTACAAAATTTAGAAGAGATAATGGTGGTTAAAAAAATTTACCACAGTGTTTGCAAATCAAATAGTGGATCAAAAATTTACTTTGTTGCTGTTTTTAGAATCGAAATGGTGGCTTGAAACTGCGATTTTGCTAAACTCTGTCAAAATTTAAAATGTTCAATCTAAAATTGGTTCAGTTTGCACGCCAGAGTTTTAAAAGCTAAGCCTGATCAGCTGCATATATAGGTTGTTTAACATTGGATTCCATTTCTTAACTCAATATTGTCTCTGAAATCAGAGTATTTAATTAAATTAGGTTTCGGTTAATTTAGGACTACGTTCAACGTTTATGGTGTTATGCACGATTAACTGTTACTAAATGAAGTTTTGATAACACAAGCGGTAAATTAGGACAAATTAAAGAGAGTAAGTTGCATTAAATAAGTTAAGGTAAAGGTAAGGTAAGGTAAGCTATATTAAATAACATAAGTTAAGGTAAGAAAGGCAATCAAATTAAAATTAAACTGAAGAAGATATTTTAAATTGAAATTGAAGGATTTACAGGCTCTAAGTGAAATTAATGTTAGTCACACATTTATAATCGTAAACGTAAACGCGAGACTTCTACAGAGCCCAGCGAAAGCTAAGAGCGAATTACGAGAACATCGTTTATTCGCAATTGTGAATCAATCTGATCGATTTCAGAGTTCGAGTTTGTTCTGAATTTATTCAGCTTGCTTCTCACGAAAAGACGAAAATGAAAAGATCGACGACAGTTTGGATTGATCTGCGAATGAGTTTAGAATTAATTATTTCTTTGGAATCAGCTTATTCACAGGCGCTCAGTCAAAACAAAATCATTAGACAGGAGGGTTAGAAACGGTACCAGATTAATATCTAAGAGTCAGGCATGCAGGGAGACAGTCAGACAGCTACGGTTGATGGTGGTTGGAATTCGAACGGAAAGAGAGATAACGAGAAGAAGAAGAATAAGGATAAGACCTGTGGAAGAGGAGTGTTTTTAGTTTTAAGTGAAAGACTTTATTCTCAATGACAAACTCTGTCCGATAGCAGATATCATTCCTGATTCCACTAGAAAAAACTGTATAGGCCAGAGTGTGATTAAGCATAGACATTTTATGTTTGAGATTGTATTATGTTAAACTTGTGTGTTCTGTTAAATATTCACGAAGCTCGCATTTTTTATCCATTTAAAAAAAATTAGTTCTCATGTTGGAATTTCAAAACTTGTATTGTTCTCTTGATGTTTTTTTTCTGCAGCATGTTCATAGTCAGTGGAAATTGTGTTTACGTTTTCTTTTGCATGTTTTGTTTTGTTTTCCGAGCTGTGAACATTGGTGTTCTAAATGTGGAACTGTAATTTTCGAAACCAAATAAAAATCGCAAAAATGACATTAAAATTAGAATTTGAACCATATTGCTGATTGATTTTTTGTGTATATAACGGTATAAAATTTTGGTGCAAATCGTTACATCTGAAGATGACACAGATATGCACTGCGTCTCATCGATACTTTGCTCAGTTTTAGGCTTAAGTTGCGCATATGATTTTGTGACGTGAACTGATGACACATATCCCACGGTGCCATGTGATGACGCAAGGCAAGTGAGGGTTTCTTAGGCCCTTGAAGCGACAGTGAACAGAATATAGTCCTACCATCTTCTTTGTATTGCTCATTCACTATCGCGAGTCCTTCCGATCTCAGAGACCTCACGGATCTTGACTGGTTAACTTCTGTCCAAGGCATTCTGATTTTCGAATGCGGTTTTCCTTAGAAGCGACCATCAGCAGATGATGCCTTGTGCAGAGCGATAGCGGCGCTATAGAAGTTTCCAGATTAGATCAGATATTCGGATTTGATTAAGAATCCCCGGTCTTTAACGCACAGCCACTGCATCGTTGTTGGACTTAATCGTAGTTTAGCTTCTATGTAGCTCAACGAATCAGCGTCACAGAGAGGTTCTTAATACCTCTATGAAACTGCCCACGGTAGGCAATATACAGTTTGGACAGAGGATAAATCGCACAGATGGACTGGTGCGCCATCGATTAAAGCTTTGTGAATTATCATAACGCCGCTATAAAACTTAGAAGATTTGATTAGATCAGATGACTGCTTATAAAATTGCTTTGTTGCTATCAACTGTGCATGGTGCTTATTTGTATAATTCCGTTGCTACTGACGACAGTTTGTTTATTACGGTTTGTTTTCACCGCCAGGACCTCAGCGTTTTCGTCAGGAGCAAAGATGACGGGAGGAAAAGGAGAGATTGGAAGGAAAGGAAAGGCTGCAGAGGGGAGGAGAATGGCAAGTGAAGGAAGTGCATGATGATGGATGGAAAGGAAGGCAAGACGAAGAAAAACAATGCATAGGAAGACAATGCATACGAATACAATGCATAGGGAGACAATGCATAGGAAGATAATGCATAGGAAGACTTTGCATACGAAGACAATGCATAAGAAGACAATGCATAGGAAGACTTTGCATAGGAAGACAATGCATAGGAAGAGAATGCATAGGAATACAATGCATAGGAAGACTTTGCATAAGAAGACAATGCATAGGAAGACAATGCATAGGAATACAATGCATAGGAAGACACGTATTTTCTGTGTAAAAGATGCTCTCTCATAACGAAGATGATTAGCCTCGCCCTCCTCCTTAAGCCTGGCTTTGGACTGGCGTCACCCGAACACGACAGTGGCGGAGTTACTGGCGGAGTAGATTGCCTGTTGTTTTAAAGTCATTTTTGAAGAAAACGGCGTCTTTTTCATGTGGAACTATAATTAACCTGTTGTTGCTGTTAATAATAATAATGACATTTGTTAAGCTACATTTTGTTGAAATCTGTGAAACGATATTTATAAACGAGCTTGAAATTTTTGATATCTTAGCACATCTTGACATTAACGCTGATAATTATAAGACAATGGAAGCAAGGAAAGCTGATGCACGGCAAGGTGAGGTCATAATGGCGAGGCTCAGGAAGACAAGGCAAGATTGATCTAGACATGGAAAAGGAACGAAGACAAGGCGAGGCAAGGCAAGGCGAGGCGAGGCAGGCGAATGTGGCCTGGTTTACTTCTTTCTTTTTATAGAAGAATACTCTTTTCGCTGGTTTTTGTTTTGCTAACCGAAATGATGTCAGCGGTTGTTTATCTGACACGGCCAGTGCGCACCGCGGTCGCTCTCTGCGGTACATCAGACGTGCATGTGCCAAAGCAAAAAGACTGTTTCTTTTGTTTTAATGTTTTCGATACGAAAATATACAATTCCGTTGCTCGGCTGATGGAAAAACTATTGTTTTGCTGAAAATAAATATTTTATTCGTTTTGACTGTTTTTACAGTAATCGAATGAAGTTAAGCCTCTAGAATAGTCTCTTCTCCAATGTTCTAATATCCGGTCGATTCCAGGTCAGCATATTCCATTTCTCACCTATTCCATTTCTCATCTATTCCATTTCTCACCTATTCCATGCCATTCCCACGCTTTTCATCCAGTTTCCAGTCCATTTCAGTCCAGCCCAGTTCAGAAGAAGATTAACAGGATGAGGAATATGGATAGCAGAGGAGTAGGAAGAAGAGGAACAGACAGAGGACGAGTAGGAAAAAGAATAATATGGATAGATCAAAAGTAGAAGGAATAGGAATATAATGAGAAACAAGAGGACGCAGAATAGATGTAGCTTAGTATCCAAAGAACTATGAGTCAGAGAAGATGAACTAGTTATATATATATATATATATAACTAGTTCAGCTTCTCTGTTATATATAAGATGAACTAGTTATGTATATATATAACTCTAGTTATATATATACATAACTAGTTCATCTTCTCTGTTATAGTTATATATATATATACATATAAAACTAGTTCATCTTCTCTGACTCATAGTTCTCAGCCCTGCTCATTTTGCAATGAACTGAGTCAGAGAAGATGAACTAGTTATATATATATATATATATATATATATATATATATATATATATATATATATATATATATATATATATATATATATATATATATATATACAACTAGTTCATCTTTTCTGACTCATAGTTCTCTGAATATATATATATATACATATATATGGTTGAGACCCTCCTCATTTTGCAAATGAATTTATCAATTTGTTGAAGATTTATATAGCGCCGTCAGAGAACCCCTATGAAGGATAATGGTCAATTCTTTACAATTACAAGTAGGCCTAAGTGTTTCATCGATAGGCCTATAGCGGGCACGGACTACGGAGCGAACTAACATGCGCGCCTGACGTCATCCCAAGCCCGCGAAAATGGACTTCCCGCCGCTTTGTCATATAATATTCCTACTGATATAACCACCGCTACAGATAGACGGGCCTATTGTACTGGCCATTTGAGGTCATCATTGCACGCAGGCCTTCAGTTTTTGTCTCTCTTTCTAATTGTCTGTCTGTTTGTGTGGGTACGTATTACGCACGTATGAACGTATGTGTGTATGTATGTATGAATGTATGTGCGTATGTATGCTTGTGTGTATGTAGGCATATATGTATGTATGTATGTATGCATGTGTTTATGTATGTATGTATATGCATGTATGTATGCGTGTATATAGGTACGCATGTTTGTATGTTTGTATGCATGTGTTCATGCATGTATGTATGTATTTATGTATGTCTGTGTATGTACTTAGGTACGGATGTATGCATGTAGCTTATGCATGTCTGTCTGAAAGCTTCTCATTCTCTCTCTTTCACTCCTTCTCTCTGTATCTTACTCTGTATCTTATTCTGTGTCACTGTCCCTGTTTCTGATTCTCTGTCTCTTACCGAAAATGGTATTGAATTTCAATTTGCTCGCTAATATGACTCATTTAAACATCCACGCGGTCGACAAGCAGAACTTTGACAAGTATATACAGACCTGCCAAACTATACATATATCTATGTATGCATGAATCCATGCATGAAGGCCTGTATATATATGCATGCATGTAAGCCGTATGTATGAATGTATCTATGTACTTATGCATGTGTTTGTGTCTATATGTATGTCTGCCTTTCTGTATGTCAGTCTGTCTTTATTTAACTGCACGTCTGTCTGTCTGTCCGTCCGACCGTCTGTCTGTCTGTCTGTCCCTCTGCCTGTCCTGTCTTTGTTTATTTATATTTATCTGTAGGCCCAATAAACGATCGAAGCTTTCAAACAAAGCGTTCAGTCTAAACTATCACCGGGTCGTTGATGTTCTGCGCAGTTACGTTATTGACATCTAAGGCTGTCATCGCCTTCGACGGAGGGGTGCAGAAAGGAAGGGTGGCCGTGGCAAGGGCATGCAGAGGGAAGGGTGGCCGCGGCGTTGGCACGTGTCCTTTTTTGGCAGGCTGACAAGCGGCTCGTGACGCAAGTGAATATTTACTTATAGTTTCACAGAATACACACAAAGGCCTATAAGTATACATAGATATATGTACAATCTACTTACATATAAACCATAGATATATGTACATTCTACCTAGATATATCTACCATAGATATATGAGTATTCCACCTTCCCCCACCCTAGAGACAACAGGCGCTCACGGTTACGCACGCAGACATATACACACAAATCCAGATCTTATTATATACAGATAAACGCATACAAATTGGTAATATATGGAATTACAATGAGATGTAATGAGATTTAATGCAATATGGATTACAATGTGATGTAATGAGATTTAATGTAATATGGATAACAATGTGATGTAATGAGACTTAATGTGATTCGGCTTCATGTGATGTGATGTGATTTAATGTGACGTGGTTTCATGTAACTAAATTATGGCATAACGTGACGCACTCTATTCAGCCATAGTGTATGTCGTGATATAATTTATAGGCCTCATGTCACAACCGAGTCACAACCGACAGACACATGCTTTGATGATGTCATGCAAATATCGTTTGCTTACGTTCAAATGTCTACCCATCCATCCGTCTTTTTCCAACCATCCAACCATCCAACCATCCAACCATCCAACCATCCAACCATCCAACCATCCAACCATCCAACCATCCAACCAACCATCCATCCATCCATCCATCCATCCATCCATCCATCCATCCATCCATCCATCCATCCATCCATCCATCCATCCATCCATCCATCCATCCATCCATCCATCCATCCATCCATCCATCCATCCATCCATCCATCCATCCATCCATCCATCCATCCATCCATCCATCCATCCATCCATCCATCCATCCATCCATCCATCCATCCATCCATCCATCCATCCATCCATCCATCCATCCATCCATCCATCCATCCATCCATCCATCCATCCATCCATCCATCCATCCATCCATCCATCCATCCATCCATCCATCCATCCATCCATCCATCCATCCATCCATCCATCCATCCATCCATCCATCCATCCATCCATCCATCCATCCATCCATCCATCCATCCATCCATCCATCCATCCATCCATCCATCCATCCATCCATCCATCCATCCATCCATCCATCCATCCATCCATCCATCCATCCATCCATCCATCCATCCATCCATCCATCCATCCATCCATCCATCCATCCATCCATCCATCCATCCATCCATCCATCCATCCATCCATCCATCCATCCATCCATCCATCCATCCATCCATCCATCCATCCATCCATCCATCCATCCATCCATCCATCCATCCATCCATCCATCCATCCATCCATCCATCCATCCATCCATCCATCCATCCATCCATCCATCCATCCATCCATCCATCCATCCATCCATCCATCCATCCATCCATCCATCCATCCATCCATCCATCCATCCATCCATCCATCCATCCATCCATCCATCCATCCATCCATCCATCCATCCATCCATCCATCCATCCATACATACATACATACTTACATACATACATACATACATACATACATACTTACATACATACATTGATTTTGTTTATGTGCTATAACCTCTTGCAAGTGTAAATATACATTTTATCTCAACCCAAGCGAGTTTATTTCCTTTTCTTAGCACATAACAACATACATACATACATCCAACCAATCATCCATCCATCCATCCATCCAACCATCCATCCATCTATTCATCCAACCATCCAACCGTCCAATCGTCCAACCAACCATCCATCCATCCGTCCGTCCGTCCGTCCAACCGTCCATGTATCCATCTATCCATCCATTCATCTCTCCCACATATTATTATGTGCATGGCTTTTTTCTGTCCAAGTTCAGTAAATACCTCGCTCGCATCCATTTGTAATGGTTCTTAAAAGGCGTCACAGCGGTAATTAATCAAAGGCTTTACTGGATATTGCATAAATTCGTTTCTTGCTAGCATTACAGATATGGCGAATTTTGTATACGCACAAAAGGCGACAATCTAATCTAATCTAATCTTACCCGATCCGGTCTAGTCTGATCTAATCTAATCTAATAGAGAATCAGGAGGCTCCAGAGTTCAGAAAACAGGATAAACGAAGGATAAACTTTACATAGAATTCCATCAGCATCACTTCTGCCAATGACACTCAGCGCCATCGGTTGTTGCCTTGTGCATTAGACACCGGCGCTCTAGAAGTTTCTAATTAATAATAATTATTATTACATAAACTAACAAGCAGACCTTACATTTTCGAAGGTTATTGAGAATGTTATCTAGAAGCAAGCGACGTGATGCCAAAGCTACAGTCATTTTCAGTAAGGGACATTCTAAGAAGACTGTCTCCCTGCCTGACTCTTGGATCTCGACCTGGAACCGGACCCTTCCTGCCTATCGATTTTGTTTTGACTGAGCGCCTGTGAATAAGCTGGTTTCCGCGACTTAGCTGTAGTTGGGCGCTGCAGAAATCTCGAACTTACGATTACGATTACGACGGTCTTGCTAAGGTCAGTCTAGCCATTGATTCTGGTCGTGTCACATTGCTCGCTCTTTTGCATGCAAGCGCAGAATTTAACACGGTCTTGATCACGCGTCTCAGCACCTCTGATCGAATCGCTGGACTACCTCTGGACTGGCTTTGCTGCTTCCTGAACGGTGCTAGAGACAATGGACTCGGGCTGCAGAACTTCCATTCGGTGTCCCGGGGCATATTACCGTTCCATACCCGCTTTCAGATATGAATATTCATGAGCAATGAAGTCTGGCGTTGATTCAACAGCAATGACGTTATTACCTATGAATATTTATTAACAGAGTCTAACATCCTATCACCGGCAGGACGTCATTACTCATGAATATTCGTATCTGAAACCAGGTATGAAATGTTTATATGCGTCCCGGAGGGATTAGTATTCGAGCCGCTTCTGTACATCTTATACACAGCCGACTTGACAGATCATCAGGGCTCTGAGAACGCGGGTACATCAGTACGACGATGACACCCAACTGAACGCTACTATCACTCGTTGGGTGCACTTGCTTGGCCACCATAGCAGAGGTACATAAATGGATGCTTAAAAATCAAATCGGCTGCGGTTGAATCCGACGAAAACCAAGAGTATTTGCGTGGACACGCGCCAGGCGCGGTCAAAGATTGACGAAGATTTGATAAAGTCGTGATCCCCTGACTGGAATCAGCAGCTCACCAACCGTCATCTGGTTTACGGAGGCTTACTGATGGCTTTTCAAGTCCATCTTCTTTCAACTGCGCCAGATATGGGTCCTCCGGCGCATTAGACTGTTCAACAAACTGTTTCAAATTTTTTAAAAACGTATACCAGTTCAGACCAGTTAGATAAAACTCCGCCACTGCCGAATTCATGTAGTGCTAGTCCCAAACCAGGTGAAAGGAGGAGGGCGACGTCAACGGCCTTTGATACCATAAGATGTCGTTAAACATTGGAACTGCTGCTACAACAACTACTACTACTACCACTACCACTACTACTACCACCAGTTAGATGGTCATGTGTACAGCGCTTGTTTGAGGTACATACAATGCGCTATATCAAGTGCCCTGATACAGACATTATTTATTTATTTATTTATTTATTTATACAGAACACTTATATAGCGCCCCTTCAAGAAAACTACTCAGAAGCGCTCCCAAACCAACCTCGGCGAAAGAGAACAGTCCTAAGAGAAGAATAGAAGATAGAAGTAAAATCCCGGGGCAGAAGACGTAGAGTAACAGGAAGTCCATTCCAGAGGGTTGGGCCAGCAACAGAGAAAGCACGACGCTGCATGGTCGAGGTGCGAGTGCGAGGTACTAGTAGATTACAACTAGCAGCGGAGCGAAGAGAAGCACGTCCCAAATTGGACCGGACAGGTAGGCAAAGCTCCCTCAAGTAAGAGGGGGCAATACCCAACAAGGAGTTCCAAACAGAGACAATGACCCTATAGTGAATGCGCTGACTCATAGGAAGCCAGTGCAACTCATCTCGCATGAAATCAGAGACATGACCAAACCTAGAGATGCCACCAATAAGCCGTGCAGCCGCCCGCAACACACGTTCCAGGCACAAAAGCCGTACATCAGGGAGTCCAACATATAAAGAAGAGCAGTAATCCAACCGACTAGTGACAAATGCATGAACCAGAGTCTTAGATGAGGTGACTGAGAGAGAACGTGAGACAACACGAAGTTGCCGTAGCTGGTAGTAGCAACTACGACAAAGACGATGTACCTGAGCCTTAAAAGAGAGCTCCTGATCCAACTCAATGCCAAGGTCATAAACAGTGACTGAGAAGGTGATGTGAGGAAACTCTAAATGTAGTACAGGTAGATTGATTTTAGCCAGTTGCTGCCTAGTGCCCAACCAAATATATTGAGTCTTGGAAGGATTCAATCTCAATCGATTTGAAGACATCCAAGCCACAAGGGAGTCAGAAGCACGACACATAGCTCGAACAGCAGCTGCGGCATCAGAAGCAGAACAATGAACGTAGGCCTGCACATCGTCGGCATAGGACTGGCTAGAAGCCGAGCACGCAGCTAGCAATATATATTATACATATATATTTTAGTATGCATTTGTTATGTAGATATTTATTTATCGAGTGGTATGCTACGGTCTTATTAGCCTAACTTCGGTCACAACCCTGGTACGATCACGTTTAGGGCATAGGCACAACACATATGTCCTTCTTGCGACCCAATAAAGCGTGACCGAAGCAACAGAACAGTCCGCAAGCCTTATATGGACATATGGACAAGTCTGTAGGTGTCAAGCGTCTATAGCTTTAACCGCAAACTCCGTATACGACCCTGGAATATTGAAGAGCACCAGGGCTCTGTTTAAAATACGAGGTCACCGACACGACGGCTGATCTAATCTGACCTACCTAGGCTTTTATTAGGCCTTCGTTCGTCGCCTCAGCAATAACGCACGCGCATGCCCAGACTACCAAATATATTTATACATGATATATTCGAGTATATGTATATATATGCACAGAGTACCAAATATATTTATACATGATATATTCAGGTGTATGTGTATGTATGCCGAGTATCAAATATATTTATAAATAATATATGATTGTATATGTTTATATATATATATGTGCACAGAGTACCAAATATATTTATACGTGATATATTCATGTGTATGTGTATCTATGCATATACATGGTGTATTGCATTGCATTGTTTTGCACTGTTTTTATGTATTTTGTTACGGAATGTTATGTTACGAGGGTAGTGCTACATGGTCTTATATTAACTTATAACTTTAAATTGTGCTTATTATATTATGTTATCTTATGTTATATTATGTTATATCATCTTATATTATATTACGTTGTGTTAGGCTATGTTATACTATGCTATGTTATGTTATAGTATGTTCTGTTATGTTGTTTTATGTTATATTATATTATGTTATATTGCATTGTGTAATATATATATATATAAATATATATTATTATATTGCATTGTGTTTTTTATATATACATATATATATATATAAATACAATATATAAATAGAACACGAAGTTTTTAATGTAAACGAGGGTTTAGAAAATAGTCCTGGGATAGTAATAAACAACTGACGTCATCGCGCCCTGGAAGCGCGCCAAACGAGTTCCCAGGGTTAGTTCTCAATCGACCGGAAGCAGTGCTTGTTGCCCAGGGTCTTGTCACAGTACGAGGACCACGAGCACGTGCCACACTTACTACGCACCAAACAACGAGCACTTGCCTAGAAGGGCGCGTAAATTGTTGACCCCGTTAGCTAGCTTGCCTTGGCGCGTAAACACCCTACTTCTGGTTGGGAGGGGAATCTCGGGTGGCTGGTTGGAAGGGTGTTTGTGTCGGCGGAGGTGTTGATGAGCATATCAAACGGAGGGACAGAGGAAGGGAAGGAGGAATAGCCATGCTAACCTTTGCTGATATCCGTTGATGCCAAAAACTTTTTATAACCACGGAGGTGGTTTCAATTTTCAGACTTTTTAACAATGTTATGCTGTATTATGTTGTATTATGTTAGGCCATGTTTTTAAGAGGGTGAGCGTTAGTCTATTGGTTATCGTGTTGGACTACCAACCCAGAGGTGGGGGTTCAAAATCTCATGACAGAAATACCTTTCAGACATCTGCTCCACTTGCGCCCGAAGCGTCCCCTTTCTCATTAGCTATGAAATGAATACATTAACCGCACACTGTCGATGGAAAGATGAGGCGGCGAGGGAGATAGCTGGCTACCCGCCCTCACATGCCGAGGCTAAGAAGATTGTAGTCGCTAATACTTCTTACCAATGGCTGCTTCAGGGGTTTAGCTTAAGGGGACTGATCTTGTTCTTATAAGAAAGTGCGATAAACAGATAACCAGAGGGACCCGTTGGGAGGGCCTCCTTCCCCTGCCCTCCCCAAAACTAAATTAGATTTATCATAAAACACATGTAAAATCGTACTTCACAAACTTAGCATAGTTGCTGGCATAGTAACTCTGCTGACAATTGACATTGGAAAGCACCCTAGCAGTAGCTCGCTACTTTACGACGTGTAAAAGTAAATGTAAACGTATAGGTTTTCTATAGCGACCGTATGGCCTCGACCCTGCTCAGTTTGCAATCAGTTTATCGGGTAAGGTCCATCACCACCATATATAAATTGTCGTTTACAGTTACAATTACAGTAGGGTAACACAAAACGTCGGAGTCTCGCTGAATGCAGGATTGCCCCAGTATTCAGAGGACTTTGATATCAAAGAAAGGCATGAGTGACACATGATCGCAGTTTACGCTACTGACTCCAACTTCAATTTTGGTGTTAATGTTGAATTCAGTCACAAGATGACGTTTACTGCGAACGAGAGTGCATGTTATAATCGCAAGATGGCAGCAGACTTCTCAAAATCCAGCCACTATCCGAAGCTTAACGAAACTTGAGATTCTTAACTTTAATTAATTTGACCATGGTCATAGGCGCACGAACGATATAACGGCGGAAGAAACGAAGGAAGAGAGAAAGGAAAGAAGAAAAGAAGGATGGATGGATGGAATGGTGGATGGATGATGGATCGGTGGGTGGATGGATTAGTGGATGGGTGTGTGGATGAATAGATGCATGGATGGATGGACGGGTAGGTGTGTGGATGGATGGATGGATTGACGGATGGGTGGTGCGGATGGATGGATGGATGGAAAGACAGAAAAAAAGAAGGAACGAAGCAGCATCTATACATTCGTATATTTATTCATTCGTGTTGTTCGTTCGTTATTTCGTTCATTCATTCATCCATTCACATTCAAATTATTAATGCTTTTTGATGGTCAAAATGATCTGTCTTAATGCAAATGAAGATTATACCGCTTTGTTACGAACTACATTACTAAATATCATACATTTGATTAAATCTGATTATGAGTGATTTTAGTTTGAGACCTGCAGTGACGACTAGTGACTGACTGACCATCAGCGCATCTCAGCAGCCACGTCGGTTGTTTACCAGCCCTCTGTCATTTTGGCAGATTTTTCATCTTAAAGCGGAACCTTTTTCGATAATTCCTGACGTGTTTGGACGTTTGCTGTTGCTACGGTTGAGTGCTGGAATTAATCTTTGTTTCGGCCTCAAATTTTGAACGTTTGGACGGTATTATCTACGCATATCGTCTTGATGTATGTGGCTGTATGAGGAGGGATGGGCTCCCTGGTGTACGGTCGAGCCTCAAATCTTCGGGGGTATGTACGCCGTCTTTAGCCGGGGGGATGGTCTCGGTGGAGATGGAGCGACGAAAGTCTTTGTAGTTACCTCGACCGTCAATCACGGGTGACCTTTTGACCTACCGACCGGCAACCAACGAGTATCTGTTCTAGGTTAGAGGGGTATTCGGACGCCGCGACATCTACCACCAATGGGGGACTGCTGGGCGATGGTGTTGTCGTGTTCCCGGACCAAGTTGCGTCGGTGGTATAGAACGACGACGGGCGGTAGGGTCCACGGTACACGACGTGGCTGCTGAGATGCGCTGATGGCCAGTCAGTCACTAGTCGTCACTGCAGGTCTCAAACTAAAATCCCTATTAATCAGATTTAATCAAATGTTTGATATTTAGTAATGTAGTTCGTAACAAAGCGGTATAATCTTCATTTGCATTAAGACAGATCATTTTGACCATCAAAAAGCATTAATAATTTGAATGTGAATGGATGAATGAATGAACGAAATAACGAACGAACAACACGAATGAATAAATATACGAATGTATAAATGCTGCTTCGCTCCTTCTTTTTTCTTTCCATCCATCCCCACCCATCCACCCATCCCCACCCACCCACCCATCCCCACCCACCCACCCATCCCCACCCACCCACCCATCCCCACCCACTCATCCGTCAATCCATAAGTAGGGAAGCTGAAGCAAAGGCAATGATACATATTTTATCTGGCCGCAGATCAAACGTTGATGGATCACTGGGAAAATATTACACCACAAGGTGTCGCTATAGAGGCAGAGTCCTAGTATGAATCATGGCTTACATGTCGAGTGAGTGAGTGGGTGGGTGGGTGACTGACAGACTGTGACTGAGTGAGCAAGTGAGCGAGCGAGCGAACGAGCAAGTAAGTGACTGGCTGACTGATTGAATGACTGAGTAAATGAGTAGGGAAGAAAGAAAGAAAGGATGGGGGAAGAAAAATTCCTAAAGGAAGGAAGGAAAGTAAGAAAGAAGGTAGGAAAGAAAGACACATAGAAGGAAGAAAGTATGGAAGAAAGGAAGGAAGGAAGAAAGCAATAATTAATAAAACCGTGACAATAGGTAAGGTAGGCCCAGTCATTGCTGCCAACTAGTTGTACAGCTGCAGAGTGCAATCAGAGGCAATTATTTGTCCAGCGTTCCACCTGAACTCACGGCGCAGCGCAGACGAGGGACTCTGCAGTTACCCACATCTATCCAATTTCCCAATCCGTTCCGCAGTCGCGTTAGTGTCTAGACGATGTTGGCACAGATTACTTACAAGAGTGGTAAGAAGGCAGAAGTGAGATTGGGTAGAGGAGAGTGTGATGAAGGGAGCGACACAGTATCCGAAGGTACAGGAGGGCTGCGAGTATTTCCGGCGAAGACCTATACGGCTAGGTGGCGCCACTAAATTTCGATCTAATTTCACCGATTATGCGCCGATTGTACGACATCTGTTGACGAAACGTTTAGCGCTAATCTGCCAACGACCGCCCAGACAGACCGACCGACAGATCAACGAAGTCGGAAGCGTGGACGCGACGTCGGCGCTAAAGTGCAAAGATTAATCACTTCCGGTGGCGACGAAAGACGCGAAACAAGAGCACACGAAGATTTCCGGTTTCCAAATGTCATCTGATACGAATCGCCTCAGCACAGACGACTAGGGTCATGAACCCTATTCGGACGGTTCTACGTTGATGTTTGACGGCAATAAGAACGCTGCGTAAAGTAACAAAGTTAAGTAACCTTACCCACTAAAAGTCCTTCGATCTCAGGGAATGCCTTCCAATAAATTACAAAGCATTTTCCAAGCTCTTGTAGTCTCCAGGCTTACCTACGCTCTCCCATCCTGGGGTGGTGTCCTGTCAACAGAACTGGGAGAATCGATTTCTTTTTATGCCGCGCTGTGCGTAGTGGCCTTTTGAATGGTGATAGTATAAAATTGGAAAATTATTGCGAGAAAATTGAATTGAAATTCTTTAAAAGCATCCCGGAGCCTAACCACTGCCTTCACCAGTTACTTACAGCTAAGCTCTCACACGGTTTCACCTTGCGGGAGAGGGGACATAATTTAGAATTGCCAAACTTTCACACACTGCTCCATAAAAGATCCTTTGTCGTTCGATCACTGTATAAAATTTAATACAGAACATTGTAACTTTTTCAGTAGATCAATATATCAATTCTGCTAGATTGTCCTAATAGTTGTGGCTCTGTAATCTGAACTATTTAACCATAATTATTTAATTAAGTTGCCATTCAGACCTTATGTTACATTGTTCATGTCATTTATTATATTGCTGTGCATTGTTGTTGCAAAGTGTGGGCGTTTGACTCATGCTAATAAAAGAATACTACTTACCTTACGTCACCTTACTTTATTTAGCCTTTTCTTAAACTCATCTTATACTTCGCCTTTCCTTGCCATACGTAATCTAATCTAATCTTTTCCTTGCCATACGTAATCTAATCTAATCTTTTCCTTGCCATACGTAATCTAATCTAATCTTTTCCTTGCCATACGTAATCTAATCTAATCTAATCTGGAAACTTCTATAGAGCCGTTATAATAATGCACAAGGCATCAACAGATGGTTTCTTCTAAGCAAAACCACATTCCAAAAACATTATCCATTGGACAAAAAGTCAGTCAGATCCGTTAGACCACTGCAACCCTACCTCATCTTACCTTTCATTACCTTCTACCTCACCTTATACTTCTCCTAATACTTTGCCTTGATTATCCTACTTTAATGCATACCTCGCCTTATACCTTATACCTTACCTTACCTTACCTTGCATTACTGAGCCAAGCATTACCCTACTTCGCCTTACCTTACCTTACTTTACCCTACCTTACCTTACCTTACCTTACCTTATACCTCGCGTAATACTTTGTTTTACCTTAATGAATACCGCATTCTAACTTCGTGATCATGACTAATGGCCTAATGAATGGCTTCGTTTTCGTGAGCGATTAGTATGGTGGGTTCGGACGGCTGACTGTCGACTGCTTCCGTAATTGAGGTCGTCTGACTTAAGTGGCACTTTCAAGCCACCGTCTAATTATTGCTCATCGAGCGCCAGCTATTGTTCGGGGCACGATTTCTGTCACGTCTCCCACCGGGTGGCGATGTTCTCTTAAGGGTCTACTCAACGCCAATTGTACAGAGACACTGATGTCTGCCTGCATCAGACATTAGGGCGGCTAATAAGGCAATGGCACTGATGTCTGCCTGCACCAGACACTAATGTGGCTAATAAGGCAATGGCTGTGAGCAGCAAATGCTGTTTTGGATTATACTCTTTAAAGTAATGTATGCTAGACGAGGTAAATAGAAACAAATGGAAAAGACGGATCCGTGTGGCTGAACCCTTCCCTAAGAGAAATTAATTCCAGCCAAAAGTATGATGATGCTAGAGCAGGTACTACTGTGGCTGCTCGATAATCGTCATCTTTGGAATCAGGGCCCTTCAGAGATTCAGAGAGGCCCGGAACTACTGTAAATCGGAGGCCCCAGTCTCGAAGCATGCACATCACGAGCCTACTAAATCGTAGTTGTACACGTAAATTATAATACAAAAAGAGAAATCTTAATTAATAAGAAAATAAATTACATGAATTCTAAAGATTTGTTGCTAGTTACCGAATCATAAATAGAAAATTTTTGGTTCGAATAAGAACATTTCTGTCGTATTTTAAAGTAGACGGATAACAGTATGTAAAGATGAGGCCCCTTACCATGTGAGGCCCGGGCCAGTAAATCACTCAGTCACAGTCTGTCAGTCACTCCGATAGGGCCTGTGCGCGGCTATCAGCTACTTCAGCTATTGCTCTCGGGCGTTCTCGGTGGTTGGTTCAAAGGTTTTGTATTCACTGCCCAGTTCTGTGCGTTTTTTGAATTCTCAAATGTCATTCAGGTCAAAACTTAAGACTTACCTATTTCAAACTGCTTACCTACGTAACCTGATTTTTACTTTCTCTGCCCCGGCGGTTCTCCGGGTCCGGGGACCAATGGAGGTCCCCGAGACCATTTCAGGGGGTCCGAGACCATTTGGTCCCCGAGACCATTTCAGGGGGTCCGAGACCATTTGGTCCCCGAGACCATTTCAGGGGGTCCGAGAGGTCTAAACTGCTTTCATAATAATACTAAGACGTTAGTTGTTTTGTTTTGAAAAATATAGTTACGTTTCATAAAAAATGTGTCATTTATGTTAACATGTAGGCCTAATGGGTTTATTATTGCTATTTTGTTATTAATTAATACACTAGATTCTCAGTTTTAAGAGTGTGAATGGGTCCGGAGAGGAAGAAATTTCAGACCTATGGGATTTCTGTCAGGGGTGAAGCGTTTGGACAACGACCTCACTTAAAGCAATCATCGACTGACGCCTTGCTCGTCATGATAACGACGCTATAGAAGTCATTGGGTTAGCTTAGATTTTAGATTGATACTTAGATTCCCTTGGCTAGAATGGCTGCCAGCCGAATACGCAGCCACGCTCTCTCTTTCACTCACTGCTTTCAAGCATTTACAGAAGCTTGAAATTCGTGCCTTGGGGCTTTCCAATATACGGCTGTCGGGAGGGAAGGCAGGCCAGTCATACATTGAAGAACCGCAATAAGGAAAGGCGCGCATGCCGCGACACTGATTCCAAAGATGGTGATTATTGAGCAGGTTTTAAGTGTGGGGTAATTATCGAATTAATTGGGAGAGCTAGGGTCGCCAGTTCGAAGCTTAGTTGGGCCAATCGACTGCGCTGTTCGCTGCGTCCGTCATTACCGCTCAGCGCGACGAAATGCCCGGATGAACGGAAGCGACTGTTGTCGAAACGAGGCAAACGGCGCTTTGCCCGGCGGTGAAAAACAAAAAGGGATTATCGCACCAAGAGAACTAAGGTTACGATTAGTAGTAGAATGAATTAAAGGCTGCACGTGCTGGTCGTTCTGACCATTTCCCTGCAGTCAGGTTGTTGGGTCCACCACAGCTGGTACATATACATGTAGCTGACCACCAGTTGACACAAATGGCACCGTGCGAGCCATCTATGGGCCCTCTGAACGCGGCTGTTTGGGTTTATTTATTTACTTACATACATACATACTGTACATACATATATTCATACATATATACATACATACACACACGCATACATACACACATATATACCTACATGCATGCATACATACCACAAGCATAAAAATTATATACATACAACATACATATTTACATACAAACACGCATGCATACGTACGTACATACATATATACATACATACATACATACACACATACATACACACATACATGCATACATACATACAGACATACAGACATACATACACACATACATATACACATACCGTCCTGAACTGTGCCGCCCGTCTAGTCGCTAATCTACCGAAATTTTCCCATATATCAGTTTACATGAGAGATACTCTGCACTGGCTACCAATTGAAGAAAGAATCAAATTCAAGATCCTGCTCTTTGGTCGGGCCTCGTTGGCTGGCTACGCCCCTGAATACATACGAGAGTTGTTCATGCCGGTCGGTGCCCATCCGGGTCGTCAGTCGCTTCGCTCTTCATCCCGAGGAGATTTACAGGCTCCTCGCTGTGGTACATCAGCACGACAACACCGTGCATTGTCTTGCATGGGTCCTTCCCTGTGGAATAGTCTTCCTATAAACATTCGTTCTATTTCTGTGAATTTGTCCCAAGAAACATTCTCTTCGTTAGTCAAGACTTACTTGTTTAAATTAACTGGGCAGCCATGTTCACAGCGCTTTTGAGAGGTTCCTAAAATGTGCTTTATAAAAGATTAGATACATACATACATACATACATGCATACATAAATACATACAAACATGCACACATTCATACATAAATACATACATAAATACATACATACATACACACATACATACATACATACAAACCTGCATACATACATTCATACATACATACATACATACATACATGCATGCATACATACACTGATCTGTTGGTAAACAATTATTCTACCAGATGTGATTGGTTCGTTCCAGTCAAAACGTGCCGTCGGATAATACATACATCTAGCATCTCGTTTTCTCTGCCACCGCAGCCCGAGTGACCTCCCCAGCGGCTGAGGAAGATGATGCTACAGCACAGCAGCATCAACCGCTGCGGTGGTGATGGTGAGCAGGAGGAGGAGGAGGTGTCGTAGTTTTCCGCCGTCCAATGAGCGTGCACGGAGCGCAATAGGTCTATTAGCATTTTGGGCGATAATGGGGAGATTAGCCAATGGCGCCGGGTGCGTCTAGCGAGGCAGGTGCCCATCCGTAAGCGACGAATAAAATTCCGCATACGGCGCCCGACTTCCGTAAAATCCGGAAGACGTTTCCGCTTCTTGTGTTTACCAACACATCTGGTTCCGGTTTCGCGTTTTCGTCTGTTGTAGCGCCATTTCTGAGAGAGAGATACAGACGGACAGACACGCAGAGGCAGAGAGACAGGCAGACAGCGAGCTTACAGGAAGTCTGTATTGTCCATATAAGGTTCTTAGCTGAAAGCGTTTGGTTGAGATAACCGAGACTAATTAAAACGAGTGTTCAAGCAGACTTCGAGAGGTTCTCAACGGCGCTATATAAGTATCCAGGTACGCAGACGAATTCCTTCTTTGCGTCATTGCTCCGGTTTCTGGGGAACATTCCCCAGAATGGGGTCGACCTAAAGAGCGAAATTCGCGAGCATCGTTTATTCGCAATTTTACAGATTGATTTCAGAGTTCGAGTTTGTGTTTCCAATTTTTCATTTTGCTTCTTTTGCAAAACGAAAATAAAGAGATTGACGACAGTTTGGATATAACCGCGAATGAGTTTAGAATTAACCGATTCTTCACATGTATGAATTTCTTTGAGAAGGCGGTTTTCCCGGCAGGCATGGACCATTTGCGCCGAAGTAATCGATTATCATAGAAATCGATCAGCTATTGAAAAGACTTTGATCGTTTAGAAATCTTGAGTTGACAGTAGCTGATAAGAAGATCAATGAACAGTGACAAGTATGCTACCAGCGGCCATTCGAACCGTTACAAGTATTCAACAAACTGCGTCACACAAACAATTCCCTGATCTTGACCTTTGATCTTCTAATATCGCACAGGGTGATTTGCCCCAGACAGCAAGCGATTCTCTGTGACCGGAAGCAGTTCGCCCTGACCTCTAGCGGCTAATCTGGAACAATGAACTTCCCCCACGGAACATCAGCAGCAGCAGCTGCAGCAGCAGCAGCGGCGGCCGCTATGGCCTACCGGAACCTCACAGCTGGTGCCACCCCATCAGGTGTCTACCCCGTCCTGTCGCTGCCCCCTCCGACGGCCGTCTCCACCCCCGATCTGCCGCACCGGTCTCCGTTCGCCATCCATCAGTTGCTCGGCCTCGGCGGCCCCTCGACGCATCCGTCGGACTCCTCAGCGCGTGACTCTTCGAGGGACCCGGCAGCACCTTCTTCTTCGACGCTGACCCGACGTCTCCCTGACTGTCCCCGACGCCCGACCGTCCTCTCCGTCGAAGACCTCATGCAGGCGACGAAAGGGGCCACTCACCACCCGTCTGTTCTGCTGTCCCCTACTCCTCCGAGCGCCCAGCGCTACCCTCCTTCGCCCCCAAAGCCCTCGCCCTGGCACTACCTGTCAGCAGCTGATCACCAGAATCTGGCCGCCTGGAGGCACAGCCTCTTCGCCCTGTCGTCCGGGGTTCCCCACCCGACCCACTCACACCTCCACTCGCATCCATATTCACACCATCCCCAATCGGCGGATGCCCTCCTCCGATTGGGTGCCAACTGTCGACCCAGTGGAATCACCCTCACCCCATCGGATATCATCGACGTCAATAACACAGGTCGGTCATTACAACAGGATACAATACAATGCAATGCAGTACAATGCAATAAAATACAATGCAATGCAATAGAATATAATACAATGCAATATAATACAATGCAATAGAATACAATGCAATACAATAGAATATAATACAATACAATATAATACAATGCAAAAAAACAATACAATACAATGCAATAGAATATAATACGATGCAATATAATACAATGCAATAAAATACAATGCAATGCAACAGAATATAATACAATGCAATAAAATACAATGCAATGCAACAGAATATAATACAATGCAATAAAATACAATGCAATGCAACAGAATATAATACAATGCAATAAAATACAATGCAATGCAACAGAATATAATACAATGCAATAAAATACAATGCAATAAAATACAATGCAATATAATACAATGCAATAAAATACAATGCAATACAATAGAATATAATACGATGCAATATAATACAATGCAATAAAATACAATGCAATGCAACAGAATATAATACAATGCAATAAAATACAATGCAATGCAACAGAATATAATACAATGCAATAAAATACAATGCAATGCAACAGAATATAATACAATGCAATAAAATACAATGCAATGCAACAGAATATAATACAATGCAATATAATACAATGCAATAAAATACAATGCAATATAATACAATGCAATAAAATACAATGCAATACAATAGAATATAATACGATGCAATATAATACAATGCAATAAAATACAATGCAATGCAACAGAATATAATACAATGCAATATAATACAATGCAATATAAATACAATGCAAAAAAAATACAATGCAATGCAATAGAATATAATACAATGCAATATAATACAATGCAATATAATACAATGCAATATAATACAATGCAATATAATACAATGCAATAGAATACAATGCAATACAATACTATCGAACGCAAAAAGATACACCATACAGCTAATGAAAGGCAGAATTACATGAATTCTGATAAAATCAGACATTCACAGAAGTTCATTTCTGCTTGAGATCTCAGGATCTTATGACAGAAAAAGCCGAAACACGGAAACAACTCATTAGCTAGAGAGTGAGATTAGATAGACCAATAAGGACCACAAAATAAATAAATAAACTAATTAATTAATAGTCTGTCCATCATTCGATCAATTATTCGATTTATATAGCGCTCAGCCAGATGGGAAATTCTGTCTGTCCATCTGTCAGTCTGTAGGTCGCATTGGGGGCTGGACCTTAAGGAGATAAGTAAACAGCGGACGAAGGGGGAGGGAAGGGAAGAGACGACAGGAATAGAGACAGAAAGACAGATGGAAACATACACAGAAAGAGACAGAGAGAAACAGGGAGATGGAAAGGGTCAGAGAGAGACACAGAGTGAGATAGAGAGAGATGGAAAGAGACACACACACAGACAGACAGAGAGACAGAGAAGGATGATGGAAAGTCATAGAGAGGAGTGATGGAAAAAGGCACAGACATAGATAGATAGATAGATAGACAGACAGACAGACAGACAGACAGACAGATAGACAGATAGATAAATAGAGAGAGAGAGAGAGAGAGAGAGGGAGAGAGAGAGAGAGAGAGAGAGAGAGAGAGAGAGAGAGAGAGAGAGGGAAAGAGAGAGGGAGAGAGGGATAGAGAGACAGAGAGAGATGAAAAGGGACAGATGGAAAGACATGGAGGGACCGAGGAAGGATCGGAGGGAGGAGAGAAAGGCTTGGCGGGATGAAATTGGGATGGGGGGCTAATCAGATTTAGCGAGGCGCTAAAGAAACACGGTCGGAGTGGAGCGGAATAAATTGGCCCCGTTGGCCTCCCCTGACCCACTTTATGTATGGGAAAAATTCTTCCATCTGGAAATGGAGAAGCACGGAGACGGAGGGACACACGGATCACCACACCAACCGCCGATCCAGTGTAATGCAATGTAAAATAATTAATGTGATGGGGTGTAAATGGTGACGTCAGTATAAATATAAATGCAAATGTTAATGGTAATATAGATGCTAATGTTAAGTGTTAATGTTAATTTATGTAAGTGTTAATGTTAATTAATGTAAGTGTTGATGTTAATTATTGTAAATGTTAATGTTAATTAAATGTAAGTGTTAATGTTAATTAATATAAGTGTTAATGTTTATTAATGCAAGTGTTAATGTTAGTATGTGGGAGGCGGTGGTGTAGTGGTATGGTCTGTGCCTCGTAACCGGAGGGTTGCGGGTTCGAATCTGCCTCAAGCCACCGCGTAGCGACCTTGGACAAGTTGCTCAAATGTCTGCGAGGAAGGCAACGGGAAACCACCTCACTCATCTCATCCCTGGGTGGCATAAACCCAATGGACCTGCCTTCGGGCAGAGAGCTCATCATCATCATCAGCAGCAGCATCAATGTTAATATAAACTAATGAGATAGAATGCAATGCAAAAGTAATGTAAATTTAATGCGATGGAATGTAATGAGTAATGAATTAATATGGCATATAATATACATACAATATTGTGACATATATATATATAACTGTGTGTATCTCAATAATTATATAGCTCCATCATCTCACCGCGAAATATTAGACTTCATCAAGAACAAGTTCAGGACCACACGAATAACAGATATATAGATGTGATGCCATTTAAACAGTGTTATGCAATGTGAATTGATGTGATGTGATGTTATATAAATGTATGTGATCTTATGAGATTGTATGTGATGTTTTTAGACTGTGACGATGACTCTTGCAGCACAAAAGGAATTGGAGCGAAGAGGAACAAGAAACGGCGACACAGGTTGGCACTTCTGGAAAGTTTTGGCACCGTTTGATTATATATCCATTTTATTGCAGTTGAATGGAATTGGCTTGTTTTTAAAAAATGCATGGCAAATCTATGATTATTAAATTGATGACGATGACGATGAAGACTACGATGACGATGATGATGATGATTATTATTATTGTTGTTGTTATTATTATTATGTTGATGTTGATATTGATGATTGATTATGATTATGATCATGCTCATGAGTATGACGAAGACGATGAAGTGAGAGGGATAGATAGGACAGTGTGTTTCCATTCGAAAGTCAAGGGAGGCAGAGGTGTTTTTTTCCTCCCAACCTTTGAACCCGCAAAGTAAAACTTGTGCTATAAGTTCCACTGAATAATAATAATAATAATAATAATAATAATAATAATAATAATAATAATAATAATAATAATAATAATAATAATAAGCCTAAGAATTCAAATTTCTCAATTGAAGTTGTCCTTCAATAATTAATAAATGGCGTAGAGCACAAAAAATTGTCAAAAACTTAAAATATTTATGTATGTTACGATTGTGATGCATAAAAAAGTTGTCAAAATTTTAGGATAGAAAGTATAACCCTGTTTACATACTTCCATTTTCCAAGCATCCAGATGTCTAACCCCCCCACTTTCAAAGACGTGCCGTCGCTTGTGATGAAGATGATAACAACGATGAATGATGACGATGATAATGAAGCCCACGACGACACTTAAGATAGTAATAATAATGACGGGTATGATGATGACGATGATAATACTGACGACAACTATTATATGTGATGGTGATGACGATGATGTGAGTGACGATGATGATGACGACGATGGTGATGATGCCTGCGTCGATTTCAGGACGATCTTTACGAGCTACCAGTTAGAGGAACTGGAGAAGGCGTTCAAGGACGCTCACTACCCTGACGTCTATCAGAGGGAAGTCCTCTCGCTAAAAACAGACCTACCCGAAGATAGGATACAAGTATGCTCAAACGCGTTCAATATTACTACTGCTGCTGCTGCCCCTGCTACTGCTGCTGCTGCTATTATTATTACTACTACTACTACCACTACAACTACTACCACTACTACTACTGCTATTACTATTACTACTATTATTATTTCTGCATTTATTAAGCGCCACTATCTAATGATTAAGCATCAAACGATGGCGCTGTGCAATTGTGAGTGAAGGACTTGCTCAATGTCCCTCTACGGTAGCAATCTCTTTGGAGGCTCTAACTCATACTCTCCTCGTAACAAGCCAAGCGCTCTAACCAATCGGCCACATCTTACACTCAACTTAACCGATGACTAAACTAATTATTTTCCACCTTACCTTACCTTACCATTATCTTACTTTACCTAAACTTGCCTTACTTTACCATAACTTGCCTTAACTCGCCTTATTTTATCATAACTTATACTTTTTTTAAACCGGCCTGACCTGACTTCACCTGTCCTCAACTTATCATATAATAACTCACCTTACCATACTTTAACTTATCTTAACTTACCTCACCTTATCTTACTTTACCTTACCTTGACTTATACCTCGCCTTATCTTACCTTACCTTACCTTACCTAGTCCCAGTATATCACCCTACGCCACCATAACGGATATCCAATCGATCCTGCTAGGTCCGTTCGCCTATCTATAGTATACTCTTCCAAATTTCGAAAGGTGTTTATTTATGTTATTGTTGTATGTTATAACGTTAATGTAATATCCAGTATTAATTTAGCGCTAGTTTACAAACCCGTTCCTTCATTCTAACAGTTTCATGAAACCCTTTACCCAAATTAATTCCTTACACCTCTTCATCCTTCACCCCGTTTCCCTGACACGCTCCATTCTTACACTGCCCTCCCATGTGACCCTGACGTCAAAGCGCTTTCCTCCTCCATCCGTCCTTCCATCATCCACCCGTCCATCTATCCATCCTTCCATTCATCTTACCGTCGCCGATTTATGCAGCACCGGTCTGCCATACCAAGCGACACATTTACCACGCAGAATTCGCTTGTAATTGCATATTTCGCATCCGCAATGGACGCTGCTACATCGCTGCGGAACGGCGATGGAACCGCAGTGGAACGGTTCGTAAATCATCTTTCCACTAATAAAGCAACAGCCGCTGAGCCGCAATCGGCTCAGTCGCAAGACTCTGATGAATCGACGGCGCGCGGAATTTCTATTGCAGCGGCGTCCCATAACAACGTCGCTTTACATCCGGGCGCTTCGGAACAAAGATGGCGTCCGTCCCCGGCTCAGAAATGGCGTCCGGGTATTGCCGCCGGGTTGGATGTGGCGCTCCAAGCGGTCGCCGGCGGCAATTAGCGGAGTCGCGAGGTTAATCGAGTGGTTCTCGATCAAGTGCGGGGCTTTGTGGCCGCCTCGTCCCCCACCCTTCCCCCGGCCGCGATCTATGGAAAGCCGCAAACGACATTATTAGTAACCTGTCGCATGGGGCGTGGCCTGGCGATGAGTGATGGCCGTAATCACATTCATAACCGAGATTAAATGGTCTCTGTCTCCGTCCGTCCGTCCGTCCGTCCGTCAGTATGTGTCTCTCTGTCATTTCCTGTCTCTGTCTGCCCCTCCTATCTCTGTCTGTCTGTTTGTATGCCTGTCTGTCTGTCTATGTGCTTACCTGCCTGCTTGTATCTGTCTGTTTTCGTGTCTTTGTCTGCTTCCCTCTGCCTTTCTCTGCATGTCTCTGTCTCTCCTCTCCTGCGTCTGTTGTATGTACGTCTCTTCTATCTGTACAGCTCTGTCTGTCTGTCTGTCTGCTTGTGTGTCTAAGTGCCTATCTGCCTGCCTTTATCTGTCTGTTTCCGTCTATGTTTGTCTACTTCTCTCTGTCTTTTTCTGCCTCTGTCTGTCTGTGTGTCTCTCCTTTCCTGAGTCTGTCTGTATGTATGTCTGTTCGATCCTCCTCTTTCTTTTTTCTCCTTCTGTCTGTCTCTCTCTCTCTCTCTATCTACCTCTATACAGACGCGCAGTTGACCGGTGCTTTTCTTAATCTGGCGCCCTGCTGTGCACGCCAGGTGTGGTTCCAGAACCGTCGTGCCAAGTGGCGAAAGACGGAGAAGACGTGGGGCCGAAGTAGCATCATGGCCGAGTACGGTCTGTACGGGGCGATGGTGCGCCACTCCCTTCCTCTGCCCGAAAGCATCATCAAGTCAGCCAAGGACGGCGTCGAAGAATCCTTCGCTCCCTGGCTGCTCAGTAAGCTCACTTACACACTTACTTATTCACTTACACACTTACTTATTCACTTACACACTTACTTATTCACTTATACACTTACTTATTCACTTACACACTTACTTATTCACTTACACACTTACTTATTCACTTACACACTTACTTATTCACTTACACACTTACTTATTCACTTACACACTTACTTATTCACTTACACACTTACTTATTCACTTACACACTTACTTATTCACTCAATGTATATACATACCGAGTAGATTAGGGTAAGGTAGAGTAGAATAGAATGAATAGAATTTAGAATCAAATTGTTAACCATCAGGTGCGTGGTATATGTATTCTAAATTCTATTTATTCTATTCTGCTCTACCTTACCCCATCCTACTCTACCATACCTTGCTCTACTCTACTCCGCTCTGTTTTACTCTGCTTCATTCTATTCTAGTTTTATTTAATTTTATCTTCTTCTATTCTAATCTGTTCTATTCTATTGGTTTCTATTCTGTTCTGTTATGTTCTATTCTATTCCGTTCTATTATATTCTATTCTGTTCTATTCCAATTCTCTTCATTCTATTCAATATTATTCCATATTAATCTATTCCAGTCATGTCTATTCCAATCTGCTCTATTCCATTCTGTTCTATATAAGTCTATTTCTTTCTATTTCACCCTTTTCAAATCAATTTTAATTTACTTTCTGTAACATATTCATTTCCGTGATTTTCTGTATATGAACGTTGTTTCAATTCTAGCATTAAGCTTAGCATACATTGGAAAGTTTAAAAAATAGCTGAGTCCATTACAATTAAATTCAATTGTTTCCTATTATAACTCTTTCCATTAATTTTTTTATTGTCCCTTGTTAATAAAGTGTTTTTGTCATTATCACGTTTTGCTATTATCACTCTTGTGTTGTTGTTGCTGCTGTTGCGGTTGCTGTTATGTTGCTGCTGTTGTTGTTACTGTTGTTTTGTTGCATTTGTCTTTGTGCACCGTTATTGTCTAGTATCGATACTAAATGGTTCATCAATAACAAATTATTAATAATATATTTACCATTAATATCCACAAATGGTGGATAATCTCGGGCAAGAATTAGGTTTGTTGTCATGATTTGATGTCGATGGCATGAGCGTCCTGCTGACTGTCATGTGTCATGTTTATCAGAAATCGAAAGCGAAACTCAGTTTGGCAAACTCCAAAGTACCCGTAAGTAACTAAGTAATTACTTTCAACCGTACATTACATTACAGTCTTTCAAAGTTCAAACGTGATGGCACATTTAAATGCCAGCAATCTGGCGCTATAGAAATTTCCCAGGCACGATGACGAAATGCTGCGCGGTAAACCTAAGCAGATTTCAAGAGCTGCCTATAAGCCGCTACATAGTTAGAAATTACATTATTTTACTCACTTTTTCTTTCGTTTGTCCAACCTTCGTACATTTTCACAGTCACAGTATTCACTTTCACAATTTCCTAACATTTTCTGACGGCCACCCTCGCCGAAACCTACTGGAGGCGGAAAGGGGAAACTCAATAGCCTATCTCCATAGTCAGACTCACTTCCCCCAAGATCTACCCTGGGTCAGGTAAGGTAAAGTCGGATGATATCAAATAAGTCCGGATAAGGAGTTTCAGGCAAGGTACTACGTTTTAGCGTTTCGTATCACTTCAGTATCCTCATAACGCATTTGTTCTTCTGCAGGATCACATAAAATTATTCCTTAAATTTAAGGTAATTTATGCATACTTGATTTGTTTATTTATTTTCAAATATTCAGTAGCAGCGTTGTCTAAATGCAGGCCACAATCGATGCGGTTGGATAAAGTAGTGCGTGCTAGACTTGTTCACAAACCTTCCAGTCCCCAAACGACAACTTTCACCCTACTCGCCAAACGAGGACAAAATTCAACTAGTCAGTCAACTACACAAGTCTGATGTTCTGTCGTTCCATGCATGGAGTAGTCCTGAGAAGCAGCCATGAATATGAAGTTTCAACGATTTCATTTCATTACCTCCGAATACATGTGTAAATAGGCCTGTATATTTGACAGCGGATGGCCAGCCCTCTACCTCACTGTATTATCTTCCCAATGACAGTGTGCGGTCAATGTATTCATTATAGCTGAGTTCGCTAGGGGGCTCAAGTGGAGCAGAAATCTCAGAACAAATCTCTGTCCTGGCGCGGACTAGACTATCGCGCAACATTAATTCATGCAAATTTGTCCAGGTTTTCGCGCAGCCATTCATATGTATGCAAATTGCTTCCAGGTATGCACAAGAAATCGTTGGAGGCGGCGATGAAACTCAAGGAAGAGGATGAGAATGTGAACATCGATCGCAGCCCAGAGGAGTCGAACCCAGATTCGGAGTTGAGCAGCGGCCTGAACTCTGCACCAGCATCAGCAGCTGAATCTCTTGCCAAACGAGAAGACCGCAAGACCGAGAGCATCGCCTTACTGCGCGCCAAGGCGCAGAGCTACAGCGCACAGGTGCTCGAAGGTCTCCATGACAACGCCGTCGCTAGGCAACGCACGCCATTTGCTGAGTCGGCGCGCAATCAGGAACTGAACCCTAACGGTTATGAAGATTCAATTGAAGACGCCTGACTACTTAGGAAACGAATCGACAAAAGCGGTTCACGGACTAGGAACTTTGTTTTTACTAATTCATATTAATTAATTTATTAATTTATTTCTTTATCTATTGAGTATAATCTAAGAATCTCGGTCGACGGTTTTCTTTTTATAAATTAATATTATTTAGTAAATTTGTTTTTATGGCGTATAACGACTTCGATCAGCAGTTTTCTTTTTATTTATCCATTCCCAACGTAATTAATATATTTATTTATTTACCTATTTATTATTAATTAGCAATTTCTGCGGCGCCAGTGTCTATGCACAAAGCGTCAACCGATGGCGCACCAAAACCAAGCCATAAATAAGGCCAATACCCAGAAGGTCACTTGCCATATAGAGACAGAGAGACTGCCTACAGCTGGGAAGCCAGCTGAACAGGTTAAGTCTTAAGCCGAGACCGAAATGACTTAAGAGACTGAGCAGAACGAACAGATGCGGAAGAGAATTCATTACTGGGGTTACTTTAAGCGACGGTTTTTCTTTATGAAGTCATATTGTCTAAGTATCCATTGTTCCATCTTGGTTCACCTGTTGAAACCCATGACATGTGTTCACGCTATTGACTTTAATGTATAGTCGGTGTTTCGGTGAGCACTAAAGTCTCGATCTGAAAATCCATCTATCTGTTCATTTACGAGGCAAAAACCGATTCCGCAATTATGTATAGCAAAGAACTTCATTCTTGTCCATTATTCTACGAATTTTGAATAACAAATGAAACTTTAATGAAACGGGTTACGTTTATAAATTCGTAAAATTGTACACATAATGTGACCGTGCGTGAAAAATGTGTTTTTTACTATCTGCGATTGAAACATCCGGTTTTCATTTAATTATTCATCAATTCCAGCTCAGTCCAGTGCACTGACAATCCCAGTTTTGTCTTTTTCCCACTTTGTGAGGGTTTTCTCGGGAACGGTCACAAACTATTTATAATGGTTAAGGCTACAGTATATATAGGGCGCCTCTGATTAGTAAATTAATAATTACAATTTATGGAAACGCTTGCGGATGAAAGGACAATCAATGGAAAATCTATCAATCAATCATTCGATCCATCGAAGATCTTTAATTTGTCGATTATGACTTCATTTGCAGAGTCTGCTTCTACATCAGCATTTAAGGTTTTGTTGCAAACAGATTCGTCACATGGCCATGCTCCAGCGTCTTTGAAGGATTCGAAAAGACGCTATTTAATTCTTTAAAGACGCTAAATAAATAAATATATACACACATACATTGATACACACATATATACATACGAACACATATATAGACATACATGCATAAATACATATATATACACACTTAAATACGTACATGCACAAACAAACATGCATAACCAATGGGCGGGCGGACGGACGGACGTATGCTTGTATATATGTATGTATATATGTATGTATGTATGTATGTATGTATGTATGTATGTATGGATGGATGGATGGATGGATGGATGGATGGATGGATGGATGGATGGATGGATGGATGGATGGATGGATGGATGGATGGATGGATGGATGGTGAACTAATTGATCACGTGGAAGAGTATTTTCAGAAACGACTAAATACGACCGATAGCTGAAGGAAGAGCCATTAGTTCTTATACAATAGAGCTTAAAGACTAAAATGAGTATCATAGTTTAATCTGTAACCCGAACTTCCTTTCACCCTCACTCTGTGCGCCCCACTGCGCATGTCCGTTCATCGGTTTTCAATGGCGTCGTCAATGGCAACGGGGAGGGTGCTAAATCGGATTAACCGCCAGACCTAATTATAGTTCTGATCTGTTAGACGCCATTAGCAGATGACCAGAGAGACAGAGACAGAGGCAGACGGACAGAGAGACATAAACAAAGGCAGACAGACAGAGACATAGACAGAGATCAAGAGAGACTGACAGAGAGAGATAGGGTGAGAGACGGACAGAGACAGACAGTGACAGACAGAGACACAGAGTATGAGAGAAATGTAGGGAGACAGAGATAGACACATTGAGACAGACAGACAGACAGACAGATAGACAGAAAGACAGAAAACAATGGTCAGAGAGAGAGGGAGAAGAGAGAGTCAGAGACAGAGAGACAGAGAACGAGATACAGAGACAGAGAGACAGAGAACCAGGATACTCGAATTCCCTCGCAACTCTACAAATGCTATCTGGAAACCATTGTCTGGTCACACGATATACCGATGTGGCAAGACAAGACAAAATTAGATAAGGTAAGGCAAGGTAATGCCTGGTGATATAAGATAAGGTGAGGCAAAGTAAGATAAAGTATGGCAAGACAATGACAGGTAGAGTAAACGTAAGGTATCAGATGAAATAATGTGAGGACAAGGCATAGAAAAGGTATAGGCAAAGTAAAGTAAGGTTACGTAAGGTAAGGTAAGGTATAGGCCTAATGCAAGAGAAGTGGTAATAGTGTTGAGGGTAGCAAAAATAATAAAAACTACGCCCCTAAGAGCGTAACCGCAATAGCATAAGTGCAGAATAAGATTAGAAGGTGGATAAAAACGTCGTTCACACATACACACACGCGCGCACCAACCCATCCACCCACCCACACACACACCCACCCACCCACACACACACACACACATAAGCACGCACGCACTCACGCACCCGCATAAGCGCACACGCACACGATTAAAGCAGAACATACTTGTTGCAAATCTGTTCCGGGGCGAAAACAGTTCCCAAAATATTGTGATTGGTTCACCGGATCAGGACGCGGAAATTTGTTCCTTAAAATAGAACTGTTCCGTCAATAACATTTGCTGTCGCTTCGTCCGTCCAAGTAAGTTTTGTGCTGCTTAGAGCCCTGCGTAAAGCCATTTTGCTTGGGCTTCTATTTAATAAAATATTGTTTCTGATTATATTTTGCTATCAAGGTAACAGCATAATGTTGTGCCGAAGCCGGAACAGTGTATACCCTGGAACCGATTCGGTACCACACTGGCGTTGCTCAAACGATGCTCGTTAGCGAACAATCACGACGACCAGCTTGGCGGCTAACTCGATTAGAGCAGACAAACTAGCGCTACATAATGGCTAAGTATTGGTTTCCCGGCTGATGGAATTAGTCGCAGTTGCCAGCTGAAACAGGTTGTTGTGGCATCGATCGAACGGATTTGGTGCGTTTACAAAACCTGTCGCTTTCGGCTCTGGTTTGCAGTTCGAATCCCGCTGCTTCATTCACTCATTCATTCACTTGTTTGTTCGCTCGTTCGTTCGTTCTTTCATTTGTTCGTTTGTTTTTTCTTTCTTTCTTTAGTTCATTCATTCACTCGTTCATTCGTTCATTCATTCAATCAGTAATTAATTCATTCGTTTATTATCATTCATTCTTCCGTCAGTCTGCAAGTCGTGTCTCTGTCTGTGTTCTTGCCTGTCTGATTGTCTGCCTGCCTGCGTGTCTGCCTGTTGTTGGAGTTTCCAAGGATGGCACTTAATTCCGGGTATTTATTAGAAATAAAGTCGACAAACGAGGCAGAAATCGCCAACAATAGATCACAATTACTTACAGATTTCGACAATATATATTACCCGCTGTGTCTGCGATCGCCGACGCAATACATAAAAGATTTCGCGCCACGAGCAAGTGCGCTCGCTCGCTCGCTCGCTCCCTCGTTCGATCGGGTACTGAAGAGAAAAGGATGCCTCGTTATCTTCGCGGGTTATGTTCGTCGGATATGAACGCTCATCTGTCACGCTAGCGGTCGAGGGGTCGAAGCCGTGAACGAGCCACAAAACGACGCAAGTGATAATGGTTTAATTCACAATAAAACGACCGAACGGGCGCCGTAATCGTTTAATTCTGTGTCGCGATCGGCTGCCCGCTCAGCCGCTTTGTCCGCGGACGCATAAAATAATTATGGTCGGGATTTCTGTCGTCGTGGCTGGCGCGTCAGCCGCTGAGCGCTTCGATGACTCTCATAACCGGTGGGCGATATTGTGTGACGATGTGTCGAGCGATTAAAGAGGAAGGGTGATGATACAGCGCAGCTAACAGACTATCAGGTCCTGCCTCGAGGTATTTATCTGGAAAGGGCGTTCGGCGGGGGAGGCGGAGAAACGACTGAAGAGACAGACAGACAGAAGAAGAGACAGACAGACAGACAGACGGAAAAGCGGATAGACAGGCATACAGACATACATACAGACAGACTGAGCGAGTGACTGACGGACGGACGGATGGACAGCAGTAGCGTTGACCGGTTTTGAAAACTGGGGACATATCTTTTCTCCATCTCACTCGTTAAGTAAAAAAGGGCCGCGTGTGAAGGAACTCACCCGAGAAATTCATTGAAAAATGAGGAGGGTCGAGGTCATACGGTCGTATAAAAAAAAACATCTACAGTTATATAAACACGAATCCCCGAAACAATTTTTGACAAGGTTTTTAGTAATCACGACTTTGTCATCTAGATTTTTATAATTTCTTGGTCGTCGGGACATTCTTTCAGTTTTTGTCTTCAAAATGTATGCCGACATTTTTAGTCTGACGATAACCGACAAATTAATGCCCCGCATGTACGTATTACCACTGTTTTTAGTTCAAGGCATTACTGCTTTTACAAATAAAATCTAAAACATTCTGAAATATTGAGGCGTCATAAGACCAATCAGAGATATATTCCAGGCAATGTATAACATCCATTGCATTGTTATGCTGTACACTCTTTACCTCGATATGCACATTTCTTTTAGATCTGCAAACATTCTACTGACACTTTTTCTCTACAAATACACGGCTTCAGCTTTCTGACATTCCTTCTTTCATCTCTGATACACCACACCAGAAATTTTCTCTTGTGGACGAGCATAGACAGAAGAGATAGGATGAAGGGTAGCGTTCTCACCTGGTTCTATCACACTACTATCTTATTAATTGCCTGCCTTCCTACGACTTCTGTCTGATGACACTGAACTAAATCCTGGTCCTTGATGTCTCGACACCATTGATTTCTAACATCTAAACGTTTTCTTTAAATGTAGGCTCTATTTTATGCTGTCTCGCCTGCTACTACGGTTGATGGATTCTTTCACTGAAGCACAACCATAACAACGACAATTCGCCAACCGGAAACCTATTCTTTTGACAACGGATTGCAAAGAATCGTCAATTTCACACGGGGATCCGAATTCCGGCGGCAGAGGCGAAAAGCGATCTGGCACTGTGCCAGCGATGTGATGTGATGTGATCCGATGTAACGTAATCGTTAATTTATATAGCGCCAGCAGATTCAGACTCCACAATCGCTAAAACATGACAGCCTTCATCCGTCGTCAATACATACCCGCCAATTGCGGTTAATTTCAAGAGCGTGTGAGAGACAGTGGGCCCAAGGGCGTCTCACTCGATACTGCAGAGAAAATTGGGGAGCCAAGAATGAAGAAACTTACGAAGGGATCCACGGATAAACAGGTGAAGTGAGCGACGGGGGGATTAACAAGGAAGCAGAGGGGAGCCAGGGACTTAGAAACGGAGGGAGAGAGAGACACAGACAGACAGACAGAAACAGAGAGAGAGATACAGCTAAGCAGACGGGAAGGAATGAATCTGGTGGAAAGTGTGGCACTTACAGAGGGAGGCAGGAGTTAAGGGACGCAAGGAGGCGCATAGTCAGGAACACAGATAAAGTCAAGAAGGCAGACAGGGAAAGAGAAAAAAATGCGAAGGGGAAGGAAATCAGGAGGCAGCAATGGAGTAGAGAAGGAAAGAGAGAGTAGGAGCCAGACAGAAACGAAGGTACCGATAGAGGGAGGAAAGGATGAAGCGAGGGAGCGAGAACGACAGAAGAGGAAAGAAAAGAAGGGAGTGAGGGAGGGAGGAAGCCAAGGAGCGAGGGATGGAGGTAGAGATGGGGGAGTGAGAGATATCGTACGTGGATTGGGATTTGCCTTGTTAGCGCGGGGGTCCAGTGTCCTTCGTGCATTCGCCCTAATCGGAGGTGACGCGTCGACCGTTCAGCCGCCAACCTAATCCATTGTTATTAGATTGCTCGGCCTCGGGCGAATTTCAGCCACTGACGACTGACTTACTGACCAACAATATCACGGTGATTGATTGAATGACTGAACGAACGAACGAACGAGTGAATGAATGGACGAACGAAACATAAATGAAAGAAAGGAAGGAAGAAAGAAAGAAAGGATGAATGAATGAATGAATGAATTGATGTGCATTTTGCGAAACAATTCATAATTCATCTATTACTGTGTAGCCACATTACTGTAGTTGCTTTCACCAGAAATGGCTTTCAGCATTTTATAAAGAAGTCTATTTATATAATATATATTGAAAATATGAATACACCATACAGTTAACTGGGAGGCATAAGTTTATTGGTGACATCCATGCATAAACATCGATATTATCTCTATTATGGGGGTTGAGAGATCGGAGATGGGGTGGGATGATCTGATGGTCCATCGTTTGACTCACTACCTCCCTCTCACCCTTCCTCCCTCCTCCGCTCTTTTCTTCCTTCGCTCCGTCGTTCATTCTGCCCGAGCGGCGCGGACCTCGGTGACAGCCGATCTCGGCATAAATCCGATTTGTTCGAAATGAGAGTTACAAGTCATAATAACAGAAATATCACTCGAAGACCAATTCAGTCCTAAGGCCACCACCCACCCGGCCACTAGTACCCTCCCCGATAATACCAACCGCCCAACCTGCCTATGGACTTCTTGATAATAGTATTGTATGCGAAACTGCCAACAATGGACTGGTCGATTTTACATGGTGGACTGTATACGTGTGTGGGGGTGCTACTGGTGTCGGCTCTCCCGAATTGCGTAGCGCTCATAAAGAAACAAAATGGCCGCAAACCAGGGGAACTTCAAAGGGTTTCCTCCTCCTACTCCTTACACTTCTCCTTCTCCTCCTCTTCCCCCTCCTCCTCCTCAATCATTTTTAAAATTTCGATCATGATTCCGTCCAAGTTCGTGGAAACTTAGTTTTCTTAAGATCTTGTGAATGTAAATAGAAATCTCTATAGAAATTTGATTTCATAAATACAACTTAAAGGCTCTAATGCTTTTATGCCTGCATGACCTACATTTTGGAATTCTCTGCCTGTATCTGTTCGTTCTGCTGTTTCTCGTCAATGCGGTCGCATAAGACTTCTCTTTTTCAGTTGGCCTATTCACCATAGGCTGCCTCTCTGTCTTGTTGGCCTGTCTACGGTTTGGATTTTGTGCGCCAACGGTTGATGCTTCGTTTATTAGACATCGGCACTATGGGTAGTCGCTAATTATTTTTAAAAAATTATTTCGTAGAATATAGCCAAGAAGTCACGATATGAATTTAATTTACGTGTTTCCTGCTTCGGTTCAGGTTCAATAATCCCTCTTAAGAAGTCCACGGTCCATTTCTCTTCCTCCATCTGCCCCCGTCCTCCTTTCCGTGGCCCGCGAGGCCCCGGACGAGCCAAGTGCGTGCGACGGCGGCCATAATCGAATTGTCGTGAGTCGGGGATCGAACCCGCGACCGATAGAAGCGATTAGAGCTCGTCGAATCAATTGGTCCGCCGAGAGCGCGCTCTTGGGCGGGACGGCATGGCAACGGGTTGAAAGGTCAGGCCGTCGGCGCCGCCCAACGGGGACCAATTGAAAATAGCCCAATAGAACGGCGGCTGATGAAGACTGCTCGATGGACGACGAACGAAGCTTCGGATGGAGTTGAGATCGCGTTTCAATAAGACTGGAACAACTCACGCAAGCGGCATCACCGTTGCATGGATACGCGACGAGATGCATTAAAATATACGGTTTAAAATAACATGGTGTGGTATGTTATGGTGTGGTATGTTATGGTGTTGTATGGTATGGTATGTTTCCTCGGGGATCTCGTGCTGGGAGAGCTCCTGAGTATTTTTTCCTATAAAAGCCGACAAATACAACACCACGCCATACCGAACCATACCATACCGTACCGAACCATACCACACCCAACCATACTGACCATACCATACCATACCGAACCATACCATACCACACCGAACCATACCATACCATATCGCACCATATATTTTAAGTCGAAGGCATGAAATTGCAACAGCCCTGCCTCCCACAGCCACCTGAGCTGAAGCCTGAAGTGGAAGACTGTTCTAAAGTGACGGACCCACCACAGAGACCCACCATCCTATGCTGCACCATGGAAGTTGCAGCTCAGAGAACAAAAAGGAATGAAACCCCGGTAAAGTATGGTATGGTATGGCGGGGTTGTGCTAGATTATGGTATATAGTAGGTAAGAATCTAGATTAGGAAGGGGTTGAGTTAGGCTATAGGGCATTGGGTAGGCATGCAAGAGTCTAGAATAGGAAAGAAAAGGGTAATGCATCGTAAGGTATAAACATGGTATGGTAAAACTAGAGGTGATCAGGATGAGTACCAGGGTAAGACTAGGAAAAGTAGGACAAAAAATAAGAAGTTTAGGGTGAGATCTGTCCGTCTGTATGTATGTGCGTCTCTCTGTATATCAGTCTGTCTGCATGTTCGTCTGTCTGTGCGTCTGCCTACACATAGCCTGTTTATACGCCTGTCTGTCTGTCTGTGTTTCTGCCTGTCTGTCTGCGCCTACCTGCCTGCCCGCCCGTTTAGTCGACAACCTAATCCATTGTTATTAGATTGCTCAGCCTGTCTGTATGTCCGTTTCGTTGTATATCTATGCGTCTGCCTTCCTTCCTTCCTTCCTGCCTATCTATCTGTCTGTCTGCCTGCCTGTCTGTCTGTCTGTCTGTATATATGTACGTATGTTTGTATGCATGTGTCTGTCTGTATGTCCGTTCGCTGTATGTCTGTACGTCTGCCTGCCTTCCCACCTGCCTATCTGCCTGCCTGCCTGCCTATCTGTCTGTCAGTCTGTCTGTCTGTATATCTGTATGTATGTTTGTATGCATGTATGCACGTATGTATGTATGTACGTATGTTCGTCTGTATATCCGTGCGTCTGCTTGTCAGCATGTCAGTCAGTCAGTCAGTCAGTCTGTCAGTCAGTCTAGTCAGTATGTCAGTCTGTCTGTCTCTGTCCATCTGTCTGTCAGCGTGTACGTGGTCATGAAATCCGATTGCCTGCTTAAGTCAACCTAACCTCCTGTAGAACTGCTGCCGGCGTCTGTGCGTTGCATTCTAAGCAAAAGCAACTCAGCGACATCTAGACAACTCAGCGACTGCTCGCAGCGCTGAGACAGGAGCCGCCGCCGCCTCTAAAGCCCATCACCCACTGCACGCACGCAGCCAAGAACAGCAACACCAACGGCGCTATATAAAGCGCATTTATGTCGATCACACACCGGCGCCTGTGTCGTCTTGCAACGCCCGATTAGTTTTCAATTTTATCAATTGGGTTTTTCCCTCCGTCTAATTGGACGGAATTGGACGAGTGCAGGACTCGACCGCAGCGTCGCAGATTCGATTTGCCGGTCGTTCGGATCGCGCATAAACACAATAAGTGGCGAGGTCGCGCGTTGAGAACGGCACTTATTATAAAGCATTAGGCACTTTGTGCCCAAAATTAGGCGCAGATTTAGTCGAGAGGCCGTCTTTTCTGGCATCTCCTATCCACGCAAATGACATTACCGGCCACCCGGCCATTCAGCTCGACCGCTAGAGGTTCCGGGACCCCGGGACCCGCCCGCCCGCCCGACCGACCGACCGATCGACCGAGCGACCGCCCAGGGCGCGGCGGCTTCTAAGGGAGCCGGGCGCCGGCGTCCAACAAAGGAGTTTTTGACGCGATTACCGAGTTGGGATAAGACGCAGGGGCTGCTGGTTCTCGGGGGTGGGAGGATGGTGACGGAGGGTGGCTTAGGTTGGTGATGGCAGGGGGTGGAACGTGTGATGCCATTTCGTAATGGTGTAATTTTGTCAAATCGAATTTTGAAACGAGGCTGCGTTTACAGCAAGAACGAGGCTGAACTGGCTTGGACCGGAAATGCGTGATCGGACGACTGACATCGGCCTAGTCGGCGTTGTAATGTAGGTACGCGTAAAGTAAATCGTTGTTATCCAATGCCACGTATACAGCAATGTAACGTAATATATATTGTCGTGTTCTGTTGTAAACTACTGTAATATTAAGTAATGTGTACGTCATTGGTTGCTTAGCCATGCGTTGCTATCCATTACATTACTTTGTCATAACTTACATTACCCTACCATTACTAACTCTTATCTTACACTGTTACGCCTTATTTATCGTATCTCGCTTATATTATAATGTAATAGATTAGGTTAGATAGCATTAGATTCGGTCAGGACAGGTCAGGTCAGTTCAGGTCAGGTCAGGACAGGTAAGGTCAAGTGAGGTGAGGTGAGGTCAGACCAGATGAGGCAACACCAGATCAGATCAGAACTGACAATATAGTTATATGAATCACACTCGGTGCCTTTTTAACCATTTGGCCTCAAACTTAACCTACAAGCGAACAAATATGTTGTACGAGGGTTGTTTTTCTTTAACGACGGTGTGTCATAACGAAGATGATTACCGTCACCGTCCTCCTCTTCCTCCTCCTCTTCCTTCTCCTTCTCCTCTTCCTTCTCCTCCTCCTCCTCCTCCTCCTCCTCCTCCTCTTCCTTCTCCTCCTCCTCCTCTTCCTCCTCCTCCTCCTCCTCTTCCTTCTCCTCCTCCTCCTTCTCCTTCTCCTTCTCCTTCTCCTCCCCCTCCTCCTCTTCCTTCTCCTCCGCCTCCTCTTCCTTCTCCTCCTCCTCTTCCTTCTCCTCCTCCTCCTCTTCCTTCTCCTCCTCCTCCTCTTCCTTCTCCTCTTCCTTCTCCTCCTCCTCCTCTTCCTCCTCCTCTTCCTTCTCCTCCTCCTCCTCTTCCTTCTCCTCCTCCTCTTCCTTCTCCTCCTCCTCCTCTTCCTTCTCCTCCTCCTCTTCCTTCTCCTCCTCCTTCTCCTTCTCCTCCCCCTCCTCCTCTTCCTTCTCCTCCTCCTCCTCTTCCTTCTCCTCCTCCTCCTTCTCCTTCTCCTCCCCCTCCTCCTCTTCCTTCTCCTCCTCCTCCTCTTCCTCCTCCTCCTCTTCCTCCTCCTCCTCCTCTTCCTTCTCCCCCTCCCCCTCTTCCTTCTCCTCCTCCTCCTCTTCCTTCTCCTCCTCCTCCTCCTCCTCTTCTTTCTCCTCCTCCTCCTCCTCCTCCTCCTCCTCTTCCTTCTCCTCCTCCTCCTCTTCCTTCTCCTCCTCCTCCTTCTCCTCCTCCTCCTTCTCCTCCTCTTCCTTCTCCTCCTCTTCCTTCTCCTCCTCCTCCTCTTCCTTCTCCTCCTCCTCCTCTTCCTTCTCTTCCTTCTCCTCCTCCTCCTCTTTCTCCTCCTCTTCCTTCTCCTCCTCCTCTTCCTTCTCCTCCTCCTCCTCTTCCTTCTCCTCCTCCTCCTCTTCCTTCTCCTCCTCCTCTTCCTTCTCCTCCTCCTCCTCCTCCTCCTCCTCCTCTTCCTTCTCCTCCTCATCCTCCGTCTAAGATTTGGACCGGCACCATCGGAAAACAGCAGTGGCCGAGGGAGTGGAATAATCGTAGTCTGAAGGAATTTTTATACAAAGCGTTGAGAGGTTTAAAAAGATCTCCTGTTGCTGGATGTTGACGGTGTTGAAGAACCTTTCAGTACTTTTATGCGACTTATTGATGAAACATTTAATCCATTTATAATTCGAATACTCCTACGGCTACTAGTCACAAGACAACGCTCGTCTACAAAAAGTGTTGCATAGAGGTCCACACATTGCCGATGAGCCAGACCTCAACATTAAGTGTTGCATAGAAGTCTACACTTGTAGATCGATTCTCTACACTATTTTAAAGAGAGTAACCAGGGATACATACACACATACATACATACATACGTAAATGCATACATACATACATACATAAATGCATACATACATACATAAATGCATACATACATACATACATAAATGCATACATACATACATACATAAATGCATGCATACATACATACATAAATGCATACATACATACATACATACACAAATGCATACATACATACATGCATATATACGCACCCACGTACCTTGGCGTTCCTCGGCTTCTCTTTCCTCCTCTATCGCTTGACAAGACATCCAGCTATAGCCCGAATGACCAGGACGGCTATCCAGGGCCTTGCCCGAGTTGAAGCCCCGACAGGTAAAGATCCCGTGGTAGATCAGGAGACAGACCTTAGGCCAAGTCAGCAAAGTCTACGTTTAATCCATTTATTATTCGAATACTCCTTACACCATAGGTTGATTCAACTTCAAATCGAAGTCCGACAACAAAAGCGGATCGCTACGAACTGATTGGCTCGACTGTTTCGTTGCCCTAGCGACGCACCTCACTATTACCATATAACTCTCCGCTTTTCTCTCTTTCTACCGGTCGCCTTACATAGGGGCAAAATTTGCATATAAGGAACATTTGCAAATAGGAGGCCATTTGTATATAAGCATCCATTTGCATTTAAGTAGTTAATCTACATATAAGGAGCCATTAGGATATACGGGCCATTGACATATAAGGAGCTAATTTGCATATAAGGAGCCTGTAGCATATAAGGATTGTCACATTGCATGCATAAAACTGTCTCCTGATATAAATCCCACATACATACATACGTACACACATACACATCATATATACATACACACATACATTCGCACGTATGTACGTAGATATACGCATAGATAATGTAATATATTAAAACATTGTTTGAGCGAAGCAAACTGTAGTAACTTCCTTATTTCAAACTTTTAAAGGCAGTCGTTGCAAGT